>JAYESA010000004.1:355789997-356304997 GCA_036927795.1 Iris macrosiphon
CCTAGAAAATGCGCTCCCACATCGATTCTAAGTCTGTGGCAGAAACACGCATGCACTTAGAATCGGCGACGACGAAAAATCCCAATTTCGTCCGAAACGCCTATTTCTCCGCGACACGAC
This sequence comes from Iris macrosiphon, assembly GCA_036927795.1. NCBI lineage: Eukaryota > Viridiplantae > Streptophyta > Magnoliopsida > Asparagales > Iridaceae > Iris > Iris macrosiphon. The sequence goes on from JAYESA010000004.1 coordinate 355,790,118, forward strand.
TTTCCGTGTCCAAACGGAGACACGCACTCACTCTCTAGACACCCGAAAACGTCTACCTAGGTTCGTCTAACCTAGGACATCACCCAAAATTGGGCCAAATTCGGATTTCACCCGAATTCGACACAAAACCTAATGTCAAAGTCTCTAAACTCAACCAAACTAGTTCCAACTTTCTCCCACGGGTAGGCTTAGGGTCTAGGAAGGTTCTACAACACTAATTATACTACATAAAAATAATTAGCAAGGGAAAAGTTAGGTTTTACCTCTTGGGAGTTGGAATCCCAAGGCCAAAGTCTCACAACCCCTAGAAATCACCTCCCTCAAGCTCCAAGCCACCAAATCTAGCTTCCACACTAAATCTAAGCTCCTCACACCTAGGTTAGGGAAAATGCAAGATTAGGGCTAGCATAAGGAGAAGGAATGGAAGAAAGAAAGAAGAAAAATGGAAGAAGGACTTACTTTGGAGAAGAAAGAAGAAGAAAGAAGAAGTGGAGAAGAAGAAGAATGAAGAAGAAGAAGTATACAAAGGGGGGCTGCTGGTTTTACACGGGAATGGGTAGGTAGGGGGCCGGCCATGAAGTTAAAAAGGGTTCCACTAAGTCCAAATGACCAAAATGCCCTCCCGTAACTCGGTTTTGGGTTCCGGGTTCCAAAAGCACTCAAACTAGCTCCAAATCTCTCCCACTAACCTTCTAAAAATATAATAAATATTTTTAAGCCCCAAAATAATTCTCACAAGGGTGTGGGCTGGGTCGGACATTGGTCCACTAGGGTCTGACATGGGTCCAGGCTAGCCAAAACCCTAAAACAATTATTAAAAAAATAATATAAGCACTAAATAAATATAAATATAATTAATTAAATACAATCCACTATTTATCAAATAAAAATAAAAAAAATTCTATTTTCTAGAATTGGGTAGTTACAAGCCTACCCTCCTTAAAATAATTTCGTCCTCGAAATTAAAAGACGAAACTAGGACAGAAATGCAAAGAAAGAACCATACCTCAGGGCTCGAAGAGATAAGGGTATCGCTCGCGCATTTCATCCTCCCTCTCCCAGGTCGACTCACCTGGAGAGTGATGCCTCCACGCGATGCGAACCAAGAGAATAGTCTGGTTCCTCAACACCTTCTCCCGCCGATCCAGAATCTCTACCGGCTGCTCTGAATAGCTAAGAGTAGGGCCCACTGTGATCTCCGAGTGATCCAATACGTGACTGGGATCCGCCATGTACCGTCTCAACTGCGACATGTGGAACACATCATGAACTCCCTCTAGCTTAGGTGGCAACTCAAGCCTATACGCCACGGCACCAACCCTCTCAAGAATACGGAAGGGTCCGACGAAACGTGGGCTAAGCTTCCCGCCTCCACCGAAGCGAATAGTGCCCCGCGTCGGAGAAATTCTCAGGAACACCAGATCTCCAACCTAGCACAAACAAGGTCTCTGTACTTAGTCTAAAACAAGCAATCACAAGCAAACACAAGAACAAAATCTAGATTCTAAGTTATACCTCGAACTCCAAAGGTCTCCGGTGGCTATCGGCCTAATGCCGCTGCCTGTCCTACGCCACCCGAAGTCTATCTCTAATGAGCTTGACCTTCTCTGCCGCATCAACCACCATCTCTGGGCCAAGCAAAGCTCTCTCACCTACATCATCCCATGACAACGGAGTGCGACACCTCCGTCCATACAACGCCTCGAAAGGTGACATCTCGATACTGGCTTGGTAGCTGTTGTTGTAAGCAAACTCTACCAAGTGCAAGTGATCCTCCCAAGAGCCTCTGAAATCCAAAACACAAGTCCGAAGCATATCCTCAAGTGTCTGAATGGTCCTCTCTGACTGACCATCTGTCTGCGGGTGATATGCACTACTAAACTTGAGCTGGGTGCCCAAGCTAGCCTGCAGACTCCTCCAGAAATGCGAAGTAAAGCGACTGTTCCTGTCTGATACTTTGCTCACAGGAACTCCATGCAGTCTGACTATCTGGCGCACATACATCTCTGCTAGTCTCTCTGTAGACGTACCCACTTTGAATGGTATAAAGTGGGCCGATTTGTTCAACCTGTCCACGATGACCCAAATTGCATCCTTCCCGCCTGGAGAACGGGGAAGTCCAGAAACAAAATCCATGGTCACATGCTCCCATTTCCACTCCGGAATGGATAACAGCTGGAGCAATCGTCCTGGCCTCTGCCTCTCTGCCTTCACCTGCTGGCACACTAAGCATTGGGATACGAAGCGTGCTACCTCCTGCTTCATCCCGTACCACCATATATGCTGTCTCAGATCTCTATACATCTTGTTGGCACCTGGATGCATAGAGTACTGGGATCGATGTGCCTCCTGGAGAACCTTCTCGCCCAACGACCCACTCGGCACACACAACCTGGTACCGTGCCACAAAGAACCATCATCAGCAATGGTGAAGTCATCTGCTAATCCCAACTGAACCTGCGCCCTGATGCTCCTCAGGGACTCATCCTCAAACTGTGTAGCCCTGATCCGATCTATCAACTCTGACTGAATCTGCAGTCCCCATATCTGCATCTCAACTCCAGGCACTATCACCTCAATGCCCAAGCTCTCTAAATCTGCCAGAAGATAACGATCTGTAGTCAGGCACATAGCTACTGGATACCTGCTCAACGCATCCGCAACTACGTTCGCCTTCCATGGATGATACTGCAATGATATGTCGAAGTCCTTCATCAACTCCAACCATCTCCTCTGCCTCATGTTCAGCTCTTTTTGGGTAAACACATACTTCAAGCTCTTGTGGTCTGTGAAGATCTTCACACGCTCTCCGTATAAATAGTATTTCCACAACTTCAGAGCAAAGATGACCGCTGCCAACTCCAAATCGTGGGTAGGGTAGCTCTTCTCATGAGGACGTAATTGCCTGGAAGCATAGGCAATCACCCTCCCATTCTGCTGCAACACACAACCCAATCCCTTCCCCGATGCATCACTATAGATAGTGAATCCTCTAGAACCTGATGGCAACGTCAACACTGGAGCTGTCGTCAACCTCCTCTTCAGCTCATCAAAGAAAACCTGACACTCCTCTGACCAAACAAACTCCACGTCCTTCCGAGTCAGCCTGGACAACGGCTCTGCAATCCGGAAAAAATCCTGAACAAATCTTCTGTAGTAACCTGCCAGTCCCAGGAAACTCCTGACCTCGGCTACTGAACTCGGGGCACTCCATGCCTCAACTGCCATGATCTTTCTCGGATCCACCGAGATACCCTCTCCAGTCACCACATGACCAAGGAATTCTACCTTGTCAAGGAAGAACTCACACTTCGAAAGCTTTTCATAAAGCTTCTCCTTCCTGAGAGTCTCTAACACTATCCTCAGATGCTCCTCGTGCTCCTCTGGGGTCTTCGAATACACCAAGATATCATCTATAAACACTACCACAAACCTGTCCAGATGCTGATGGAACACCTTGTTCATCAGATTCATGAACACTGCCGGGGCATTAGTCAACCCAAACGGCATCACCAAGAACTCATACTGCCCATATCTGGTCCGAAAGGCTGTCTTCGGAATATCCTCCTTCCTGGCCTTCACCTGGTGGTAGCCTGTCCTCAGATCAATCCTGTAAAACACCCTCGCTCCGCTCAACTGGTCAAAAAGATCATCAATACGCGGCAGCGGATACTTGTTCTTGATTGTGAGGTTGTTCAGAACCCTGTAGTCGATACACATCCGTATCGACCCATCCTTCTTCGGCACAAAAAGTACCGGAGCACCCCACGGAGAAGAACTAGATCTGATAAATCCCTTGTCCTGTAGCTCATCCACCTGCTTCTTCAACTCTATCAGCTCACTGTTGCTGACTCTATAGACGTGCTGGGATATCGGCTCCGCGCCTGGCACCAAGTCTATAGAGAACTCCATATCTCTGTCCGGAGGTAACCCTGGCAACTCTTCCGGAAAGACATCCATATACTCCTCTATTAGTGGATGTAGCGACCTCGGCTCTACCACCAGGGCTCCGCAGAAGACTCCCTCGGTCTGCTCCGCTGCTCCTCTGGCAAACTGAAACTCTGGCTCACCTGGCGGACTGAACAAAACTCTTCCTCCACGATAATCTATACTAGCACAATGCATACTCAACCAATCCATCCCGAGTACAATATCGTAGCTCGAAAGTGGCATTACGAGTAGGTACACTCTCAACTCTTGGCCTCCCAAGGTAACTCTCCGATCTCTGCAGACATCACGGACTAGGATGATACCACCCCCGGTCGTGATCTTGCAGAGTCTAGCTAAAGGTTGAGCAACAAGATGGTGTCTAACAGCAAAAGATACAGACACAAAGATATGGAAAGCACCGGAATCAAATAAAGCAAGTACTGGAATGGAATCAAGGAGAACAGAACCTGAGATAACGTCACCAACTGGCTCGGCCTCGTCCACTGTCAGGGCAAAAGCTTGCCCCTGCTGTCCTCCTCGGTGCTGCTGCTGGTGCTGGACGAACCTCTGCTGCTGAGTCTGCAAAGGCGGACCTCTCTGCTGCGCTGCAGGTGCTCTGGCTGGTGCCCTCTGAGCGGCTCCTCCGCCCTGAGCTGTATGGGCAAGCGCTGAAGGGCAATACTTCAGCTGGTGATCTGCTGCGCCACACAATAAACATCTGCCCAGCCTCTTTCTGCATATGCCCCATTCGTGCCCTGCCTTCTTACAGAAAGGGCAAACGATGGGCTGCCTCTGGCCCTGCTGCTGACCTTGCCTCTGCTGCTGGGGCGCCTGCCGGAAAGGCGCACGACCCTGACCCTGGTGCTGCTGGGTCTGCTGGAATGGCCTCTTGGCTGGGCCTGCACTGCTACCTGCTCCTGAAGCATCTCTGCTCCTCTTTGTCTTCAGCTCTAGGTCATCCTCGGCTCTCTGTGCGTCACTGACAATCTGCTCGAAGGTCGCCTCACGGTCGCTCCTGGTCAAGGACTTGACCGCCATGACCAAGCCCTTGCGAAACTTCTGCGCCTTCGCTGCCTCAGACAACCCCTCAACAAATCTGTCCAGATAGCAGAACTCTGCTGCATACTCATCCACTAGCATACTCCCCTGGACGAGCGCCTTGAACTGACTCTCTAAAGCACTGAGAGCCACATCCGGGAAGAACTTCTCCTTGAAAAGCTTCTTGAAAGCCTCCCAAGTCAATCCCGGAACTGCTATCCGCGTATCTGTGCGGAACCAAGTAAGGGCAAGGTCGAACATCTGGCTGCCCGCTGCCTCTATCTGCATGCTAGCTGGGATCATCGCCAGCCTAAAGATGCCCTCTATATGCTCGATCCAGTCGTCGGCGTACAGGATACCCTCTGTGCCGCGGAACTCCTTAGGCCGCATCCTCTGAAAATTGATGATAGTACCCGACCTAGGATACTGAGCCTGCTCTGGCTGTGGCTGGATCTGAGCCACCCTGTCGACCGCTGTCATAGCCACCTGATGAGCATTCTCAATGCCCATCCTCATAACATCTGTCTGGCGGTGCTGCGCATCAATCATCTCTCGGAAGAATGCGAACAACTGCGTAGCATCCACTGGCGCAGGCGGTGGTGGAGGAGGTACCACCGGAACAACTGGGGTGACTCTCGGATCAATGGGAGTAAGGGGATCTCCGAGAGAAACTGACGCTCCCTCAACCGCAGGAGTGGCGAGTGGAGCGGTAGCGGCTGCTGGAAGTCGAGCAGGTCGAGAGGTGGCAGACCTCTCGGAGGCAGCTGCTGGGACGGTGCGCTAAGATCTGGTCTTCGGAGGCATCCTGAACACAGATCAAAAGAAGTGAATACAGTGCAAGAAACGATATCATCAAAGAAGGACAGTAATATTGCAAAAGAAAACAATTTCAGGAAAATTAAAGATAGCAAAAGGAAGCAGGAAGGGTCCTAGTTGTGATTGAGCACACTCTTTCTCAGCCTATATCCTATATCCTATATCCTACTGCAGGTAAACCTAAAAACTAGACCTGCATGGGCCACCACCAAAAACGTGTCACGACCCGCACCTGAAAATCGGGCATGAGCCGTGGGTACGTCCAGCCTACGCCGTAGAATCGGCGGTAGAACGCTATAAAGGTCCGTTCTAGGTCAACCATATCTATCTATATCTCACAGAAAAATTCGGCATAACCTCTCCAAAAGGAGGACAACCACGCAATATATATATCAAAATCCTCTCCAAAAGGAGGGCAACCACGTAATATATATATTAATAATCTCAATCACAAAATCTAGAGGAAGAATATAAGCACGATATGATATAAACAAAGAAACAGAACCAAGAGAGCAAGACAATCCAAAATAATACAGTCCATGGCCATAATAGCTACAATATCTCACAGCCACAAAAGAATAAGTACAATCATCCAAAATAAAACACTGGGACCAACCCAGGAAACCCACCTAGCTAACTAGGGTGCTAACGGCGTCTCCTCGGCGCAATCCTCCTCGGTCTCGGGGTCACAACAGTCGTCAACACCCGGCCCGTAGAATGTCGGGCAATAGTCCTCAGGATCCTCTGGAAAAAATATGCCCAGACAGGACTGGAGCGAAGTACATAACTCTGAAAGCAACTCCAAATGCATGATAAGGTGTATATGACGAGCAATAGAAAAGTATACAAGATGCACAGGAAATAAATATATGCTGGAGCACAATAAGTAGCTGCAATGTAAACTGCAGAACGATACAAGGACTGGAAAAGTACTTGCAGGTGAGAAACATGAATACTAGCTAAGTGCCTTGAGCACAACTTCGTTATGTGATCGGCTTAGGTTGCACATGAAAAACACTACGATAACTCCGTTATGCGTGAGTTGCATAACCGACATACACATGAATACTGTTTGGCTTTGATCACATAACCAACTCCTACTCCCCTCCCCTACTAATACCATTGGATCCAACCACAACACGCTATGTACATGATAATAGCTCGCGCACACGAAGGCGAGAGCACAAGAAGCACATGATAGCACATGAGAATCAATACCCGAAGCACATGATGAAATACACGTGATAGAGTACCCGCTGAACACGGTAAGGGGGATAGCATCTCATAACGGGATCCACTAGTACCAGCTCGTGTAATAATGTGTCAGAATCAAGTATTACAGTTCTAGAACAGGTGATATAAACGCTATCATGAAATAGAAACTATCAGAGGTAGGTACTCGCCTGATGTCCTGAGCAACTGATGAGGATCGAGATCCGGACCGGTGTCGCAAGGACCTAATACGAAAAGCAAGGATTAAACAGGGTTCTAAGCATTTAAACTGATATAAAATAATTAAAAATAGGCTTCTAGGGCTATTCTAGGTCGAACGGGTCAAACCGGTGAAATTCGGGTCAAAAAGTCAACCTGGGGTCCAAAAAGTCAACTCTAGGTCAAAACTAGGTCAAACGTTGACTTTTATGGTCAACGAGGACAATTATGGTCAAAGCTAGGTCAAACTAGGGTGCCCCTGAAATTCTAGGTCAAACCGAGCTCATTAAGCTACTAAACTCACAAACTCGCCTAATCGAGATACCGGGATACCCTCGGTATCCGATACCTCGCCCTAGGCCACGCACCCCGCCTAAACCCGCTAAAACCTATGCTAGCACGCGTAAATATATATACATAAACATATAAAAATCACTCCAAGATATTTCCTAGGCTAATGCTCAAATACCTCGCTCGAAACTCAATACCTTGGATATCTCAAGGTATTGAGATACCTCGGTATCTCAAGGTATTGAGATACCGCTCTCAAACCCCTCTAACTAGCTATCTAACTAATAATTATATACCTAGTTATTAATCTAGGCTAGGTAATATAGATATCTACCATATTTATATATATCTAAGTATGTATATACCTATATATATATATATATATATATATATATATATATATATATATATATATATATATATATATATATATATATATATATACACAAATACCCTTTACCTTACCCATCACATAAATATATATATATATACTATCTAGATATCTCTAGGTATGCATATAACTATATGTATATAGATATATATATATATATATATCTTAGATAGATAACTACCTATCTACCTATGTATTACCTATCTAGTATCAATCTATCTAGTTACCTATTTATCTAAGTAACTATCTATCTAGCTAACCATCCATCTACCTATCTTATTATCTATCTATCTAAGCATCTATCTAATCTATTCTAATGATCTCTCTAACAATCTATCCCTCTATCACCTAACCCTCGCCAACACCCTCGCGCGAAAGCTAGCTGCTGCTGCTGCCTATGCTCAAAATGCTGCTGCTGCTCGCTGTTATTGCTGCGCTGCTGCTGCTCCTTATGCTGCTATTACTGCTGGTTTGTTGCTGCTATGCTGCTGCTGCTGCTGTTCCAGGTTCTGAACCCCCCCTCTAGCTCACAAACACACACACACACACACACTCCTATATACTTATATACATATCATCCTATATATATATATATACATACACACATATAACTATATATATAAACAACTAAATACCTATATATATACACTTATATCTACTCTCTAACACTCACACTAACACACTCACAAACACACTAATACACACACTAAAACACACACACATACAAATATATACATAGCTATATATATATATATAAACACACACATTAATATATATATGCACACATACAAATATATATATATATATACATATCAATACACACACACACACTCTAAGATATATATATATACACATAAATATATATACACATAAACATATATATATATATATATATATATATATATATATATATATATTATATATATATATATATATATATATATATATATATACACACACACAAGCACACTTACACATACATATATATATATACACATAGACATATACACACACAAGCACATAGATATAAATACACACACATATATATATAAATATATATACATAAACACACATACATATAAATATATACATACATATATATATATATATATATATATATATATATATATATATATATATATATATATATATATATATATATATATATATATAGACACATATACACTAACACAACACAACACACAACAACACACAAACCACACGCCACACTCACGCCCAACGACCCCGACACTCACCAATACCCTAAAATATATAAAATATAACTCAAAAACTCTAGCACACACTCCCCGATACTAACCCAACGCGCGCACAAGTCCGAAACGAGGAAACTAAGTCGAAATGGCCGTTCGGTCATTTCGACGAACACGTGGTGCGCGGCTCGGAAAATCTCCTGAAACGCACACCAAACGAACTCAAAATCGGCCCAAAATTTACTCACGCGCTCTAAACGATGCCTAGATTCTAGAAAATATGCTCCCGCATCGATTCTAGGTCCATGGCAGAAACGCGCACGCACTTAGAATCGGCGACGACGAAAAACCCTAATTTCGCCCGAAACGCCCGTTTCTCTGCGACACGACTTCCCGTGTCCAAACGAAGATACGCACTCACTCTCTAGACACCCGACAACGTCTACCTAGGTTCGTCTAACCTAGGACATCACCCAAAATTGGGCAAAATTCGGATTTCACCCGAATTCGACACAAAATCTAATGTCAAAGTCTCTAAACTCAACCAAACTAGTTCCAACTTCCTCCCACGGGTAGGCTTAGGGTCTAGGAAGGTTCTACAATACTAATTCCACTACATAAAAATAATTAGCAAGGAAAAAGTTAGGTTTTACCTCTTGGGAGTTGGAATCCCAAGGCCAAAGTCTCACAACCCCTAGAAATCACCTCCCTCAAGCTCCAAGCCACCAAATCTAGCTTCCACACTAGATCTAAGCTCCTCACACCTAGGTTAGGGAAAATGCAAGGTTAGGGCTAGCATAAGAAGAAGGAATGGAAGAAAGAAAGAAGAAAAATGGAAGAAGGACTTACTTTGGAGAAGAAAGAAGAAGTGGAGAAGAAGAAGAATGAAGAAGAAGAAGTATACAAAGGGGGGCTGCTGGTTTTACACGGGAATGGATAGGTAGGGGGCCGGCCATGAAGTTAAAAAGGGTTCCACTAAGTCCAAATGACCAAAATGTCCTCCCGTAACTCGGTTTTGGGTTCCGGGTTCCAAAAGCACTCAAACTAGCTCCAAATCTCTCCCACTAACCTTCTAAAAATATAATAAATATTTTTAAGCCCCAAAATAATTCTCACAAAGGTGTGGACTGGGTCGAACATGGGTCCACTAGGGTCTGACATGGGTCCAGGCTAGCCAAAACCCTAAAACAATCATTAAAAAAATAATATAAGCACTAAATAAATATAAATATAATTAATTAAATACAATCCACTATTTATCAAATAAAAATAAAAAAACCCTATTTTCTAGAATTGGGTAGTTACACGGGTAGTACAATTACGAAAGTGGTGTTTCGTAAAAAAAATTATAAGGAATGGTTGAGATTTATTCGACTTTCTCTACGGGCTCAACAAAAATTTGGTTTTATTGACGGGTCTATCGATAAACCTACAGAGAATGACAAATTGGAGGATTGGTATTGTGTCCATTCGATGCTTGTGCAATGAATCTTGCACACTATTGTCGCTTCGGTGAAGAAGACGATACCCTACTTTGAGGAGACAAAACCGCTGTGGGATTGGCTCAATGACCGATTTAGCGTAGCGAATGGCGCTAGAATTCAAAAGATGTTTATTTGTTGGCAGAGTGCCGCCAAACAAAATTCATGTTCGTGGTCGACTACTTCGGTCAATTGCAGACTCTTTGGGATGAGTTTGGGACTTATGAACCTATTCCGGCGTGCAGTTGCGGCAAATGTACGTGTGATATCCCGAAGAAGCTGCAGAAACGGGTTGATGATGAACGCTTTCATCAGTTTTTTTATGGGATCAATCAGGAACTCTATGGCAACGTCCGCTCGACTTTATTGGCACAAAATCCGTTCCCTACTTTGGCGCATGCTTATTTATCCATGCTACAGGAGGAACGATTGTGCACGTCCACACAAGTCTCCTCTGAACGGGACAAGGCTATAGCGCTTGCGGTTAAAACTTTTTCTGTTAACTGTAGGCCATCTCGTTTAAATGTTCGGGATAAATCGGAGTTGCTTTGCAATTTTTAAAAACCCAACGAACATGAAGAAGCCAGTTGCTTCGAAAAACATGGCTTTCCGGATTGGTTGGGGGATAGTGTCACGCCCCGATCTCCCGCAGGCTAATCGATCGTCCCTGCTAGGCGAGAATCACTGCACCAGCGCTCCTACGGGATGATCGCTTGACCCATCTGGGCGTGATGTCGCACGAGCGTAAGCCGCGCTCGTGTAAGGCTGTGGTTCATGCTGGCGGTAAGAGGTCTAAGCCACAGAGTCGTACAGATTGTCCGAGTGCAGCAGAATTATAAACGCATAGGCGATTGGTAACAAGTTCACAGAGTCGTTAATAGCAGAAGTATTGAATAACACAAGCATAGAAGTAAAACAAACTCTTTATTGATTAAACAAGTGTTACAGGCGGCGCTTAGCCGAGATTATAAATTGCTCGAGCCTCTCTCTCTGAAACAGTAAAAGCATGCCAAGTGGCTACATTTATGGAATGATACATAGGCGATGTTCCAATATTATGTCTTGTATATGTGCTCCAGTTCTGGACGTAGCGCTCCAATGCTCCAGAGTAAACTCTACGCCTTAGCACGCACGAATGAGGCATCCGTACCGAACAAGGTTCTTCCGCACCCTGCAAGCAATCTGGTGGGTTATCAGTACATGAATGCACTTTTGGGGAGGCTACTCGCCCGCTCGACAAATCCAAACATGTTCAATAGGTTCCGTGCACCAACTATTTTGTTGTCTTTCTAGTTGCCTTAGGATCAGTTTCATGGCAAAGATTGAATAGTCTAACTCGTGTGGCAGTGTGCCGTACAACATAAGAGAAAATACGACTAGACTTACCAACTTACCATTTGTCCTTCCCTGTCTAAGGCAAACCAAGTTAATTCAAGCACGAGCATTTATAATAAAAACCAAGGCAATAACATATGCAAACACAAGTGTTGTAAGCGAGACTATATTTCGGGTGCACGAGTATACGGGTTACCCAGAAGTGTTGCAATAGATGTTTGAGTGTTTCAATGGATTGCTCGGGTTGCTCCATTCGTATAGATGACTTATACTCATTTTGTTCAGGTGATTCTGATGTCTTGGAAGCGATGCAATGACTCGCACGCGGATTGCCGCTAAACGAGGATGACTTATCTATATGAACATGAGGTCACTGGCATAGCCATAAAGGACGCCGCATAGTCTCGGACAGAGATGAGGCATAACGAAAGAGTCATTGGGCGTTAGCCATCATCCCGACCAAACATGTGAGACTACCGTTTGATGGAGTCAGTCGGATTATTCGTGGGTAGGATGCCCTACTGAGAGTCCGTATGCTGTATATTGCGTACCCCAACCGGAGGGCATCCTGTCGATTGGCCATGCAATACCATATTCCCCCTAAGACGGTACGATCCCAGTGCCCCGGTGATCGTTCAAGGAATCCATGTTATACCTCGTGCACGAGTTGTCCGTGACCATGCAAGCCTTGGGTCTACCAATTTTATATCTTGACATGATAATCCATGATTCTTGTTCTGAAACGAGTAATTTGCTCCACTAGCAGTGATTCTTGATTTGCTTGACATGATTCTCGTTCAGAGGTAACTTGATATAATTATCATTCAGATGTATACTTGACATAATCCTGGATCAGTGATCCACTTGCCGTGATGCATTCCCCAGGTTCGGGGACTGCCTTGGTGACCTATGTCATGCCCCAATCTCCCGCAGGCTAAACGGCCATCCCCGCTAGGCAGAAATGACCGCGCCAGCGCTCCCATGAGATGATCGCTTTGACCCATCCGGGCGTGATGCCGCATGAGCGCTAGCCGCGCCCGTGCAAGGCCATGGTTCTTTGGCTGGCGGCAAGAAGTCTAAGCCACAGAGTCACACAGATTGTCCGAGTGCAGCAGAATGTATAAACGCATAAGCGAATGGTAACAACTTCACTGAGTTGACAGTAGCGGAAGCATTGAATAACACAAGTTGAAGTAAAACAAGCTCTCTTTATTCATATTGAAACAAGTATTACAGGCGGCGCATAGCCGAGATTACAAGTCGCTCAAGCTCTCTCTCTCTCTCTCTGAAACATAAAAGTGTGCCAAGTGGCTACATTTATGGATGATATACAGGAAATGTTCAGGCGATGTTCAGGCGATGTTCCAACATTATGTCTTGTATATGTGTTTCAGTTCTGAACGCAGCACCCTAAGGCTTTAGAGTCGAACTCCATGCCTTTAGCACGCACGAAGGAGGCATCCGCACCGAACAAGGTTCTCCCGTACCCTGCAAGCAATCTGGTGGATTATCAGTACATGAATGCACTGGTGGGGAGGCTACTCGCCCGCTCGACAAATCCAAACACGTAATATAGGTTCCGTGCACCAACTACTTTGTTGTCTTTCTAGTTGTGCCTTAGGATCAGTTTCATGGCATATTATGAAAAGCCTAGCTCGTGTGGCAGTGCACCGTGCGATATAAGAGGAAACACGGCGAGACTTACCAACTTACCATTTGTCCTTCCCTGTCCAAGGCAAACCAAGTTAATTCAAGCACAAACATGTATAAGCATTCAGGGGGGCATAGCATATGCAAACACAAGCGTTTCAGTGCGAGATCACATTCTGGGTGCACGGTTACTCTGATTTCTCAGGTGGTTTGCATAAGATGTTCAAGTACTCTTTATGCACAAGTGTTGTTATACCATGATCGTTCAGGTGTTCAATTATTCTTGATGCGATGCGATGACTCGCATGCGAATATCCGCTAAGCGAGGATGACTTATCTATATGAACATGAGGTCACTGGCACGGTGCCATAATGGACGATCTAGTCTCAGTACAGAATGTCGTGCGACGCATAGTTCAGGACGTCCCAGGGCATTCTGTCCTATAGCGGGCGATTATCACGAGTTCCGTCCAGATCGGATCGGTGTCGGTGCCCCAGCGACCGTCCGCGGAACTAAACCTTGTTTCCAAGTTGTCCTGTGACCGTGCAAGTCTCTGCTCATCAGGTTTCTGGTCAGGTACATGAACAAGTTCGAGGCAGGATATATATATATATGGAAAAAGTTATATGGAACAAGTTCAAGTCAGGATATATATATATGTAACTTGTTGAGGCAGGATCAGAATTTCTCTCAATGTTGAGTATCGGCTCCAACGAGCCATTTTATTCAGTACAGGATAGTATTGCTCCACGAGCAGGGATTCTTGGATCACAGAATTGGTGCAAATTCCTTGGTTTGGGAATTGCCTTAGCGACCTAACGGTCCCGGATACATTCAGGTTTATTCATGCACGGAACAACTATCAGGTAGTCTTTCGAGGAGAACCTAAATGAATGCATGACAAGCATAGTGTTTCGCAGTTTGGGCATAGTTATGCAGCAAGCATTGAAACTAGGAAATATATAAAAGCAGGCAAGCAGGCACTTGTATAACTTAAGCATTCAAGTTCGCTCGAGCCCGAAGGTAAGCCGAGGAGTAAAACCATGAAGGGACTTTCCGAGCGACATGATCTAGGGTCGTGCAGTGTAGGGAGTGAACAATGCACTACCAAATATACATATGTGTGGTTCTACTCGAGGCATAGCGGGTCCAGTTGAACAAGGCAAAGGTAACATGCGAGGGTCTGAATATATAGCAATATTTCATTTCCATGTTGTAGCATAAGCAATACAAGTTGGGATTATTCCCTTAGCTAGGTACGTTATATTCTTATTAGCATGCATGGGGTAATTCACCTAGCGACTAGCATGTATCATTCCGTATTTTATGTGTGCTGGCTAAGCAAAGAGAAGTTTACCGTAGCCACCCACCTTAGCGATGATTTGCCTCGGTTGAGCGATACTCCGAGCGAGCCTCTGAAAGCCTAAGCCGGTTCTCATGAAGGGCCAAGTCTGGATAATTCCTTGCCTCAACGAGTTATCTCACTGAGCAAAGCAGGTCGGGACGTTTACACTTTTTCTGTTTGAATCGGCAGTCCGCTTGAGCGGAACGGGATATTACAACCTAACGGTCCCGGATACTTTCAGGTTCATACTTGCACGGAACGACTATTAGATAGTCTTTCGAGGAGAACTAGATGAATGCATAACATGCACAGTGTTACATAATTGAGGCATAGTTTATGCGACAAGCATTGAAATAAGCCAACGAGAACATATAAGCAGGCAAGCATGCATTCATAAGAAACTTAAGAAATCACGTTGGCTCGGGCCCGAAGGTAAGCCGAGGAGTAAAACCGTAAATGGACTTACCGAGCGATATGATCTAGGGCCGTGCAGTGTAAACAAGTGAACAATGTACTAAGAAGAGTATATACATATCGTTCTACTCGAGGCATAGCGGGGTCTCGTTGCACAAGAAAAATGTAGCATGCGAGGGTCCAATGTATAAGCAAAGTTTCATTTCCATGTTCTAGCACAAGCAATACAAGTTAGGATTATTCCCTTAGCTAGGTGCGTTGTATTCTTATTAGCATGCATGGGGTGATTCACCTAGCGACTAGCATGAAACATCCATATTTTAAGTGTGCTGGCTAAGTAAAGACAAGTTCATCGTAGCCACCAATCTTAGCAATGATTTGTCTCGGTCGAGCGATACTCCGAGTGTAACTACCCAATTCTAGAAAATAAGTTTTTTTTTATTTGGTAAATTGTGTATTGTTTATAAATAATTATATTTATATTTAATTGATGGTTGTATTATTTTTTTATTAGATTATTTTAGGGTTTTGGCTAGTCTGGACCCGTGTCAGACCCTAGTGGACCCATGTCAGACCCAACCAACACCCTTGTGAGGCTTATTTTTGGGTTTATAATTATTATTATATTTTTATTTAGTTAGTTGGGTTATTTTGGATTAGTTGGAGAGTGTTTAGAAACCCCAAACCTAAACCCTATTTTTGGATGACTAAAATGAGGGTATTTTAGTCATTTGACTCATGTAAACCCTATAATATGCTATGGCCGGCCCCTTTCCCAGGACCTGGACCAAACCCCCCCTCCGTTCTTCATTTCTTCTTCTTCCTCTCCACTCTCCACTCTTTCTTCTTCATTCTTCTTCCAATTTCTTATTCCAAGTAAGCGTTTCTTCATTTCTTCTCTTCCTTCTTCTATTTCTTCCATGGATGTGAACCCTAACCATTTGATTTTCCCTAACCTAGGTTTGTAGAGCCTAGACTTAGTGTGGAGGCTTGATTTGGAGGCTTGGAGCTTGAGGGTGGTAATTTCAAGGGTTTTGGAGACTTTGACCTTGGGATTCCAACTCCCAAGAGGTAAACCCTAACTTTCCTCTTAGTGATTACTCTAATATAGTGTAATTAGTAGTTTAGAACCTTCCTAGACCCTAAGGCTACCCGTGGGAGGAAGTTAGAACTTGTTTGGTTGTGTTTGGAGACTTTGACATTAGGTTTTGTCTCAATTTTGGGTAAAATCCGAGATTGACCCAATTTTGGGTGATGTCCTAGGTTAGACGGACCTAGGTAGACATGCTTGGGTGTCTTGAGGGTAAGTACGTGTCTCCGTTCGGACACGTGAAGTCGTATCGCAGAGAAATGGGCGTTTTGGGCGATTTAGGGTTTTGGCCGTCGTAGGTTCTATGTGCGTGCGCATTTTTGCCACGGACCTAGAATTGGCAATTTAGCATTTTTTTCTAGGATCTAGACATCGATTAGAACCCATAGATAAATTTTTGGCCAATTTTGAGTAGGTTTGGTGTACGTTTCACGAGGTTTTGCGAACCGCACACCACGTATTCGTCGAAATAACCGAATGGCCATTTCGACTTAGTTTCTTGGTTTCGGGCTTGTGCGCGCGTTGGTTTAGCTTCGGAGAGTGTGTGCTAGAGTTCTCGGGTTATATTTTATATATTTATAGTTATTTATAGGTGTTTGGGTCATTGTGCGTGCGTTGGTGTTGTGTGTTGTGTGTTGTGTGTGTTGGGTTTGTATATATATGAGTGTGTATATGTGTTTGTGTAAGCGTATCTTTACATATATAAGTATATGTGTATATGTGTATGTGTGTCTATATATATATATATATATGTGTCTATATATATAAGTGTGTGTATGTATATATATATATATGAGTATGTGTATATATATGTAGAGTGTGTGTTTATATATATGTGTGTGTGTGTACTTATATACATAAGTGTGTAAGTGTGTATATATATATATAGTTGTGTGTGTGTGTGTGTGTGTGTGTGTGTATATATATATATATATATATATATATATATATATATATATATATTCGTGTGTATATATATATGTATATATATGTGTGATTATGTGTGCGTGTGGTGTGTCTAGAGGAGGCAATGAGCTGCTAGATGGCAGCTGCAGCAGAGAGCAGGGAGGAAGCGAGGCCAGCGCAAGCGCAGTAGCAACTGCAGCAGCAGCGCACTGTAGCAGCAGCAGCGCTTTACATTAGCAGCGGCGCAGCGTGGCACTTACAGGCCTAGCAGTATGTAAACTCCCTCGACCAGATTCCAGCATTTTAGGATTATTTTTAGCAATTTAGGATTTATGGCAATATTTTAATTTATTTTGCTTACATATCCTATTAATTTATGCACCTGTCCATCACCAAATTATTTGGAGCTTTACCTTGACTGTTATCTCCGAACGAAGTTCACATACCTCTCATAGACATGCTAGTCTATTTTTCTGAACCTTGTGCAACTCCCAGATACTCTGTTTTGTGCCTCATTTTAGACGCATAAATATCGTTACAAACGTACGTATTTAAATTCCCACATCTGTACCCACATCTGTACCAATAGAGATTTGAGGCCCAACATGCACCTATTTTGCCCAAACAAAAATACATTATTACCCTACTTTGAGTATACTACATTTAGTATATTGACACCGTATTAAAATTGTGGACCTACCTGCCTCTAAATAATTAGAGAACACCGTACGTATTAATTATTAATTAATTAATACAATGACCCGTATCACCCAAGAAAACCAGGCCCAGCCCCTGCCCAGGCTCACCCCCACCCCCTCAGGGCCCTCACACAGCCTTTCTCCTCATTTCTGTATATTTTAGCATTTTCAGGAATCGGGTGTTTTTTCCAGACAATTTCGTAATTGCTCAATTTCCCAAAATAGGACCTTCATGCAATTTATAAAATTACAGGGACTTTTTTGCAAATTTCCGTGTGAGGTGTCAGCCTCCTATTGGCCGGTAAACCTACACCGTCCATTTGGAAGCGGGACCCACCTGAAAATATCCACAAAATATCCTGATTGTGAAATTACCAATTTACCCCTAAATTATTTCTATAAAATAAAAGAAAACCCAAATCACTAACCCTAACCAGCCGTCAGCCGACCCCACCTTCGCCGGAGCAGCTTCGCCTCCCCCTCCCCGCGGCGAGCCGACCCCCTCCCCGCGGCGAGCCCCCCCTGTAACACCCCGTTCCGCTCAAGCGGACTGCCGTCTCAAATGGCAATAGTGCAACTGTCCCGACCCGCTTTGCCTCAAAGAGAATGCAAAGGATATCCAGACTTGTCCCTACAGAAATTCAGCTTAGGCTTTCAGAGGCTCGCTTGACGTATCGCTCTACCGAGACGAATCATCGCTAAGGTGGGTGGCTACGGTGAACTTGTCTTTGCTTAGCCAGCACACATAAAATCTGGAATATTTATGCTAGTCGCTAGGTGATTCACCCCCTGCATGCTAATAAATCCAACGCACCTAGCTAAGGGAAAAATCCCAACTTGTATTGCTTATGCTAGAATATGGAAATTGAAATACTACTTGTATTCAGACCCTCGCATGCCAAGTCCCTTAACGATCTAACTCTCGGCTTACCTTCGGGTCCGAGCAAACGTGCCTGCTTATGTTCCTTAGAAATGCATGCTTGTCTGCTTGAATGTTGCATTATTTTCATCCAAACCTCGGAAGACTACAAAGTAGTCATTCCGTGCCTGAATGAACCAGCAAGTATTCGGGACCGTTAGGTCACCAAGGCAGTTCCCGATCCAGGGGACTGCATCATGCCAAGTAAAAAAATCATGCTCCTGTGGCAAGACTCATTCAGGTATTCGGATCTCCCTGCAAGTCTCCCTCGTGCGGGCTTACAGTAGCCCAGGAGACTGTGCATATCCAATAGCTAAATGAATCTCGTGTGCTTGTGTTGCCTCAACTGCTTGACGTGTGAATTAATAATCGTGTTCGATCATGGACAACTTGTGCACAAGGATATAAGTTCTGCGGACGGTGCTGGGGCACTGGCACCGATCCGATCCGGACAGACTTCGTGTTTATAGTCAATCGTGTTCGGACGGGATAACTTGCAACGCATCGTGTTTTATGAGCTCCTCGTATTTTCTCGTTGCATGTTATCCTTGTTCTTGACTAGTCCATTATGGCATCAAGCTAGTGATCATCGTGTGTATATGCTTGCAATGCCTCGTGTGTTTATCGTGTAAATATGGCTTGTAATGTACCGTGTGATTTTCATGTGTGTTTAAACCTGTTGCATGCTTGCTTGTAAATGAAAGATAAACAAATCATCCTTGCTTAGCGGCTATCCACGTGCGAGATACTGTATCGCATCAAGAAACAACTAAACACCTGAACGATCTTGAAATAAATACTCGTGTTTGCATATGCTATGCTCCTGAATGTTTATACTTGCCCGTGCATGAATTAAAAATGTTTGCCTTGGACAGGGAAGGAGAAATGGTAAGTTGGTAAGTCTCGCCGTGTTTTCTCAAACATCGCACGGCGCACTGCCCGACACGTTAGGCTATTCAATATTTGCATGAAGCTGATCCTAAGGCAACTAGAAAGACAACTTAATAGTTGTGCACGGAACCTGTATTACGTGTTTGGATTTGTCGAGCGGGCGAGTAGCTTCCCCACCAGTGCATTCAATGTACTGATAATCCACCAGTTTGTGTGCAGGGTGCGGGAGAACCTCGTTCGGTGCGGATGCCTCCAACGTGCGTGCTTAGACGTGGAGATTACTCCGAAGCAACGGTGCGTCCGGGTCAGAAGCACATATACAAGATATAATATTGGAACATAGCCCGAACTCGTCTGATCATCGCCTGTACAATCATTCCATAATTGTAGCCACTTGGCACGCTTTATGTTTCAGAGAGAGAGGCTTGAGCGACTTGTAATCTCGGCTATACGCCGCCTGTAACACTTGTTTATATCAATAAAAGAGATTGCTTTACTTCAACTTGTGTTTCAATGCTTCCGCTATATTGTCAACTCAGTGAACCTGTTACCGATCGCCTATGCGTTCATGACTCCGCTGCACTCGGACAATCTGTGCGACTCTGTGGCTTAGAACTCTTACCGCCAGCCAATGAACCATGGCCTTGCACGGGCGTGGATCACGCTCGTGCGGCATCAAGCCCGGATGGGTCAAGCGATCGTTCCGCGGGAGCACTGGTGAGGATGATTCCCGCCTAGCGGGAACAGCCAATTTGCCTGCGGGAGATCGGGGCGTGACATGTTGGTATCAGAGCCTGGCTTCTACGCCTTTGGAATTCATTTTGATATCTCTGTTTCGAAAGCTCGTTCGTGGTTTATGTGCACGCTCTCTCTCAATGCCTCGATGGGATGTTCCAACAATAAGTCTAAATACTTTTAAAATACGTTTTGATTGATATGATTGCTTGTCTGGTTGTATGCTGCGAGTGGCCTTTGTGCCAACCTGTGTGAACCCTTGAGAGTATCGCTAGTAGTTTGTCCGATTTCACTAACTCTAAGTTTGGTTGAATGCATCTATTTGAGGGACACCTTGAACTAGTGCACCATCCAAGACTTAAGAAAAGGTGAACTCGAGTGCTAAGACTTCACTATCACTAAGCTGGTTGACGTGTTCATGCTAGAAGTGCACTTCAAAAGTGCGCACGATCCAGTCTAAGCGATATGCTGATTTTGATGCTTGTGCAAGTAAATATCCAAATGAACAAGTACAACGACTTGTCTAGGATTGCCTCAACCCTAGATCACTGCTTGTCCTTAGTAAGTCTCGAGGATGAGACTTTTTCTAAGTTGGGTAGGATGTAACACCCCGTTCCGCTCAAGCGGACTGCCGTCTCAAATGGCAATAGTGCAACTGTCCCGACCCGCTTTGCCTCAAAGAGAATGCAAAGGATATCCAGACTTGTCCCTACAGAAATTCAGCTTAGGCTTTCAGAGGCTCACTTGACGTATCGCTCTACCGAGGCGAATCATCGCTAAGGTGGGTGGCTACGGTGAACTTGTCTTTGCTTAGCCAGCACACATAAAATCTGGAATATTCATGCTAGTCGCTAGGTGATTCACCCCCTGCATGCTAATAAATCTAACGCACCTAGCTAAGGAAATAATTCCAACTTGTATTGCTTATGCTAGAACATGAAAATTGAAATACTGCTTGTATTCAGACCCTCGCATGCCAAGTCCCTTAACGATCTAACTCTCGGCTTACCTTCGGGTCCGAGCAAACGTGCCTGCTTATGTTCCTTAGAAACGCATGCTTGTCTACTTGAATGTTGTATTGTTTTCATCCAAACCTCGGAAGACTACAAAGTAGTCATTCCGTGCCTGAATGAACCCGTAAGTATTCGGGACCGTTAGGTCACCAAGGCAGTTCCCGATCCAGGGGACTGCATCATGCCAAGTAAAAAAATCATGCTCCTGTGGCAAGACTCATTCAGGTATTCGGATCTCCCTGCAAGTCTCTCTCGTGCGGGCTTACAGCAGCCCAGGAGACTGTGCATATCCAATAGATAAATGAATCTCGTGTACTCGTGTTGCCTCAACTGCTTGACGTGTGAATTAATAATCGTGTTCGATCATGGACAACTTGTGCATAAGGATATAAGTTCTGCGGACGGTGCTGGGGCACTGGCACCGATCCGATCCGGGCAGACTTCGTGTTTATAGTCAATCGTGTTCGGACGGGATAACCTGCAACGCATCATGTTTTATGAGCTCCTCGTGTTTTCTCGTTGCATGCTATCCTTGTTCTTGACTAGTCCATTATGGCATCAAGCCAGTGATCATCGTGTGTATATGCTTGCAATGCCTCGTGTGTTTATCGTGTGAATATGGCTTGCAATGCACCGTGTGATTTTTATGTGTGTTTAAACCTGTTGCATGCTTGCTTGTAAATGAAAGATAAACAAATCATCATCGCTTAGCGGCTATCCGCGTGCGAGATACTGTATCGCATCAAGAAACAACTAAACACCTGAACGATCTTGAAATAAATACTCGTATTTGCATATTCTATGCTCCTGAATGTTTATACTTGCCCGTGCATGAATTAACAATGTTTGCCTTGGACAGGGAAAGAGAAGTGGTAAGTTGGTAAGTCTCGCCGTGTTTCCTCAAACATCGCACGGCGCACTGCCCGACATGTTAGGCTATTCAATATTTGCATGAAGCTGATCCTAAGGCAACTAGAAAGACAACTTAATAGTTGTGCATGGAACCTGTATTACGTGTTTGGATTTGTCGAGCGGGCGAGTAGCTTCCCCACCAGTGCATTCAATGTACTGATAATCCACCAGTTTGTGTGCAGGGTGCGGGAGAACCTCGTTCGGTACGGATGCCTCCAACGTGCGTGCTTAGGCGTGGAGATCACTCCGAAGCAACAGTACATCCGGGTCAGAAGCATATATACAAGACATAATGTTGGAACATAGCCCGAACTCGTCTGATCATCGCCTGTACAATCATTCCATAATTGTAGCCACTTGGCACGCTTTATGTTTCAGAGAGAGAGGCTTGAGCGACTTGTAATCTCGGCTATACGCCGCCTGTAACACTTGTTTATATCAATAAAAGAGATTGCTTTACTTCAACTTGTGTTTCAATGCTTCCGCTATATTGTCAACTCAGTGAACCTGTTACCGATCGCCTATGCGTTCATGACTCCGCTGCACTCGAACAATCTGTGCGACTCTGTGGCTTAGAACTCTTACCGCCAGCCAATGAACCATGGCCTTGCACGGTTGTGGATCACGCTCGTGCGGCATCACGCCCGGATGGGTCAAGCGATCGTTCCGCGGGAGTGCTGGTGAGGGTGATTCCCGCCTAGCGGGAACGGCCGATTTGCCTGCGGGAGATCGGGGCGTGACATGTTTCTGTCACGACCCGGACCCGCCCGGCCGCCGCTCCGCCCTGCCCCGCCCCGTACGGCCGGTATTAACGAATCGGGCACGAATCACCGTGCCTCGGCGCGTCGGACGCGAATCACCGCGCCCGTCCCGCGGGTGCGAGGGAGGAAGGGAGCTATACGAATGGCCCGTTCGAGCTTTCGGGGGACGTGATGCCGCACGGGCCTGGGGTTGCGCCCGTGCAAGGCCAATCGTTTAAGTTGATAGTTGGCTATCATCGCATCAATCGAGTTAGCAGCGGAAAGGGACTTGTTGCAATGCAATGCAATACAATACATTTAGCCAACTGAGTGTTCGGGACAATCGAGGCAACTTGGGTTTTCTTTAGCAAAGGCACACGTTCATTCCATACATTATGCCCCCTTATACGATAGCATTCTCGGGGCAACAATCGAAACCAGGATTCCGGGTCTTAGGGACTGTGGCACGCCTATCGCTCCCTCGGACGATCCACTACCTGCAAGCAAGTAAACTGTTGGTGGGTCAGCACTTTATACAAGTACTGGTGAGATAAATCAACTGAACAGAAACATGCATTCACTCAAACCAACACTAAGTAATCATGTTATAAAATATTATATTACTAGTGATCTTTCTAGTTTTACCTAGGTTCGTTTCATGCAGTTCTAGCAGAATCGATTTACTTGTTTGGAAACATGTTTGGAAACAGAGTTTCATATTGAATATGCAAGCAAGCAAACCGTTCATGTTTCAGGGTGTGCGCAGCGTGTCTCGTGCGACTCCAGGGTCAGATGCAAAGCTAGACACACAATGCACAATCTTAGGGGCAGTCACTATCCAAGCCAACAAAATGACTTAGCTATATGCAGGGCGGTCCCCGAGTATCTCAGGATCGGCAGCTGGTGGAACAATATACCAATGACTCATTCTTTGATGCTAATGGCAGCTGTAACCCATGGTGGCTATGACGCATGTAGTTCAGCTCTCCACCAAAAGCCATTGTTCGACCGCGTGCGAATGCATGGAACACTATCAAATAAACTCTAGTATGCAGACGAGACAAACCATCAGAATACAATCATTATTGCGGGGCAATTCGACTTATCACTTGAACACGTTCAGGCACAGTATGGTTCTCTCGAAGCATAGACGATAGTGAACATGTTCATGCATTCTAAGCAGGCTATTCAGGATTCACGTTAAGCAGACATTGTTTCAAAGACAAGCTAGGTGAGTTCGTTCATTAATATGCAAGGCAGGTTCTATCATTCTCTTAAGAAAACATTGCAAGCAAAAACTCAGGTTATTATTAAGGCGTGCAAGAATCAGAGAACGAAGTTCTGCCCACTCACCTTGATATATAACGCCGACGCGGAGCGGGGCGTTATACCCCCCCCACGGCGAGCCAATCTCCTCCCCCCCCGCCGGAGCAGCAGCTCCTCTCTCTTCCTCCTCCACTTCCCCCCTTCCCCGACCCCGACCTCGCCGGCACAACGGTGAGCCGACCCACACCGGAGTAGCTCCGCCTCACCCGCGGCGAGCCGATCCCCCCCCATCCGAGCAACTCAGCCCCTCCACCACCATCATTATCGTCGCCACCTCCTCCGCCAGCGTCGGCCCCCGCCGGCCTCGACAACAGCCACCCCGAGCCCCCATCTCCCCTCTTCTCCTACCCTGACGTCTCCGCTCATCCTCTTCCCTGAGCTCCACCCGCCATTTCTCCGTGAATCTCACCCCCGCCACCCTCGACTCCGGCTGACACCACCACCCTCCACAGCCCTCTTCCCTCCTCCTCCTCACCATGGTTTCCCTCTCCAGCCACAGTCTTCTCCCCTTCCTCCTCGATGGAGTCAACGCAGCGGCCACAACCCAGCCACCCAACCCTGGCCAGCCCCGAGCCCCTCGTCGTCTCACCACCTCCCTTCCCTTGTCTCAGCCCGTGCTCCACCAACCTAGCTCCTCTGTCAACGAGCCCCCAAACCCGAAGCACCGTGCCCTGCCCGGACGCCCCGCTGACCGACGAGCTCCGCCTGAGCGCCTCCGGCGAAGCCCCGGCGAGTCTCCACTGGACTCAGACCGGACACAGCAGTCGAACACAGCCCGAACACAATCAGTGTCGTGTCGCATCTCTTCACGGACGAAGAAAATTCATTCTACGGAGCCCTGTTCAGGTAACCCGTTCTCTTTTTTCGTTGTTCCGTTTTTATTTCGTTAGTTGTGACACGTAGGCTATGTAACCCTCTCGATGTCCGTGCAACCCGCTCGGTGTATCGCGTCCTGTGGCGATCGCAAACCGCGATCCAAATACAGGAAAAACAATATCCCATTTTACCCCGGAACTGAGTACGCTCCGCCAAACGGGACGACTTGGTCGCACGTGGTCTTCACCGTAACGTGCGCATCGTTGATACGGACGTGCGGGATTTCGCAGAAGTTGATTTGGATGTGCGTGCACATCGGAATCAACGCGTATCCGCCGACAATATCCCGTATCCGCCTGTTCTGGAATACGCTGTAACTTTGTGTACACACGTCGGATCGAAACAAAACTTGCTCCATCGGACTCGAAGCAATACGTTGGTCCTGTGACCCAAGTTTGGTTCGATTCTGAGAACGTTGACAAAATCCTGTATCGTGGGCCCCACGGCTCCACTTGACGGGCGATTTTGTGATCGGCTCATCGGAATCCAGATTTGGATATTCCATTGGGTTCGTATCGACGTTCTGGACTTGTTGACACTAAGTTTGGCAAATTTGGAGATCTTTGACCTTGACACATTTTTGGGTGTAAAGTGGCCCACATGTGGACCCCGCTTTGACCGAAAACTGTCATTTTTGCCCTGTGTCCAAATTGGACTTAAGGACAGGCGTTTCTAGCTATTTGATATTTTCTGAGACTGTTGGTGATGTTTATTTCAGCATCCGGAGACATTCATTCTGAGGTCATAGTTTTTGACACTTGGTATTTGATATCTGGACGTTACATTTTGCAGCTCTCTTGCCAGGCAAGTATACCTTGCCTTGTTGTACTGTTTAAATTCTGTATTTTAGTTACATATTTATTTATTTTAATATTATATAAATGTCCGCGTCCGAGAAAACTCGGGTGCAGTCAACGAAGGCGTTGACGTTAGAATTTGTATCTAACCTAGTGTCTAGTAGACCCACCTAAAGTTGTGGAGTTGTTGGTATGACTTCCCAGGCCTTGACACGTATCATTACACGTCACAGAGTGAGTTCATGTAGGAACGCGTGTCTCATGCGTGACTGGCCATCAGTGTGAGCAACACGTGTAACGGTATGTAGCTTAGTTATTTATTTTATTGAGACTTGCATCATAGTAGGAGGTGTCCATGTCATTTTTACGACTTGTACATCTATATTGGGCGGGGAAGATACTAGTAGACGTATGGGACACCCCCTCCTTGAGTCTTTTATCCTTCGTACCATGCTCCTCGAAGATGGTCGATTGCAGAGCTACCCGTGTGTCCGGGGGCATATGACACATATACTAGCCAGTCATGACGATTGGTGAATTACGTCAGCATATGTCAAGCTTACACATTTTTATGAGTACTACAAGGTCTTTACATTGTATTCACTTAGATGGTTAGCACACCCTGTATTTATTTATTTATTCAGTATTTACATACATGGCATGTTATTTTTCTGTATCTTGTTATGTCCCTCTGAGGACCTGGTCCTTTTCCAGGTGTAGATGTTCCTGAGTATTCGTGGGAGCGAAGATCCGGACAGGCTACTTATATTTCGAGGAGATCTTCAAGCCTCGTGTTGGTTAGATGTTTTATTTATATGGTGTGTATCTGGTTCCTTTTATATTCTATTTAGGCAGTGGATTTGTTTCCATCCGACTGTCATTCTTTAGATACTCTGTATTGAGATCTAGTGTAACCCCCTGATTTTTCAGAAAATTTTAATTTGGATTTTTCACAATTTTCTGTAATTTTCTAGAATTTTCAAGAATTTATTTTAGATTCAAATATAATTAAAAATATCCCAAACTTTTATTTTATGTTCTAAATAATAAAATATATTTTTTAGAAGTTTTTGGGAATTTTCTGAGTATTTTTAGTATTTATTGGGAGTTGTTTAGGCTAATAACTAATTTTTAGGACTTGTAGAATTTATGGTGCAAGCTCAGGAATATAAAATGGACCCACGTTATTTTCTAAGGTTTATAATATTATTATATATTTTCTGAAATTATTTCAGAATTTGTGGAATAATGTTAGTATTTATTTTTAGTTTTATGGCAAAACTAATTTTTAGAGCTTCTCCTAATTATAGTAGGAAATCTATGAATATAAAATTATCCCAAATATTTTTCTAAGGTTTTTTTGGTTCAAAATATATTCTGTAATTTTTTCAGATTTTTATGATTATTTTTAATGTTTATTTTGAGTTATTTAGATTTAAAATGACTTAAATAATGTTTTGATAAAGGCAAATCAAAAATAAATAATATAAATAAAACCATCCAATCAGATTCTGACACATGTCAGCCTATAAATATCCATTTATCCGCAGGTACATCTATATATATATATATATATATATATATAATATAATAACCCTAATTATCTCATTATTTTAGAGAGAGAGAGAGATTTGGGAGAATTGTCATCTAGGGTTTCTTCATCTTCCAGAAGCCATTGCGCATAGCTCCGGACTCCAAACGAGGCCTAGTTTCTTGCGTTAGAACGATATTGAGGTTAGATTTCTGATTATATAATTTGTTTTACAAAATTATTAGTATTAAATTCTGGAAAATTCGTAGAGCACGCATGTCCGAAAATAGACGTGTTTCGATGTTTTCGCAATTTCGGGAGAACCCGGAATCAGAATCATGAACCGTTTAAAGTTTCGGAAATCTAATATCGAGATCATCGACATAAATTTTTTCCAGAATTTAATTTGAAGTATTTATATACTGTTAATTCTGTAGAACTTCTAGGTTAGAATTTAACCATCGGTGCACAATACAAAATTTGTATGTGCCATAATTCCCAAACGAATTTGAATTCGGATGAGCCATAAATTCTAGTATGTTTTTGATGCTGAAATCTACAGGAAATCATGCCTGAAAGTCGAGTTTGTGTCGGTTGACTTTTTGGTCAACAGATCGCCTCGATTTGCGTGCCATGAGTCTCGAGTTGATAAAATTCAGTTTCTTTGGACAAAATTTAGGAATTAACATAAAAATCAGAATAATAAGATTAAAATAGGATTTTAGAGTAATTATTCCAGAATTAAATAAATTAAAATAAATTATCTTTTGACGTGATAAATTTGTAATACATAGGCTATTTGGACTGTGACTTGGACTCTGATTCATACCAGCAACAGGACCCCAGGCAAGTGTACCTTGCCAAACTCTGCAGTATTGTTATATATTTTCCTTGCTTTATTATATTGCTGTGCATGCTTAACCTAGGGCCGTGTGACGTACTTAGCGTCCGATTATAGTCGGGTGCCAACACCGTACGCGGAGTTGTGTATTGTCATCTATACATGGATATTTGTGACCCTCTTTATTCTCGTATTTGTCCTATCAAGTACACTATAACCCAGGACACTTGACACTATTCATGAGACAGAATCTTCCTGAGATATTCATGGTGATTCTGTGTAGGATACATATTTTATGACATAGACATCATATTCATAGATATTAGATGACTTGCTGCATTAGATATGATCGTGCGTGACATGGACATGGTGCATCATGGACATGAGACGTGTGATTACATTGGGTGGGGAGAGACACACAGGCTACAGGCTGAGTTTATATATATATATATAAAACATAGTAAACACATAGTAAATATATAGTAAAATACATAGTAAACACTGCTACCGGCTCCAAGACACAGAGCTTGTAGTGGTCTCAGCCTGAGTTTAGTGATGCTCTCAAATTGCATTTTCACATAGATGGTTATATAGTTTACCCTATTTATTTTATTTACTATTATACTGTATTTTGGCATGTCGATTTATGTACCTTGTTATGTCCCCTGAGGACCTGGATACCGGACTTTGTCCCCAGGACTAGCAGACGAGATCGACCCCGAGTTACACGGGACAGGAGCATTAGCAGAAGATGGAGCAGGAGCAGACACTGGAGCAGTACCAGATCCAGTAGACGATTGATCCCCGAGGGTATCATCTGGGTATAGGCTTTCCCCATACTCGGTATTTATTGTGGTTATCTTTATTCTTGTATCTTGACAGATGTATCAGACTCATTATCGGGTTATTTTCTCGAGTTTATATCATATTGAGATTGATCTTGCTTTATGATTCTGATATTGTTGTATTCATTTCTGTGGATGAGATTAGTATATCTAGACCATTATTATTGTATTACAGCTTAAGTACGCCCCGATGGATCTATTAAATTGGGTTTGTCCATCGGTGTGTGCTGCTGGCCATTGCCACGTATCTAGTCCCTCGATATTTTGGGACTGGGGCATGACATCTAGTTACCTGGTTATTGGTTATTCATGTATATATGATTTCTGTGGATGAGATTTAGATATTACCCTGTGACTTGTGATTAGTTTTACCACTTATGAATTATTGTTCATTATACAGCGTACGCTTGTATTATGGTTTCCATATATTGGAGTTGCCATATATACAGGCGGCTGGCATGCTTACGTGTCCTAGTCCTACGTATTTTGGGACTGGGGCGTGACATGTTTTTAGTGGTGGCCCATGCAGGTCAGAGCATATTGTCTCGGTTACGTTATTGTACCGAGCAAGCCTGCACCTAGGATTAGAGTATAGGATCTCATCCAATTGACTATGACACATCCTTCTTCCAATCCATTCTATTTGAATAAATTGCATCTTGCTTGAATCCTATGCTTCCCTAATAATTCCTTGAGTATAGCCCCTGCTAGAGTAGAGGAATCCCTGTTGATAGAATGATACTTAGGATAATATTCCTACTTAGAATACAACTAGGGCTTTGACACATCACTAAGTCTAGGATACTAAATGAACCCTAGTCTTCCATATTACTAAATGAACCCTAGCATCACTACCTATAGATTAACTTACCATTGTCCCTTGACGTATTTATGTATGACTTGAGAGTAGTACAACCACTACTAGGATTAGTTAGAGAATTGACCATAGTGTTGACCCCAGCCTTAAGGAACCAAAAGAAATCCAAGGTTGAATACTAGGACTGAAACCTCATCCAATGTTTGGATAAACCAGAGTTTTATGCCAGAGACCCTTTATCCTTGTTGGCGTAAAACCCATTTGACAGTTGTTGGTATAAGAACCAAACAACTGCCTAGTTGGCGTAAAAGCCAAATGACTTTCTTGTTGGCGTAAAAACCAAACTATGCAGGAGATTGTCTCCTTTACGTCGCAGTTATGACAACCGCTACCCACGATCCTTTAGTCTTCCTTATCCTGCGTCATGCAAGCCACGTAGGTAACTGCCCTGCGTAAACCTGATGATTCATGAATAATAGATAACCAGCGTAGAGTAACCTGATTAGGCGTAACATAAAGATAGAATGTGAGTGTATTGTTACAGCCTTAGCTTTCCCCAGGCATGACCAAATTTTGTGCATTAAAGGCAGAGATACGTCTCGAGCCCTGTGCAAAAAGAAACAGCTTTTGACAGGACATCTGGTTTTGTCTCACCTCGAGCGTAAAAAAAAATGACTTGTATCCAATAAAGTCACTAAACGACAACCTGGGACTCCGTGCAAAATCATCATCACAAACCGTCCACTCGATCATTGTGCACGTACTTTTGTCAGATATCAGGATTCATTAATTTTGACTGACAAACTCATGATTTTCTCGTATAACTTTACGCTGCAACGAATGCTAGACTTTACACAGGAGATATTTACGCGCAGATTTCTACGCACAGACTTTTTACGCGGACAGCTCTGAAGCTCTACCTTACGCTTCTCTGTTTTACGCGGATAGCTCTGAAGCCATGTGTTACACCAAATTATTTTATCTCTGCTTTACGAAGACAACCTCGAACCCCTACTTTATGCGGACTTTCTTGATATCTCTGTTTTAGGCGGACAACCTATAGTGTATATTAAGATTGTAGAACTCAGAAGGCCATACCTCTTTTGGGTCAACTAGCGACTTAGACAAGGAATTAGAATAATAACTGTAGAGATTGTAGAGTCTTATCTTTTTGTGAATTTGAATTGTTTTGTACTTCTCACATCATAAACTAGCGTACTTATATTTGTTGTACTACCTTGACTTATACTGCTATTATAGCCTAGTTTTGTAAGCTTATTCTTTATCAAGCTTGTTCATGATATATGTATTATTGGAGTACTACACTAATATATTTCAGAATCAGTGTATTACGGTCTGATCAACCATAGTGCACTTGGTTCGTCCTTCGCATAACTACCTTACGTGGATTGAGATATATAGTAATTAGTAGACGGATGTACTTGCCCTCTAGATATGTCTGAGCATATCGTATCAGCTACCTAGCTATGCTGATACGAATATGTGAATAGGGATTTCCAGAATAGGATTTCAATCAACAACTGCTTGACAATTCCTCTTGAATTCTTTAAACGCCTTGATCCCCACACTCCTAATCTATTACCTCCCACTTGAACTCTTGATTATTGTTTTCCGTCTTCCCTTATTTCGGAAAGACGAAACCTCGTACTTAGTATAAATACGAAAAGTGTATTATTTCTGTAGCCATTTTTGTTTGTTTCTTGGGTAATTACCAAACCCTATTAATAGATTTGATTTCAGTATATAAACGATGCTACCTTTAGAATGACCCTTCGCTACCTACTTACGTTTTATTGCGTTCTTGATACATGCATCACTATGACAGCATAAAATTTTTATTTTTGCCTCGTAACTTGGGTCAAGTTCAGAACCCAAGTATTACGATAAAGAATGTATCATTTGCTGTCAAAGATCTTATTGGATTTTACCTGAATGAACAATTGATTGACTCCTGAATGGATAGCAGCACCTATAACTAGGTTGATTTGTAAGGATTAAGAATTCCTATGGACCGACTCACAAAGCCAGCACATTTCTTACCTTTAGAGTTGGCCAGTCTGCAGAAGCTTTAGCTAACTTATATATGAGACAAATCGTAAGGTTGCACAGCATACTAGTCAGCATTTTACCAGACAAGGATTCGCGTGACCAGAGTTTGTGGTCAACACCGTAGAGACAGTTAAGTAAATACAAGGACACTTGCAAGCAGTGCAAGACAGACAGAAGTAGTGGACAGACCGTCATCATCGTCCCTTGGAATTCAAAGAGGATGATCATGTCTTCTTGAGGATATCACCTACTAGAGGCACCATTCGATTCAGAGGACGCAGCAAGTTGAGTCCAAGGTATGTTGGACCATTGACGTGCTAGAAATGGTGGGAATAGTGGCAAATCAACTTGCGCTACCACCTTCACTTGAGGGAGTACTTGAAGTATTCCACATGTCGCAACTCAGGCGATATGTGACAGACAACAGTCATGTTCTTAACCATTCGGAGATCACCATTAGGCCGAGCTTGTCGTATCAAGAGCAACCCGTAGAAATCCTTGATCATCGAGAAAAGGTATTGAGGAATCAGTCTATTCCCTTGGTCCGCGTGGCATGGAAGCATGGCGCGCCAGGAGAATCTACTTGGAAGCGTGTGGACGACATGCGTAAATTTTTTTTAAACCTATTCGTAACCCAAGATATAAATTACTTTGTTAAATTATATCTTATGCCGGCTTTGACTTCTACCGTGGCTTAGTTTTAATTTCGAGGACGAAATTCTTATAAGTTGGGTAGATTGTAAACTCCCTCGACCAGATTCCAGCATTTTAGGATTATTTTTAGCAATTTAGAATTTATGGTAATATTTTAATTTATTTTGCTTACATATCCTATTGATTTATGCACCTGTCCATCACCGAATTATTTGGAGCTTTACCTTGACTGTTATCCCCGAACGAAGTTCACATACCTCTCATAGACATGCTAGTCTATTTTTCTGAACCTTGTGCAACTCCCAGATACTCTGTTTTGTGCCTCATTTTAGACGCACAAATATCGTTACAAACGTACGTATTTAAATTCTCAGATCTGTACCCACCTCTGTACCAATAGAGATTTGAGGCCCAACATGCAAATGTTTTGCCCAAACAAAAATATGTTATTACCCTACTTTGAGTATACTACATTTAGTATATTGACACCGTATTAAAATTGTGGCCCTACCTGCCTCTAAATAATTAGAGAACACCGTACGCATTAATTATTAATTAATTAATACGATGGCCAGTATCACCCAAGAAAACCAGGCCCAGCCCCTGCCCAGGCTCACCCCCACCCCCTCAGGGCCCTCACACAGCCTTTTCCCTCATTTCTGTATATTTTAGCATTTTCAGGAATCGAGTATTTTTTCCAGACAATTTCATAATTGTACAATTTTTCAAAATAGGACCTTCATGCAATTTATGAAATTACAGGGACTTTTCTGTAAATTTTCGTGTGAGGTGTCAGCCTCCTATTGGCCGGTGAACCTACACCGT
The DNA here is from genome assembly GCA_036927795.1 of Iris macrosiphon. Lineage (NCBI taxonomy): Eukaryota > Viridiplantae > Streptophyta > Magnoliopsida > Asparagales > Iridaceae > Iris > Iris macrosiphon. The sequence continues at coordinate 355,823,938 of JAYESA010000004.1, forward strand.
CCATTTGGAAGCGGGACCCACCTGAAAATATCCACAAAATATCCTGATTGTGAAATTACCAATTTACCGCTAAATTATTTCTATAAAATAAAAGAAAACCCAAATCCCTAACCCTAACCAGCCGTCAGCCGATCCCCCCCCTTCGCCGGAGCAGCTCCCCCTCCCCCTCCCCGCGGCGAGCCGACCCCCTCCCCGCGGCGAGCTGACCCCCCCCCCCCCCGCGGTGAGCCGATCCCCCCCCCCCCCGCCGGAGCAGCAGCTCCTCTCTCTTCCTCCTCCACTTCCCCCCTTCCCCGACCCCGACCTCGCCGGCACAGCGGCGAGCCGACCCCCACCGGAGTAGCTCCGCCTCACCCGCGGCAAGCCGATCCCCCCCATCCGAGCAGCTCAGCCCCTCCACCACCATCATCATCGTCGCCACCCCCCTCCACCAGCGTCGGCCCCCGCCGGCCTCGACAGCAGCCACCCCGAGCCCCTATCTCCCCTCTTCTTCTACCCCGACGCCTCCGTTCATCCTCCTCCCTGAGCTCCGCCAGCCATCGCCCCGTGAATCTTGCCCCCGCCACCCTCGACTCCGGCTGCCACCACCACCCTCCACAGCCCTCTTCCCTCCTCCTCCTCACCATGGTTTCCCCCCCTAGCCGCAGTCTTCTCCCCCTCATCCTCGACGGAGTCAACGCAGCGGCCACGGCCCAGCCACCCGACCCCGGCCAGCCCCGAGCCCCTCGCCATCTCACCAACTCCCTTCCCTCGTCTCATCCCGTGCTCCACCAACCCAGCTCCTCCGTCGACGAGCCCCCAAACCGGAAGCACCGTGCCCTGCCCGGACTCCCCGCTGACCGACAAGCTCTGCCTGAGCGCCTCTGGCGAAGCCCCGGCGAGTCTCCACTGGACTCAGACCGGACACAGCAGCCGGACACAGCCCGGACACGATCAGTGTCGTGTCGCATCTCTTCACGGACGAAGAAAATTCATTCTACGGAGCCCTGTTCAGGTAACCCGTTCTCTCTCCTCGTTGTTCCGTTTTTTATTCCGTCAGTTGTGACACGTAGGCTATGTAACCCTCTCGATGCCCGTGCAACCCGCTCGGTGCATCGCGTCATGTGGCGATCGCGAACCGTGATCCAAATACAGGAAAAATAATACCCTGTTTCACCCCGGAACTGAGTATGCCCCGCCAAACGGGACGACTTGGTCGCACGCGATCTTCACCGAAACGTGCGCGCCGTTGATACGGACGTGCAAGATTTCATAGAAGTTGATTTGGATGTGCGTGCACACTGAAATCAACGCGTATCCGCCGACAACGTCCCATATCTCCTGTTCTAGAACACGCTGTAACTTTGTCTACACACGTCGGATCGAAACAAAACTTGCGCCATCGGACTCATAGCAAAACGCTGGTCCTGTGACCCAAGTTTGGTTCAATTCTGAGAACGTTGACAAAATCCTGTATCGTGGGCCCTACGGCTCCATTTGACGGGCGATTTTATGATCGGCTCATCGAAATCCAGTTATAGACATTCCGTTGGGTTCGTAACGACGTTCTGGACTTGTTGACACTAAGTTTGGCAAATTTGGAGACCTTTGACCCTGACACATTTTTTGGTGCAAAGTGGCCTACATGTGGACCCCGCTTTGACCAGAAACTGTCATTTTTGCCCTGTGTCCAAATTGGACTTAAGGACAGGCGTTTCTAGCTATTTGATATTTTCTGAGACTGTTGGTGATATTTATTTCAGCATCCGGAGACATTCATTCTGAGGCCATAGTTTCTGACACTTGGTATTTGACATCTGGACGTTACATTTTGCAGCTCTCTTGCCAGGCAAGTATACCTTGCCTTGTTGTACTGTTTAAATTCTGTATTTTAGTTACATATTTATTTATTTTAATATTATATAAATATGCGCGTCCGAGAAAACTCGGGTGCAGTCAACGAAGGCGTTGACGTTAGGATTTGTATCTAACCTAGTGTCTAGTAGACCCACCTAAAGTTGTGGAGTTGTTGGTATAACTTCCCATGCCTTGACACGTATCATTACACGTCACAGAGTGAGTTCATGTAGGGACGTGTGTCTCATGGGCGACTGGCCATCAGTGTGAGCAACACGTGTAACGGTATGTAGCTTAGTTATTTATTTTATTGAGACTTGCATCATAGTAGGAGGTGTCCATGTCATTTTTACGACTTGTACATCTATATTGGGCGGGAAAGATACTAGTAGACGTATGGGATACCCCCTCCTTGAGTCTTTTATCCTTCGTACCATGCTCATCGAAGATGTTCGATTGCAGAGCTACCCGTGTGTCCGGGGGCATATGACACATATACTAGCTAGTCATGACGATTGGTAAATTACGTCAGCATATGTCAAGCTTACACATTCCCATGCGTACTACAAGGTCTTTATATTGCATTCACTTAGATGGTTAGCACACCCTGTATTTATTTATTTATTCAGTATTTACATACATGGCATGTTATTTTTTTGTATCTTGTTATGTCCCTCTGAGGACCTGGTCCCTTTTCAGGTGTAGATGTTCCTGAGTATTCGTGGGAGCGAAGATCCGGACAGGCTACTTATATTTCGAGGAGATCTTCGAGCCTCGTGTTGGTTAGATGTTGTATTTATATGGTGTGTATTTGGTTCCTTTTATATTCTATTTCGGCAGTGGATTTGTTTCCATCCGACTGTCATTCTTTAGATACTCTGTATTGAGATCTAGTTACCTGGTTATTGGTTATTCATGTATATGTGATTTTTGTGGATGAGATTTAGATATTACCCTGTGACTTGTGATTAGTTTTACCACTTATGAATTATTGTTCATTATACAGTGTACGCTTGTATTATGATTTTCATATATTGGAGTTGCCATATATACAGGCGGCTGGCATGCTTACGTGTCCTAGTCCTACATATTTTGGGACTGGGGCATGACACAGTAGCAGCAGGCGAGAAGGAGAGAGAGATCTATAGATAGATAGATAGATAGATAGATAGATAGTTTAGAGTAGATATATAAGTAGTTAGAGATATATATGTATAGGTATGGGTATATATATATATATATATATATGTGTGTATATATATATATATATATATATATATATATATATATATATATATATATATATATATATATATATATATATATATATAGTTATGTAGATATATGCCTATGTGTATGTATATAAGTATATATATATATATAGTTAAATAGAGAGAGATATATATACGAGAGGATATGGATATGGGTTTGTGTTTATGTGTGGTTATATATATTGATACGTAGGTATATATATATATATATATATATATATATATATATATATATATATATATATATATATATATATATATATATATATATATATATATATATATATATATATATATATGTGTGTGTGTGTGTGTTATATATATATATATATATATATATATATATATATATATATATAACACATAGATAGTTAGCTGGATGGGTAGTTAGTGAGGGATTAGAGGGATATCTCAATACCTTGAGATATCAAGGTATCTCAATACCTTGAGATACCTAAGGTATTGAGTATCGGAGCGGAGTTTTTGAGCAATTATCTAGGTTTGAGTTTAGAGTTAGATTTTTATGTATTGATATATATATATACGCGTGTGAGCATATGTTTTAGTGGGTATAGGCGGGGTGCGTAGCTTAGGTCGAGGTATCGGATACCGATGGTATCCCGGTATCTCGAGAAGGCGAGTTTGAGGGTTTACTAGCTTAATGAGCTAGTTTTGACTTGGAATTTTAGGGGCACCCTAGTTTGACCTAGCGTTGACCATAATTGCCCCCGTTGATCATAAAAGTCAACGTTTGACATAGTTTTGACCTAGAGTTGACTTTTTGGACCCCGGGTTAACTTTTTGACCCAAAATTTACCGGTTTGACCCGTTCGACCTAGAATAACCCTAGAACCCTGTTTTTAGTTATTTTATATCAGTTTAACTCTTTAGAAACTCGTTTAATCTTTCTTTTCGCAATAGGTTCTTGCGACGCCAGTCCGGATCTCGATCCTCATTAGTTGCTCAGGACGTCAGGCGAGTATCTACCTCTGATCGTTTCTATTTCATGATAGCGTTTATATTACTTGTTCTAGAAATGTAATACTTGATTCTGACACATTGTTACACGAGCTGGTACTAGTGGATTCTGTCAAGAGATGTTATCCCCCTTACCGTGTTCAGCGGGTACTCTATCACGTGTATTTCATCATGTGCTTCGGGTATTGATTCTCATGTGTTATCATGTGCTTCGTGTGCTCTCGCCTTCATGTGCGCAAGTTATTTATCATGTACGTAGCGTGTCGTGGTTGGATCCAAGAGTATTAGTGGGAGAGGAGAGTAGGAGTTGGTTATGTGATCAAAGCCAAACTGTATTCATGTGTATGTCGGTTATGCAACTCACGCATAACAGAATTATCGTAGATTATTCATGTGCAACCTAAGCCGATCACATAACGAACTTGTGCTCAAGGCACTTAGCTAGTATTCCTGTTTTCTCACATGCAGTTACTTCTCTACTACTTGTATTGTTCTCCAGTTTTACATTGCAGCTACTTCATCAGTTTTACCATGTATTTATTTTCCTGTGCATCTTGTATACTTTTCTATTGCTAGTCATATACACCTTACCATGTATTTGGAGTTGCTTTCAGAGTTATGTACTTCGCTCCAGTCCTGACTGGGCATATTTTTTTCAGAGGATCTTGAGGATTTTTGCCCAATATTCTACGGGCCAGGTGTCAAGGAGTGTTGTGACCCGGAGATTGAGGAGGAGCCCGTTGAGGAGACGCTGTTAGCACCCTAGTTAGCTAGGTGGGTTTTCCTGGGTTGTTCTCAGTTGTTATTTTGGATGACTGTATTTATTATTTTATTTCTGTGAGATGTTGTAGACTTTAGACTTGGACTGTATATTTGGATATTGTTCTTGCTCTTTGGTTCTTGTTTCCTTGTGCTATCTTATCGTACTTTTACTCTTTTCCTAGTTATTGTGATTGAGATTTATATATATTGCATGGTTGTCCTCCTTTTGGAGAGGTTATATTGGCAGATTTGTGAGATATAGATATTGTGACCTAGAACGAACCTTTACAGCGTTCTACCGCCGATTCTGCGGCGTAGGCTGGACGTACCCACGACTCCTATCCAATTTTTCGGATGCGGGTCGTGACACATTTTTGGTGGCGGCCCATGCATGATCTAGTATGCAGGTCTAGTACGCAGGTCCAGTTTCTAGGTCTACCTGCGATAAAGATATAGGATATAGGCTGAGAGAGAGTGTGCTCAATCACAACTATGACCCTTCCTAATTTCTTTTGTTGTCTTTAATTTTCCTGAAATTGTTTTCTTTTGCAATATTACTGTCCTTCTTTGATGTTATCGTATCTTGCACCGTTGGTGATGTGATCGCAGGTTCTGTTCTTCTTGATTCTATTCCAGCACTTGCTTTATTTGATTTCGGGGCTTTCCATAGCTTTGTGTCTATATATTTTGCTGTTAGACACCATCTTATTGCTGAACCTTTAGCTAGACTCTGCAAGATCACCACCGGGGGTGGCATCATCCTAGTAAGTGATGTCTGCAGAGACCGGAGAGTTATCTTAGGAGGCCGGAAGTTGAGTGTGTGCCTACTCGTAATGCCACTTCCGAGCTACGACATTATACTCGGGATGGATTTGTTGAGTATGCACTGTGCTAGTATAGATTGTCGTGGAGGCAGAGTGTTGTTTAGTCCGTCGGGTGAGCCAGAGTTTGAGTTTGCCAGAGGAGCAGCGGAGCAGAGCGAGGGAGTCTTCTGCGGAGCCCTGGTGGTAGAGCCGAGGTTGCCACATCCACTGATAGCGGAGTTCATGGATGTCTTTCCGGAGGAGTTGCCAGGGTTACCTCCGGACAGAGATGCAGAGTTCTCTATAGACTTGGTGCCAGGCGCGGAGCCGATATCCCAGCATGTCTATAGAGTCAGCAACAGTGAGCTGGTAGAGTTGAAGAAGCTGGTGGATGAGCTTCAGGACAAGGGATTTATCATATCTAGTTCTTCTCCGTGGGGTGCTCTGGTCTTTTTGTGCCGAAGAAGGATGGGTCGATACGGATGTGTATCGACTACAGGGCTCTGAACAACCTCATAATCAAGAACAAGTATCCGCTGCCGCGTATTGATGATCTCTTTGACCAGTTGAGCGGAGCGAGGGTATTTTTTAGGATTGATCTGAGGACAGGCTACCACCAGGTGAAGGTCAGGAGGGAGGATATTTCGAAGACAGCTTTTCGGACCAGGTATGGACAGTATGAGTTCATGGTGATGCTATTTGGGTTGACTAATGCCCCGATAGTGTTCATGAATCTGATGAACAAGGTGTTCCATCAGCATCTGGACAGGTTTATGGTGGTGTTTATAGATGACATCTTGGTGTATTCAAAGACCTCAAAGGAGCACGAGGAGCATCTAAGGATAGTGTTGGAGACTCTCAGAAATAAGATGTAGCGCCCTGCTTCACGTCGACGCTATGTACAAGTGATATCGCCTTGCTTGCTCGAACGAAAGTCTTCTCGGAGAGTTCCCTACCGATTAATCAAAGTGAGTGGGCAGAACTGCATTCTCTGATTCTTGCACGACTTAATAATAAATCTGAGTTTTTGAATGCTTGTTTGCTTAAGAAGAATATTTTTATAAGAAGAATGATAGAACCGACTCAACATACCAATAAGAGAACGCACATATCTTGTCATTGAAATAAATCTGCTGCCTAATTAGAGAATATGTATTGCTTGTCAGAAATGAAATAGAACCATTGCTATGCTAAGAGAAAGATAGAAATGTGCATGCTTAGAAACACCGACACAGCTATCGAACGAACCTTTGCTATGCTAAGAAGATAAGTAAATGAATCTCTTGAGTATGTCCCTTTGAATATGCTAAGAATGAGATAGTTATTGCATGTGAGATATGAATCTATCGTACTTGCCATTATATGTTTCGTTTGTCTGTTTGCTATATCGAATTGCTAAGTAAAAATGTGTGAGTGCAGTGACTAATAGTACGCCCTGAGGATACGGCCCGCAAGGGTCTAGTGGGGTGTGCTATTAGAAATATGAAAGATGTGCTTCGTTATGTGCCTCGTTTGATAAGATGTGCTTTGTTTGAAAAGATATGTTTTGCTAAGACCGCATATGTTTTGCTTGATCATTGTTCTGCTTGCACTATGTGTTTATGTCATTACATCGGTCTCGGGCAACTTGTGCACAAGGTCTTGTCTCTCGAACGGTTCCTGGGGCACTGGGAATCGCTCGGTCCGGAAGAGATTTTTGGATCGCCCTGAGGTGTACGGCTCGCAAGGGTCTAGTGGGGTGATATGTCTATTAGTGTTGTGCGGAAACCCATGATGTCACAGCTGCTAGTACTCGGGTGTGTTGGTGAAGAGCTGAACCATGAGTCACAGCTGTCGACACCCATGCGTGCTAGTGCAGAGCTGAACCTTGGGCAACTGCTGCTAATCATGGGGCAACCCAAGGACCGTCATATAGATAGGGCGCATGCTAGGTTTACCTTCTTGCATACCTATCGATTGATGACACCAGAGATTGATACATAAGTTATGAATATGCAAATTATGGCTAACTTGTGTGTCTGCTGCAGGGATAACCATTCGGCTATGGGGTAAGAAATATGAGTTTATACATAAGCCTGCTTGTTCATTTTGTTTGCATCGTAGATCTATCTGTTAGGGCTTCATGCATTGCATCGGTCAGACAATGACTATTAGTGCAGAGCTGAACCTCGGTCACAACTGCTAATAGTATCAGAATGTGAGTCATTAGTTAGCTGGATTACCGCTACCAATCTTGAGCTTCTCGGGGAACGAATTCATATAAGCTAGTCCTTCTGTATGCTTAAAAAGTATGATAGTCCACTTGATATGTTTGCCTTGATTCGATATGTTCAGTCTGCTATAAAGCTTTGCCCCTAAAGAGTTAGTTTTGATGCATAATACATGCTGCGTACTGCACGGTAGAGCACTATCCCGATCGTATGCTTATGAGTTTGAATATGCAAACTGTTTCAAAGTTATGTTTTCAAAGATATAATCTGACTATAGTTCTCACTGCATGAAATGAACTTAGGTAAAACTAGCAAGATCACTAGTAATGCAATATTTTGCCATATGATTACTTAGTGTGGGTTTCAGGGGGGTGCAGCTTATGTTCAGTTGTTTTTACTCACCAGTACTTGTATAAAGTGCTGACCCACCAACAGTTTGCTTGTCCTTAGGTGCTCGTTCGTCCGAGAAAGCGATAGCCGTGCCTCATCCCAAGGAACCAAAAATCTGGAGTCGATGCCTTGAGCCATATCGAGTTGAGCTGCTTTTGTATAGAGGGACATAATGTATGGAACGGTGTTATTGTAATCGAGAGAAGAGTGCTTGAGCAATCTATAACCTCGGCCATGCGCCGCTTGTAATATTTGTGTATATCAATAAAAGAGACTGTTTCTATGTGCCATTGTATTCTTTACTTTTCTGCAAATATGTGCTGCTGCTTCAGTATTGAATAGCTTACTTGCCCTTGTATCAAAGCTTTGGCCTTGTGCAAGCGTACTTTAGGCCTGCACGGCATCACGTCCCGATGAGAACGATAGTCCTGTGGGAGAGATGCAACGTGGTGATTCACGTTCAGCGGAGACTATCGAGCTTACGGGAGATTGGGGCATGACAGGAGAAGCTTTATGGAAAGCTATCGAAGTGTGAGTTCTTCCTTGACAATATTGAATTCCTTGGTCATATGGTGACGGGAGAGGGGATCACGGTGGATCTGAAAAAGATTATGGCAGTTGAGGCATGGATTGCTTCGAGTTCAGTAGCCGAGGTCAGGAGTTTCCTGGGACTGGCAGGTTACTACAGGAGATTTGTTCAGGATTTTTTCCGGATTGCAGAGCCATTGTCCAGGCTAACTCGGAAGGACATGGAGTTTGTTTGGTCAGAGGAGTGCCAGATCGCCTTTGATGAGCTGAAGAGGAGGTTGACGACAGCTCCAGTGTTGCCATCAGGATCTGGAGGATTCACTATCTATAGTGATACATCGGGGAAGGGACTGGGTTGTGTGTTGCAGCAGAATAGGAGGGTGATTACCTATGCTTCTAGGCAATTACGTCCTCATGAGAAGAACTATCCTACCCATGATTTGGAGTTGGCAGCGATCATTTTTGCTCTGAAGTTGTGGAAACACTATTTATACGGAGAGCGTTTGGAGATCTTCACAGACCACAAGAGCTTGAAGTATGTGTTTACGCAAAAAGAGCTGAACATGAGGCAGAGGAGAAGGTTGGAGTTGATGAAAGACTTCGACATATTGTTGCAGTACCATCCAGGGAAGGCGAACGTAGTTGCGGATGCGCTGAGCAGGTATTCGGTAGCTATGTGCCTGACTACAAATTGTTATCTTCTGGCAGATCTAGAGAGCTTGGGCATTGAGGTGATAGTGCATGGAGTTGAGATGCAGATGTGGGGACTACAGATTTAGTCAGAGTTCGTAGACCGGATCAGGTCTACACAGTTTGAGGATGAGTCCCTGAGGAGCATCAGGGCGCAGGTTCAGATTGGATTATCAGATGACTTCACCATTGCTGATGATTGTTCATTGCGGCACGGTACCAGGTTGTGTGTGCCGAGTGGGTCATTGCGCGAGGAGGTTCTTCAGGAGGCACATTGATCCCAGTACTCTATACATCCAGGTGCCAACAAGATGTATAAAGATCTGAGAGATCATGTATGGTGGTACGGGATGAAGCGGGAGGTAGCATGCTTCGTATCTCGATGCTTAGTGTGCCAGCAGGTAAAGGCGGAGAGGCAGAGGCCAGGAGGATTGCTCCAGCCGTTACCCATTCCGGAGTGGAAATGAGAGCATGTGACCATGGATTTTGTTTCTGGACTTCCCCGTTCTCCAGGAGGGAAGGATGCAATTTGGGTCACCGTAGAAGGGTTGACCAAATTGGCCCACTTTCTACCATTCAAAGTGGGTACGTCTACGGAAAGACTAGCAGAGATGTATGTGCACCAGATAGTCAGACTGTATGGAGTTCCTGTGAGAAAAGTATCAGACCGGGACAGTCGCTTTACTTCGTATTTCTGGAGGAGTCTGCAGGCTAGCTTGGGCACCCAGCTCAAGTTTAGTAGTGCATATCACCCACAGACAGATGGTCAGTCAGAGAGGACCATCCAGACACTTGAGGACATGCTTCGCACTTATGTTTTAGATTTCAGAGGCTCTTGGGAGGATCACTTGCACTTGGTAGAGTTTGCTTACAACAACAGCTACCAAGCCAGTATCGAGATGTCACCATTCGAGGCGTTGTATGGACGGAGGTGTCGCACTCCGTTATCATGGGATGATGTAGGAAAGAGAGCTTTGCTTGGCCCGGAGATGGTGGTTGATGCGGCGGAGAAGGTCAAGCTTATTAGAGATAGACTTCGAGTGGCGCAGGACAGGCAGCTGCATTGGGCCGATAGCCACCGGAGACCTTTGGAGTTCGAGGTATAGCTTAGAATCTAGATTTTGTTCTTGTGTTTGCTTGTGATTGCTTATTTTAGATTAAGTGCTGAGACCTTGTTTGTGCTAGGTTGGAGATCTGGTATTTCTGAGAATTTCTCCGACGCGGGACACTATTCGCTTCGGTGGAGGCGGGAAGCTTAGCCCACGTTTCGTCGGACCCTTCAACATCCTTGAGAGGGTCGACGCTGTGGCGTATAGGCTAGATTTACCGCCTACGCTAGAGGAAGTTCATGATGTATTCCATGTGTCGCAGTTGAGACGGTACGTGGCGGATCCCAGTCACGTATTGGATCACTCAGAGATCGTGGTGGGCCCTACTCTTAGCTATCCAGAGCAGCCGGTGGAGATTCTGGATCGGCAGGAGAAGGTGTTGAGGAACCAGATTATTCCCTTGGTTCGCGTCGCGTGGAGGCATCACTCTCCAGGTGAGTCAACCTGGGAGAGGGAGGATGAAATGCGCGAGCGATACCCTTATCTTTTCAAGCCCTGAGGTAAGGTTCTTTTTCTTTTCTTTGCATTCTTGTCCTAGTTTCGTCTTTTAATTTTGAGGACGAAATTATCTTAAGAAGGGTAGGCTTGTCACTACCCAATTCTAGAAAATAGGATTATTTTTTTATTTTTATTTGGTAAATAGTGTATTATTTACAAATAATTATATTTATATTTAATTGATGGTTGTATTATTTTTTATTGGATTATTTTAGGATTTTGGCTAGTATGGACCCGTGTCAGACCCTAGTGGACCCATGTCAGACCCAACCAACACCCTTGTGAGGTTTATTTTTGGGTTTAAAATTATTATTATATTTTTATTTAGTTAGTTGGGTTATTTTGGATTATTTGGAGAGTGTTTAGAAACCCCAAACCTAAACCCTATTTTTGGATGACTAAAATGAGGGCATTTTAGTCATTTGACTCATGTAAACCCTATAATATGCTATGGCCGGCCCTTTCCCAGGACCTGGACTGACCCCCCCATTCTTTATTTCTTCTTCTTTCTCTCCACTCTCCACTCTTTCTTCTTCCTTCTTATTCCAATTTCTCATTCCAAGTAAGCGTTTCTTCATTTCTTCTCTTCCTTCTTCTATTTCATCCATGGATGTGAACCCTAACAATTTAATTTTCCCTAACCTAGGTGTGTAGAGACTAGACTTAGTATGGAGGCTTGATTTGGAGGCTTGGAGCTTGAGGGTGGTGATTTCAAGGGTTTTGGAGACTTTGGCCTTGGGATTCCAACTCCCAAGAGGTAAACTCTAACTTTCCTCTTAGTGTTTACTCTAATATAGTGTAATTAGTAGTTTAGAACCTTTCTAGACCCTAAGGCTATCCGTGGGAGGAAGTTAGAACTTGCTTGGTTGTGTTTGGAGACTTTGACATTAGGTTTTGTGTCAATTTTGGGTGAAATCCGAGATTGGCCCAATTTTGGGTGATGTCCTAGGTTAGACGGACCTAGGTAGACGTGCTTGGGTTTCTTGAGGGTAAGTACGTGTCTTCGTTCGGACACGTGAAGTCGTATCGCGGAGAAATGGACGTTTCGGGCAATTTGGGGGTTTTCATCGTCGTAGGTTCTATGTGTGTGCGCATTTTTGCCACGGACCTAGAATCGGCGAGTTAGCATTTTTTTCTAGGATCTAGACATCGATTAAAATCCGTGGATAAATTTTTGGCCGATTTCGAGTAGGTGTGGTGTGCGTTTTACGAGATTTTACGAACCGCACACCACGTGTTCGTCGAAATGACCGAATGGCCATTTCGACTTAGTTTCTTGGTTTCGGGCTTGTGCGCGCGTTGGTTTAGCTTCAGAGAGTGTGTGCTAGAGTTCTCGGGTTGTATTTTATATATTTATAGTTATTTATAGGTGTTTGGGTCGTTGTGCGTGCATTGGTGTTGTGTGTTGTGTGTGTTGGGTTTGTATATATATGAGTGTGTATATGTGTTTGTGTAAGTGTATCTTTACATATATAAGTATATGTGTATATGTGTATGTGTGTCTATATATATATATGTGTGTCTATATATATAAGTGTGTGTATGTATATATATATATGAGTATGTGTATATATATGTAGAGTGTGTGTGTACACTTATATACATACGTGTATAAGTGTGTAAGTATGTATATATATATATATATATATATATATATATATATATATATATATATATATATATATATATATATATAGTTGTGTGTGTGTGTGTGTGTATATATATATATATATATATATATATATATATATATATATATATATATATATATGTTCGTGTGTATATATATGTGTGATTGTGTGTGCGTGTGGTGTATCAAGAGGAGGCAGTGAGCTGCTAGATGGCAGCTGCAGCAGAGAGCAGGGAGGCAGCGAGGCCAGCGCAAGTGCATCAGCGCACTGTAGCAGCAGCAGCAACGCTTTGCATTAGCAGCGGCGCAACGTGGCACTTGTAGGCCTAGCAGTAGCAGCAGGCGAGAGGGAGAGAGAGATCTATAGATAGATAGATAGATAGTTTAGAGTAGATATATAAGTAGTTAGAGATATATATGTATATGTATGGGTATATATATATATATATATATATATATATATATATATATATATATATATATATATATATATATATATATATATATATATATATGTGTGTGTGTATGTGTGGATATATATATATAGTTATGTAGATATATGCCTATGTGTATGTATATATATATATATATATATATATAGTTAGTTAGATATATATATGTATATAAGTATAGATATATATATATATATAGTTAGATAGAGAGACATATATATACGAGAGGATATGGATATGGGTTTGTGTGTATGTATGGTTATATATATAGATACGTAGGTGTATATATATATGTGTGTTAGATATATATATATTAGCCTATATATATAGCTAGGTATATATCTATATACATAGATAGTTAGCTAGATGGGTAGTTAGTGAGGGATTAGAGGGATATCTCAATACCTTGAGATATCAAGGTATCTCAATACCTTGAGATACCCAAGGTATTGAGTATCGGAGCGGGGTTTTTGAACAATTGCCTAGGTTTGAGTTTAGAGTTAGGTTTTTATGTATTGGTATATATATTTACGCGTGTGAGCATATGTTTTAGTGGGTATAGGCGGGGTGCGTAGCTTAGGTCGAGGTATCGGATACCAAGGGTATCCCGGTATCTCGAGGAGACGAGTTTGAAGGTTTACTAGCTTAATGAGCTAGTTTTGACCTAGAATTTTAGGGACACCCTAGTTTGACCTAGCATTGACCATAATTGCCCCCTGTTGACCGTAAAAGTCAACGTTTGACATAGTTTTGACCCAGAGTTGACTTTTTGGACCCCGGGTTAACTTTTTGATCCAAATTTTATCGGTTTGACCCGTTTGACCTAGAATAACCCTAGAACCCTGTTTTTAGCTATTTTATATCACTTTAACTCTTTAGAAATCTGTTTAATCTTGCTTTTTGCAATAGGTTCTTGCGACGCCAGTCTGGATCTCGATCCTCATCAGTTGCTCAGGACGTCAGGCGAGTACCTACCTCTGATCGTTTCTATTTTATGATAGTGTTTATATCACCTGTTCTAGAACTGTAATACTTGATTCTGACACAATATTACACGAGCTGGTTGTAGCGCCCCGTTCCCCCGGTACGGGGAGCGCGGCTAAGAAACATAAACGGTATCGTTCGATCGAGATAGATTGAAACAAGAACTCGTCCTCGTTATGGATTTGCTTCTTCGGAATCGATTCCCATATTCAGTGGACCGTGCCCCCGGGATCGACTTAGCGGCAGAGTTAGGAGGGACCTATCCGCTGTTATCTTTTATTGCCTCGGATTTCGATGTCGCTTGTTGCTTTCGTGCTTTGAGTTAGTTTTGGGATTTGCTTGTTTTCCTTGAACAGTTTCGATGAGTTTTATTATTTTCGTTTATTGCACTGCACTTCAATTCCGATTAAGGAAAGAGAGGAAGAGGTATTGATCGAGCTGTTCGTGATGTAGGTGAACGAGCAGTAGGCGACTTACGAGCGGAGTCGTGAAGCGCCTCTTTCCTTCTCCCTTCCAACCATCTAAGTGAGTGGCTACCTGTCACGACCCGATTCCTTAGAAATGTTGAGGCGTTCCCCGAATCGTGACCGCCGTATGGGCCTGGGGTTGCGCCTGCACAAGGCTTTAATGATTTGCATAACAAGCACATATTCAGAGTATGCAGATAAATTGAAACACCAATTTGAAATATGGAAAATTTCTCTTTATTGATAATGAACATCTATTACAAACTCCTGAACGAGTTAGCTAATTTGCCGCACGGGCTTACAAAGGTGTTGACTCAAAATGAGATAGCAGTCCTGTACATTACATCCCTTTATAAACTTTAAAATGATAAAGACCTCCGGGCTGGAGGACGGCTTTGCCACGAAACTATATTTGTGTATGAAGAGTTGCAAGCTTCTGTCTTCAAAATACTTCAAGGGGCGCGATGAAGATGCGCCAACAGCTGGACTGGATCGGGAAGACGACTTTGGCTCCTCGCTCGGTTCACCTTAGTGCGGAGAACCTATTTCAACGAGGGTCAGCATGTCGAAACATACTGGTGAAGGCGAGCTAACCAAACTATACCAATCAACACGTTGTTTTAATGAAGCATGCACATTTGTGGGTTTTTATCTTGCCTTAGTTCATTTACAAGTAAGCATCATATAGAATTTACTGAAATGAACGTGCCACTGTTTGGTGGATTTTACCTGACCATCTGAATTACCTGCATAATACTTACCATGCCTTCCCTGCCACGAAGACACAAGTTAGTTTGCAACAGATTTAAATATACACGATGATCACTGGCATGGTTGCCATAATGGACGATATAGTCTTGACGAGAATGGTTTGCAACAAAAGTACAAGAGGCGCTGCAAGCCATTACTTCGAACAAGAGACTAGAACAATAGGTCTCGCCCGGACCGGATCGATGCCAGTGCCCCAGCATCGTCCGCGAGACCGTGACCCTGTGCACAAGTTGTCCATGATCGAACAATATACAAGTAACAATTTATTGCAGTTGAGGCAACAAGAGTGCAATTTGAGGCAACAAGAGTACAAGACAAGCAATTGTACAAGACAAGCAACAATTCATGATTTATTCCCAAACGAACAAGCATGAAGTTCAGTATCCGTTCATGAAGTTATTGACAAGCATAATGAACCAAGTCTATTCTCTTTTTATCTTGGTATCTTTTAGTTATTACTTGGTATCGTTTGATCGGGGCAAAGAAGAATGCAAGATTTAGGGTATAAAGCTTGGAAGCAGGGCTAGCTAATCGGGTTGGTAGCCACTCACTTAGATAGTTGGAAGGGAGATTGAAAGAGGCGCTTCACGACTCCACTCGCAATCCACCTACTGCTCGTTCACCTGCATCACGAACAGCTCGATCAATACTCCTTCCATTCTTTCCAATCTCGGAATTGAAATGCAGTGCAATGAACGAAAATAATGAAACTCATCGAAACCGTTCAAGGAAAATAAGCAAATCCCATAACCAACTCAAAGCACGAAAGCAACAAGCGATATCAAAAACTGAGGCAATAAAAGATAGCAATGGAGAGGTCCCTCCTGACTCTGCCGCTAAGTCGATCCCGGGGGCACGGTCCACTGAATATGGGAATCGATTCCGAAGAAACAAATCCATAACGAGGACGAGTTCTTAATTCAATCTATCCCGATCGAACGATATCGTCTAGTATTTCTTAGCCGCGCTCTCCGTACTGGGAGAACAGGGCGCTAGATCCTACCCAACTAATTGGAAGTTTCGTCCCGAAACTTAGGATAGAACCTACCGTTAGGGATTATTCTGTTGGGGGCAACGATTATTAAGGCGGCTCAATGGACAGTCACGAACAGTATGGTTTGCTTCACCGCAAACTAAACATAACCCAAGTCTCAGGCGACACTTATCTATTGCGTGCCCCGGCTTTTTGCAGAATTTACAACGATGGTTTGCTTTCTTTTTCCCGTCGTCATTGTGATGCTTTGCAACGTTGTTTCCTCTCTCGTTGCTTTGGCGTTTGTGATTGTAGGTATGCACAGCGCCGGCAGAAACGTAAGGATAGTGTGGTTCAAGAGATAGGACGTGATTCATGACTTCACGCATTGTACGATACTGATGAACGACTAAGTGCGCATTGATGGTAGGGCGTAGTCCACCTTCAAACCTTCTAGCTCGACTCGCTACATCAGGTAAATAGGCCCTAGCGAATTTGGAGAGTCGGTTGAATTCGGCGGAGTACTCTTTAACTGTCATGCTGCCTTGCCTCAGTTGCACGAACTCGTTCTCCATTTGACGTTGTACTGGAGGGGGTATGAACTACTCTTTGAAATTGGCACAAAAAGTCGTCCACGAGATCGCCTACTCTCCGTGATCAAATTGGAGAGATCGTCGATGCACGTCCCACCAATCGTGCGCGTTGAGGCGGAGCTGTAGTTGCGCGCAGGCGACGCGCTTCTCTTCGGGGACCTCTAGCAGAGCGAAGTGATCTTCAAGTTCGGCCAACCAATCTAGAGCTATGACTGCGTCCTCAGTCCCGTTAAATGGGGTGTTGCAGACTTTCTTGAAGTGGCCAAAGTCGAAGGCAGTCACGTCCCTTATCTTTGGAATTTGTGACGTCTCTACTTCAAGCGCGGGCAGTTCCACCGGAGTCGTTGATGTTGCAGCGGAATGGTTGGAAGCCAAAGTCTGAACAATCTTTTACAGGGCATCTACTTACTTCTGTTGGACTGAGAATCGTGCTTCTACATTGTCTTGAAACTTGAGCTGACTCTCCTCCAGCCGCTACTCGGCCCGTTCATAGCGAGCCTCGTCCCTTTGTTGGTTTGACTCCAACATCCACAATATTTGTTGTACGGGATCGATGCTTGGCACGGCTCGCTGGCTCTCTGAACTTTCCGAAGTGTCCGAACTACTTCGTTGCCCTTGGGTTTCGTCCGGTGCTTGCGCTGCAGATTGCGCTGGAGCTATTCCTTCAAAATAAGGTAAATTACATTATGATCATAATGTATTATGGACTTATTGCATGAACGTATCTTATTTTGGCCTAGCGAGTTCAAGAGTTCGCACAGGAATTGATTGTTAAAGGAACTTTTCCAGTACGAGAGTCTAAGGAACTTGAATATGTGCTCTGATACCACTATGTCACGACCCGATTCCGTAGAATCGTTGAGGTGTAAACCCCCTAAATTTTCAAATTATTAAATCTGGGATTTTTCCCAACTTTCTGGAATTTTCTAAGAATTTACTGTAATTAAAATCAAGTTTTTTAATTAATAAATAATTTTTAATTAGCAATAAATAATATTAAAATATCATGAAAATAATATTTTTGGGTGTAAAATGAAAAACTGGACTTAGGGTAATTTTTCTGGATTTTTCTGGGCCTCAGACCTATTTTTAAATGCCTAAAAACTAATTTTAAATTAATTATTTAATTTACTGTTTTTTATTATTATTAATTATTATTTATATTTTATTTTATTTTATTTTGTTTTCTGGGCCGGCCCGGCCCAGTGGGCCGAAGCCCAGCCCAGCCCAGCCACCCGCTCTTTCGGGTCGGGTCGGGTCAGCCAACCCGACCCGCCCGCAAACCCGTCACCCGCCTTCCTTGCGGGTCGGGCGGGTCTGTTCAGACCCGTTAGCCACCCGACCCGACCCGCACGTTCCCCCCCCCAGCCACGACGCCCGACTTTTCCGGCGAGCCCCGCGTCCAGCGCCTGCCGTCGCGCGCAGTGCCGCGCTTTCCGCGGCCACGTCGCCCTCGCCTCCGCCGTGCTCGGCCTCCCCCAACCGCCGCTTTCCCCTATAAAACCCTCCCCCTTTTCTCCTCCTCCGCCTCATCCCGCACTCCGGCCACCTAACCCTAACCCGCCGCTCCGCCGCTCACCACCGCCGTCGACCCCCGCCGTGCCCAGCCCCGTCTCGCCTAGCTCCGCCGGCGCCGTCCCCCCTCTCGGCGCCGCCTGCCTCCTCCGTCCTCCGTCGACCAGCAACCGCAGCAGCAGCACGAGCAGCCGCAGCCGCCGCCTCCGGCTGCCCTGAGCCGCCGCCGCCGACCCCATCGGCTCACCGCGCCGCCCACCGCCGCGTGCCCCCGAGCCCGGCCGCCCAACAGCCGCCCTCCGCCGGACTCCGACGAAAACCCTAACCCTAGCCCTAATTTGGATTCCGTGTCGGACACGACACGGACACGGCTCGACCCTGATTCCCGTGTCCCCTTCAGGTACGTGTAACTTTCGCCTCGTAGCTCTGTTTCCAATTCCGTAAATTGCGTTGTGAAGCCTGTATGACCCTCTCGATGTCCGAACAAACTGTTCGGGACATCGCGTCCTGTGGTGATAGCACACCGCGATCCAAAAACAGGAAAAAACTAGACCCTGTTTTACCCCGGAACTGAGTACGCCCCGCCAAACGGGACGACTTGGTCGCGTGCGGTCTTCACAGATACGTGCGCACCGTCGATACGGACGTGTGAGACTTCGCGGAAGCTGATTCGGGTGTGCATGCACACCGGAATCAACGCGTATCCGCGGACATCGCCCCGTATCCGGCTTTTCTGCAATTTATCCTAACTTCGTGCACACTCGTCAGATCGAGACAAAACTTGCGCCATTGGACTCGTAGCGATACGCTGGTCCTGTGGGTCAAGTTTGGTTCGATTCTGAGAATGTTGACAAAATCGCGTGTCGTGGGCCCCATAGGCCCCGCTCGACGGGCGATTTTGTGTTCGGCTCATCGGAATCCAAATCTGGAAATTCCGTTGGGTTCGTATCAGCGTTCCTGACCTGTTGACACTAAGTTTGGTGAATTTGGAGACCTTTGACCCGGACACATTTTTCGGTGCAAAGCGGGCCCACCGGCGGACCCCGTTTTGACCCGAAACTGTTATTTTTGTCCTTGTCTCCAAATTGGACCCAAGGACAGGCGTTTCTAGCTATTTGACATCTTCTGAGCGTGATGGTAATGTCTATTTCAGCTTTTGGACTCATCTCTGGACTTTTTCCCCAAGAACTAAATTAACCAGATCCAAACAACAGGCAAGTACCTGCACCTCAAGTTAATCTTTATATATTGTGATAATTAATTCCCTGTCTTACATGTACCCTTGATGATTTACACATCTTGTTAGAAATGTTCATTTCATGTCTTGAATATTGGTAGTTCCTGTCTTGTTTTTCATGTCGGGTGGGAGAATACTAGGAGGCATGTAGTTTATCCTTTCCCCTGTCGCGACTGCTAGCTTTTGGTATGCGACTGTACCATCAGCCTGATACTCGATTATTCCTGACTGCTAGCCGCCTATGGCGTGCCTGATTAGCCTTATAAACCCCTACATGCCAACTATGTATTCTAAAAACAAACACAAGTTCACACAGATTATTCTGGTCATGTCATATTTTTTGCTGGCTATGGTAGTTACATTTCCTGTTTCATTTATTTTTGTTTCTCATATTCCTGTTTACAGCTAACTCTGAGATAATAATATTCTGTTAATGCTGTTTCTCAACATGATATCTAATATTTAATTGTCATAAAATATTTAGTTTAACCTTGTTGTGCATTGTGTACTTTGCTCCTTTTCTGACTGGATCTGTTGATTTAGGCGATGATGAGGACCTTGCTCCTACTTATTATGGTCCCTATGAGGGGACTGATGATACCTATGAGGAGCCAGAACCCACCCAGGAGACCCCTGCTGCCGAGTAGCTAGTAGTAGCTATCTTTCATTTCCATTCTTAGCTTATTTATCGGGTTTGTCCCCGATTTGAATATTGAATTTCTGTACTTAAATATTTGAATCTGTTGTCACATTTATTTTCAGTTGCAATCTTAAGTTTCATTTCTCATTATTATCTTGCCTATGTTGTTGTGAATGAGCTAGTTAGTAATTATGGATTGACCTAGACAGCGTACTACCGCCGACTCTGCGGCGTAGGCTGGACGTACCCACGCACTCGTGCCCGAACTTCCGGGTGTGGGTCGTGACACGTTTTTATGGTGGCCCATGCAGGTCCTATCCTAAAAATAGGGTAATGCCCTAGGACAGGGTATGGAATAAAATTGAGGATTCTAGGAAAAGCTCATTCACAGTATAGCGTCCTTATTTCAATTCTTGATATCATTGCTGCTCAATTATTTCTATCGCCTTTGATTTCCAAGTATTCTATTATGATATTCCTATCCCTTAATCTTTCAGAATGGTCCAGACCAGGAACACAGTAGGAGGCATATCAGAACCAGCTGAGCAGAATGTGCCCGAGACTCTTGCACTCCCGCCGCCTCCATCTGTTCCGGCAGTTACCCTAGATGGGGCACAGCTACTAGGAGTGTTCCAGGGATTGGTGGAATCCCAGAAAGAACAGACGGCACTTCTGCGGACCAGCCTCTCAGAAGCTCTTAAGCCCCAGGAGTCGTCACTCAAGAGGCCAGGGAGTGCCAAAGACTTCAAGAATCTAAGACCCCTGAAATTTTACGGAACTGAGGGCATTCTCTATGCCGATGAATGGATAGAGAATGTCGAGAGACTCCTGAAGACTGTCCGGGTCCCTGATGACCTCAAAGTGGAGTCCGCAAGCCTGCAACTGTTCGACATTGCTCGAACCTGGTTCAGAGATGAACCCCAACTATCTGCTCCCGACATCACCTGGGAAGATTTTAAAAGGCTATTCAAGGAGAAATTCTACCCCGAAGTGGCTCGGGAAGCTCTCGAAAGCCAATTCGAGAGACTGGAACAAGGTAACCTGACTGTTGATGAATATACTGCTGAGTTTAGCAGGTTAAGCCACTTTGCGGAGTACATGGTTCGTACCCCGGAGGACAGAGCCCGTAGATTCAAGAAGGGGCTGTCTCCGGATATTCGCCTTGCTGTCACCACCAGCCGAGCTCGTACCTATGAAGAAATCCTGAGCGTGGCACAAGACGTAGAGAGAGATATGGGGCATAAACTGAAGCGGGAAAGAGATACCGGAAATGCAGAACCCAACAAACGCCCTTTTCAACAACAACAACAGCAACAACAGCAGAGGGCCCCGCAGCAAACTCAGCGTCCTCTCCCTCGAGCTCCAGCACCCCAACCCCAGGCTCAAAGACAGAACCAACAAGCTGCCCCTTGTGGCTATTGCCAAAAACCAGGTCATACTTGGCAAGTCTGCAGAAAGAGGCTAGGTGCCTGCCTCTACTGCGGCTCAGCAGCGCATCAAATGAGGGACTGTCCAGCTGCTCAAGAACGCCCAGCTGCACCAAAGGCTCCAGCCCAGACCAGGGCCCCAGCAGTACAACAAAGGGGACCCCCACTTCCAACACAACAACAACGCTTTGCTCAGCACCAGCAGCAACAGAGGGGTGCACCGCAGCAAGGCCGTGCTTATGCAATGACTCTGGAAGAAGCTGAGGCCACAGCAGACGTGATCATAGGTTCTGTGCTTATAAATTCAATACCAGCTATTACTTTATTTGACTCTGGAGCTTCTCATTCATTCATGTCAGTAGATTTCCTTATGAAGCATAGCTTAACCACTAAACCCTTTAGGAATTGTTATAAGATCATTACCGGTGGAGGAATCATCCCGGTTAGTGATGCCTGTAACAATTGTCCTATTACATTATGTGGAAGAGAACTGTATGCTAGACTACTTGTAATGCCAGTGCCCAGTTTTGACATTATACTGGGTATGGATTGGTTAAGTCAACATCATGCCACAATAGACTGCCACAGAGGTAGTGTAATCTTCAGACCACCTGATAAGCCAGAATTTGAATTTGCTAGAGGTTCTAGGGAAATGGGTAATAACAAAATTTATGGAGCCCTAATAACAGAAGAAGTGCCACTACCTATCATCTCTGAATACCTTGATGTCTTCCCTGAGGATCTCCCAGGCCTACCCCCAGACCGAGAAGTTAAATTCTCTATTGACCTAGTAACAGGAGCAGCACCAGTATCTCAAAATCCCTACAGAATTACCAAGAAGGAGATAATAGAACTAAATGAGCAAATCAAAGAACTAGAAGACAAATGCTTCATTAGGTCTAGTGTCTCACCCTGGGGAGCTCCAGTATTATTTGTGCCCAAGAAGGACGGAACATCCCGAATGTGTATTGACTATAGGGCCTTGAATGCCTTGACAATTAAGAATAAGTATCCCCTGCCCAGGATAGATGACTTATTTGATCAGTTGAGTGGAGCTCGGGTCTTTTCTAAGATTGATCTAAGGTCTGGTTACCACCAAGTAAGAGTGAGAAAGGAAGATATCCCGAAAACTGCTTTCAATACCCGGAACGGACACTACGAATTCTTAGTAATGCCGTTCGGGTTGACGAATGCTCCAGCAGTTTTTATGAACCTAATGAACAGAGTTTTCCAGCCATACCTAGACAAATTTGTAGTGGTCTTCATTGATGATATTTTGATCTACTCCAAGACCCCCGAAGAACATGAAGAACATTTGAGGTTAGCATTGGAGACTTTGAGGAAGGAAAAACTTTACGGGAAATTATCTAAATGTGCTTTCTTCCTAGACAAAGTAGAATTCTTGGGACATGTTGTGACTGGAGATGGAATAGCAGTAGATCCTAAGAAGATAGCTGCAGTAGAATCATGGCCCACTCCAGACTCGGTAGCAGAGATTAGAAGCTTCCTGGGACTAGCTGGCTACTATCGGAAGTTTGTGAAGGACTTTGCTAGAATTGCGGAGCCCATGACAAAATTAACAAGGAAGGATGAAGAGTTCACCTGGACTGATGAATGTCAGCATGCTTTTGAGGAATTGAAGAAAAGACTGACTTCTGCTCCTATTCTGACCTTACCTTCCGGAACCGGAGGTTTCGCTATTTATAGTGATGCTTCTGGAAAAGGTATAGGTTGTGTACTGGAGCAGAACAAGAAGGTAATAGCCTATGCCTCTAGACAGCTTTGACCCCATGAAAAGAATTATCCAACTCATGATTTAGAATTGGCAGCTGTCATTTTTGCTCTTAAACTTTGGAAGCATTATCTTTATGGAGAAAGGGTAGAAATATTTACAGACCATAAAATTCTAAAATATATCTTCACTCAGAAAGAGCTAAACATGAGGCAAAGAAGGTGGCTGGAACTAATGAAAGACTTTGATATCACTCTTCAATATCACCCTGGGAAGGCAAATGTAGTTGCTGATGCTCTAAGCAGGTATCCTATGGCGATGTACTTGACTATGGACAGACACCTGCTAGAGGACTTGGAAAGTTTAGGTATTGAAGTAATTATCCCAGGAAAAGAAGGCCAAATGATGAACTTGCAGATTCAGTCTACTTTAATAGACAAGATCAAGGAGACTCAATTTCAAGACGAAGGCCTGCGAAGCCTTCGAGGTCAAGTGCAAGCTGGACTAGTAGAAGAATTCAGAATTCATGAAGATGGATCACTGAGACATGGCGATAGATTATGTGTACCTCAAGGAGACATAAGAGAAGAAATTATGCAAGAGGCGCACAGATCGCAGTACTCTATACATCCAGGAGCCAACAAGATGTACAAGGACCTGAGGACGCATGTTTGGTGGCATGGCATAAAAAGAGAAGTAGCCAGGTTCATATCTCGTTGTTTAGTGTGCCAGCAAGTCAAGGCAGAAAGACAAAGACCTGGAGGATTGCTTCAACCACTACCCATTCCGGAGTGGAAGTGGGAACATATCACAATGGATTTTGTTTCCGGACTTCCAAGGACACCTAGTGGTAAGGATGCAATCTGGGTGATAGTAGATAGACTGACCAAGTCTGCACATTTTCTACCTTTCAAAGTAGGGCTATCTACAGAGAAGCTGGCAGATTTATATATCAGACATATTGTTAGGCTGCATGGAGTTCCAGTAAGTATTGTCTTCGACCGAGATTCAAGGTTCACCTCTCACTTCTGGAAGAGCTTGCAAGCCAGCTTGGGGACGCAACTCAAATTCAGAACAGCTTATCATCCCCAAACCAATGGACAATCGGAACGTACAATCCAGACACTTGAAGATATGCTCCGTACATGTGTTCTGGATTTTGGAGGATCCTGGGAAGACTATCTACATCTGGTGGAGTTCTCTTATAATAACAGTTACCAAGCAAGTATTGAGATGACTCCATTTGAAGCTCTGTATGGACGAAGATGTCGTACCCCGCTATCATGGGACGACGTTGGAGAAAGAGCCCTGCTGGGACCAGAGATGGTGATCGATTCAGCTGAGAAGGTAAAGCAAATAAGGGACAGACTTCGAGTGGCTCAAGACAGGCAACGACATTGGGCAAATAGCCACCGAAGGCCCTTGGAATTTGAGGTAATTAAATTTATTCAAGTCAATTTAAATATTTTGCTTATGGAACTAAGGCTTGATTATGACTTTATTAAAGGTTGGAGAGCTGGTGTTCTTGAAGATTTCCCCGACACGTGGCACCATTAGGTTCGGAAGAAGTGGAAAACTCAGCCCAAGATTTATTGGACCTTTTGGCATATAGGAGAAAATCGGAGAAGTGGCATACCGACTGGCATTGCCACCCTCTCTGGATGGAGTACATAACGTCTTCCACGTGTCGCAGCTGAGGAAGTACGTGTCGGACCCCAGCCACATTTTGGATCACTCAGAGCTCGAAGTAGGCCCAAGTTTGACTTACCAAGAGCAACCCGTGGAGATTCTGGATCGCTCGGAGAAAGTCCTACGGAACCAGGTTATCTCCCTGGTTCGCGTAGCTTGGAAGCACCATTCCCCCGGCGAATCCACCTGGGAGCGAGAAGACGAGATTAGAGAGCGATACCCCTATCTTTTTGAAACCTGAGGTATATTTTATTTTCGGCCTTTCTTTTCGTGCCTTGTTATTCTTAAATTTCGAGGACAAATTTTTTGTAAGTTGGGTAGGTTGTAAACCCCCTAAATTTTCAAATTATTAAATCTGGGATTTTTTCCAACTTTCTGGAATTTTCTGAGAATTTACTGTAATTAAAATCAAGTTTTTCAATTAATAAATGATTTTTAATTAGCAATAAATAATATTAAAATATCATAAAAATAACATTTTTGGGTGTAAAATGAAAAACTGGACTTAGGGTAATTTTTCTGGATTTTTCTGGGCCTCAGACCTATTTTTAAATGCCTAAAAACTAATTTTAAATTAATTATTTAATTTACTGTTTTTTATTATTATTAATTATTATTTATATTTTATTTTATTTTATTTTGTTTTCTGGGCCGGCCCGGCCCAGTGGGCCGAAGCCCAGCCCAGCCCAGCCACCCGCTCTTTCGGGTCGGGTCGGGTCAGCCAACCCG
Organism: Iris macrosiphon; assembly: GCA_036927795.1. Taxonomy (NCBI): domain Eukaryota; kingdom Viridiplantae; phylum Streptophyta; class Magnoliopsida; order Asparagales; family Iridaceae; genus Iris; species Iris macrosiphon. The sequence goes on from JAYESA010000004.1 coordinate 355,849,852, forward strand.
ACCCGCCCGCAAACCCGTCACCCGCCTTCCTTGCGGGTCGGGTGGGTCTGTTCAGACCCATTAGCCACCCGACCCGACCCGCACGTTCTCCCCCCCCCAGCCACGACGCCCGACTTTTTCGGCGAGCCCCGCGTCCAGCGCCGGCCGTCGCGCGCAGCGCCGCGCTTCCCGCGGCCACGTCGCCCTCGCCTCCGCCGTGCTCGGCCTCCCCCAACCGCCGCTTTCCCCTATAAAACCCTCCCCCTTTTCTCCTCCTCCGCCTCATCCCGCACTCCGGCCACCTAACCCTAACCCGTCGCTCCGCCGCTCACCACCGCCGTCGACCCCCGCCGTGCCCAGCCCCGTCTCGCCTAGCTCCGCCGGCGCCGTTCCCCCCCTCGGCGCCGCCTGCCTCCTCCGTCCTCCGTCGACCAGCAACCGCAGCAGCAGCACGAGCAGCCGCAGCCGCCGCCTCCGGATGCCCTGACCCGCCGCCGACGACCCCATCGGCTCGTCGCGTCGCCCACCGCCGCGTGCCCCCGAGCCCGGCCGCCCAACAGCCGCCCTCCGCCGGACTCCGACGAAAACCCTAACCCTAGCCCTAATTTGGATTCCGTGTCGGACACGACACGGACACGGCTCGACCCTGATTCCAGGGTCCCTTTCAGGTACGTGTAACTTTCGTCTCGTAGCTCTGTTTCCAATTCCGCAAATTGCGTTGTGAAGCCTGTATGACCCTCTCGATGTCCGGATAAACTGTTCGGGACATCGCGTCCTGTGGTGATCGCACACCGCAATCCAAAAACAGGAAAAAACCAGACCCTGTTTCACCCCGGAACTGAGTACGTCCCGCCAAACGGGACGACTTGGTCGCGTGCGGTCTTCACAGATACGTGCGCACCGTCGATACAGACGTGTGAGACTTAGCGGAAGCTGATTCGGGTGTGCGTGCACACCGGAATCAACGCGTATCCGCGGACATCGCCCCGTATCCGGCTTTTCTGCAATTTACCCTAACTTCGTGCACACTCGTCAAATCGAGACGAAACTTGCGCCATCGAACTCGTAGCGATACGCTGGTCCTGTGGGTCAAGTTTGGTTCAATTCTGAGAACGTTGACAAAATCGCGTATCGTGGGCCCCACAGGCCCCGCTCGACGGGCGATTTTGTGTTCGGCTCATCGGAATCCAAATCTGGAAATTCCGTTGGGTTCGTATCAGCGTTCCTGACCTGTTGACACTAAGTTTGGTAAATTTGGAGACCTTTGACCCGGACACGTTTTTCGGTGCAAAGCGGGCCCACCGGCGGACCCCGTTTTGACCCGAAACTGCCGTTTTTGCCCTTGTCTCCAAATTGGACCCAAGGACAGGCATTTCTAGCTATTTGACATCTTTTGAGCGTGATGGTAATGTCTATTTCAGCTTTTGGACTCATCTCTGGACTTTTTCCCCAAGAACTAAATTAACCTGATCCAAACAACAGGCAAGTACCTGCACCTCAAGTTAATCTTTATATATTGTGATAATTAATTCCCTGTCTTACATGTACCCTTGATGATTTACACATCGTGTTAGAAATGTTGATTTCATGTCTTGAATATTGGTAGTTTCTGTCTTGTTTTTCATGTCGGGTGGGAGAATACTAGGAGGCATGTAGTTTACCCTTTCCCCTGTCGTGACTGCTAGCTTTTGGTACGCGACTGTACCATCAGCCTGATACTCGATTATTCCTGACTGCTAGCCGCCTATGGCGTACCTGATTAGCCTTATAAACCCCTACATGCCAACTATGTATTCTAAAAACAAACACAAGTTCACACAGATGATTCTGGTCATGTCATATTTCTTGCTGGCTATGGTAGTTTTATTTCATGTTTCATTTATTTCTGTTTCTCATATTCCTGTTTACAGCTAACTCTGAGATAATAATGTTCTGTTAATGCTGTTTCTCAACATGATATCCAATATTTAATTGTCATAAAATATTTAGTTTAACCTTGTTGTGCATTGTGTACTTTGCTCCTTTCCTGACTGGATCTGTTGATTTAGGCGATGATGAGGACCTTGCTCCTACTTATTATGGTCCCTATGAGGGGACTGATGATACCTATGAGGAGCCAGAACCCACCCAGGAGACCCCTGCTGCCGAGTAGCTAGTAGTAGCTATCTTTCATTTCCATTCTTAGCTTATTTATCGGGTTTGTCCCCGATTTGAATATTGAATTTCTGTACTTAAACATTTGAATCTGTTGTCACATTTATTTTCACTTGCAATCTTAAGTTTCATTTCTCATTATTATCTTGCCTATGTTGTTGTGAATGAGCTAGTTAGTAATTATGGATTGACCTAGACAGCGTACTACCGCCGACTCTGCGGCGTAGGCTGGACGTACCCACGCACTCGTGCCCGAACTTCCGGGTGCGGGTCGTGACATGAGGCGTCCCCCGAATCGTGACCGCCGTGCGGGCCTGGGGTTGCGCCCGCATAAGGCTTTAATGATTTGCATAACAAGCACATATTCAGAGTACGCAGATAAATTAAAACACAGATTTGAAACATGGGAAAATTCTCTTTATTGATAATGAACATCTATTACAAACTCCTGAACGAGTTAGCTAATTTGCCGCACGGGCTTACAAAGGTGTTGACTCAAAATGAGATAGCAGTCCTGTACATTACATCCCTTTATAAACTTCAAAATGATAAAGACCTCCGGGCTGGAGGACGGCTTTGCCACGAAGCTGTATTTGTGTATGAAGAGTTGCAAGCTTCTGTCTTCAAAATGCTTCAAGGAGCACGGTGAAGATGCACCAACAGCTAGACTGGATCGGGAAGACAACTTCGGCTCCTCGCTCGGTTCGCCTTAGTGTGGAGAACCTGTTTCAATGAGGGTCAGAATGTCGAAACATACTGGTGAAGGCGAGCTAACCGAACTATACCAATCAACACGTTATTTTAATGGAGCATACACATTTGTGGGTTTTTATCTTGCCTTAGTTCATTTACAAGTAAGCAGCATATAGAATTTACTAAAATGAACGTGCCACCGTTCAGTGGATTTTACCTGACCGTCTGAATTACCTGCACAATACTTACCATGCCTTTCCTGCCACAAAGACACAAGTTAGTTTACAACAGGTTTAAATATACACGATGATCACTGGCATGGTTGCCATAATGGACGATATAGTCTTGACGAGAATGGTTTGCAACAAAAGTACAAGAGGCACTGCAAGCCATTCCGTCGAACAAGAGACTAGAACAATAGGTCTCGCCCGGACTGGATCGATGCCAGTGCCCCAACATCGTCCGCGAGACCGTGACCCTGTGCACAAGTTGTCCATGATCGAACAATATACAAGTAACAATTTATTGCAGTTGAGGCAACAAGAGTGCAATTTGAGGCAACAAGAGTACAAGACAAGCAATTGTACAAGACAAGCAATAATTCATGATTTATTCCCAAATGAACAAGCATGCAGTTCAGTATCCGTTCATGAAGTTATTGACAAGCATAATGAACCAAGTCTATTCTCTTTTTATCTTGGTATCTTTTAGTTATTACTTGGTATCGTTTGATCAAGGCAAAAAAGAATGCAAGATTTAGGGTGTGAAGCTTGGAAGCAGGGCTAGCTAATCGGGTTGGTAGTCACTCACTTAGATGGTTGGAAGGGAGAAGGAAAGAGGCGCTTCACGACTCCACTCGTAATCCGCCTACTGCTCGTTCACCTGCATCACGAACAGCTCGATCAATACTCCTTCCACTCTTTCCAATCTCGAAATTGAAATGCAGTGCAATGAACGAAAACAATAAAAATCATCGAAACCGTTCAAGGAAAACAAGCAAATTCCATAACCAACTCAAAGCACGAAAGCAACAAGCGACATCAAAAACTGAGGCAATAAAAGATAGCAGCGGAGAGGTCCCTCCTGACTCTGCCGCTAAGTCGATCCCGGGGGCACGGTCCACTGAATTTGGGAATCGATTCCGAAGAAACAAATCCATAACGAGGACGAGTTCTTAATTCAATCTATCCCGATCAAACGATACCGTCTAGTGTTTCTTAGTTGCGCTCTCCGCACCGGGAGAACGGGGCGCTACACTACCAACCCGATTAGCTAGCCCTGCTTCCAAGCTTCACACCCAAAATCTTGTATTCTTCTTTGCCCCGATCAAACGATACCAAGTAATAACTAAAAGATACCAAGATAAAAAGGGACTAGACTTGGATTGTATTATTTGTCATTCAACTTGGGAACGGTTACTTATATTGCATGCTTGTTCGTTTGGGAATAAATCATGAATTATTGCTTGTCTTGTACTTTTGTTGCCTCAACTACAAATTGTTAACTTGTATATTGTTCGATCATGGATAACTTGTGCACAGGGTTACGGTCTCGCGGACGATGCTGGGGCACTGGCATCGATCCGGTCCGGGCGAGGCCTATTGTATTAGTCTCTTGTTCGACGGAATGGCTTACAGCGCCTCTTGTACTTTCATTGCATACCATTCTCATCAAGACTATATCGTCCATTATGGCAATCAAGCCAGTGATCATCTTGTATATTTAAACCTGTTGCAAACTAACTTGTGTCTTCGTGGCAGGGAAGGCATGGTAAGTATTGTGCAGGTGGTTCAAATGGACAGGTAAAATCCACCGAACGGTGGCAAGTTCATTTCAGTATCTTATTTATATACTGCTTACTTGTAAATGAACTAAGGCAAGATAGAAACCCACAAAAATATGCATGCTTCATTAAAACAATGTGTTGATTGGTATAGTTCGGTTAGCTCGCCTTTACCAGTATGTTTTGACATGCTGACCCTCGTTGAAACATGTTCTCCGCACTAAGGTGAACCGAACGAGGAGCCGAAGTCGTCTTCCCGATCCAGTCCAGCTGTAGGCGCATCCTGATCGCGCCCCCTTGAAGCATTTTGAAGGAAGAAGCTTGCAACTCTGTACACAATGCAGCTTCGTGGCAAAGCCGTCCTCCAGCCCGGAGGTCTTTATCATTTTAAAGTTTAGTAAAGGGATGTAATGTACATGACTGCTATCTCATTTTGAGTCAACACTTTTGTAAGCCCGTACGGCAAATTAGTTGACTCATTCAGGAGTTTGTAATAGATGTTCATTATCAATAAAGAGAACTTTTCCATGTTTTAAATCTGTGTTTCAATTTATCTGCGTACTCTGAATATGTGCTCGTTATGTAAAATATTAAAGCCTTGTACGAGCGCAACCCCAGGCCCGCATGGCGGTCACGATTCGGGGGACGCCCCAACGATTCTACGGAATCGGGTCGTGACATAATGGTATCAGAGCAAAGATTCAAGTTCCTTATACTCTCGTACTGGAAAAGTTCCTTTAACGATCAAATTCCTGTGCGAACTCTTGAACTCGCTAGGCCAAAATGAGATACGTTCATGCAATGAGTCCATAATACATTATGATCCTAATGTAATTTACCTTCTTTTGAAGGAATGACACCAGCGCAATCCACAACGCAAGCACCGGACGAAACACAAGGCCAAGGAAGTAGTTTGGGCACTTCGAGAAGTTCAGAGAGCCAACGACCCGTGCTAAGCATCGATCCCGTCCAGCAAATATTGCGGATGTTGGAGGCAAACCAACAAAGGGATGAGGCTCGCTACGAACGGGCTGAGAAGCGGGCGGAGGAGAGTCAGCTCTAGTTTCAAGACAATATAGAAGCTCGATTCTCAGTCCAACAGAAACAGGTAGATGCCTTGCAACATATGGTTCAGACTTTGGCTTCCAACCATTTCGCTGCAATAGCAACGACTCCGGTGGAACAGCCCGTGCTTGAAATAGAGATGCCATAAATTCTAAGGACGAGGGACGTGACTGCCTTCGACTTTGGCCACTTCAAGAAAGTCTGCAACACCCCATTCAACGGGACTGAGGACCCAATCGTGGCTCTAGATTGGTTGGCCGAACTTGAAGACCACTTCGCTCTGCTAGAGGTCCCCGAAGAGAAGCGCGTCGTCTGTGCACAACTACAACTCCGCCTCAACGCGCACGATTGGTGGGACGTGCATCGATGATCTCTTCAATTTGACCATGGAGAGAGGAGGCGATCTCGTGGACGAATTTTTGTGCCGCATTTGAAGAAGAGTATATACCCCCTCCATTACGAAGTCAAATGGAGAACGAGTTCGCGCAACTGAGGCAAGGCAGCATGACAGTTAAGCAGTACTCCGTCGAATTCAACCGTCTCTCCAAATTCGCTAGTGCCTATTTACCTGATATAGCGAGTCGAGCCAGAAGGTTTAAAGGTGGTCTACGCCCTGCCATCCATGCGCACATAGTCGTTCATCAGTATCGGACAATGCGGGAAGTGATAAATCACGTTCTATCTCTTGAACCGCAGTATCCTCACGTTTCTGTCAGCGCTGTGCATACCTACAATCACAAACGCCAAGGCAACGAGAGAGTAAACAATGCTGCAAAGCGTTACAATAACGGCGGGAAGCAGAAAGCAAATTCAAACCATCCTTGTAAATTCTGCAAATAGCCGGGGCATACAATCGACAAATGTCGTCTGAAACTTGGGTTATGCCTAGCCTGTGGCGAATCAAACCATTCAGTTCGTGATTGTTCCTTGAGTCATGATCGCCGTCCTCAACAAAATAATCCCTAACGATAGGTTCTATTCCTAAGTTTCGAGGACAAAACTTCCAATAAGTTGGGTAGGATGTAGCTATCACGACCTGATTCCGTAGAATCGTTGAGGCATCACCCGAATCGTGATCGCCGTGCGGGCCTGGGGTTGCGCCCGTACAAGACTTTAATGATTTGTATAGCAAGCACATATTCAGAGTACGCAGATAAATTGAAACACAGATTTGAAACATGGAAAAGTTCTCTTTATTGATAATGAACATCTATTACAAACTCTTGAACGAGTCAGCTAATTTGCCGCACAGGCTTACAAAAGTGTTGACTCAAAATGAGATAGCAGTCATGTACATTACATCCCTTTACTAAACTTCAAAATGTATAGACCTCCTGGCTGGAGGACGGCTTTGCCACGAAGCTGCATTTGTGTATATAGAGTGCAAGCTTCTTCTTCAAGTACTTCAAAATGCGGCGCGATCAGGAGGATGCGCCTACAGCTGGACTAGATCGGAAAGACGACTTCGGCTCCTCGCTCGGTTCGCCTTAGTACGGAGAACCTGTTTCAACGAGGGTCAGCATGTCAAAACATACTGGTGAAGGTGAGCTAACCGAACTATACCAATCAACACGTTGTTTTAATGAAGCATGCATATTTTTATGGGTTTCTATCTTGCCTTAGTTCATTTACAAGCAACAGTATATATGTATGATACTGAAATAAACTTGCCACCGTTCGGTGGATTTTACCTTATCGTCTGAATCACCTGTACAATACTTACCATGCCATCCCTGCCACGAAGACACAAGTTAGTTTGCAACAGGTTTAAATATACAAGAGATCACTGGCTTATGCCATAATGGACGATAGTCTTTGACTAGAATAGTGTGCAACAAAAGTACAAGGGGCGTTGCAAGCCATTCCACCAAGAACAAGAGACTAAACAATAGGTTTTGCCCAGACCGGATCGATGCCAGTGGCCCAGCATCATCCGCGAGACCGTGACCCTGTGCACAAGTTGTCCATGATCGAACAATATACAAGTTAACAATTTATTGCAGTTGAGGCAACAAGAGTACAATTTGAGGCAACAAGAGTACAAGACAAGCAACTGTATAAGACAAGCAATAATTTCTGATTTATTCCCAAACGAACAAGCATGCACTTTAGTATCCGTTCATGAAGTTTATTGACAAGCATAATGTACCAAGTCTATTCCCTTTTTATCTTGGTATCTTTTAGTTATTACTTGGTATCGTTTGATCGGGGCAAAGAAGAATGCAAGATTTATTAGGGTGTGAAGCTTGGAAGCAGGGCTAGCTAATTAGGTTGGTAGCCACTCACTTAGATGGTTGGAAGGGAGAAGGAAAGAGACGCTTCACGACTCCGCTCGCAAGCCGCCTACTGCTCGTTCACCTGCATCACGAACAGCTCGATCAATACTTCTTCCACTCTTTCCAATCTCAAAATTGAAGTGCAGTTCATTGAATGAAAATAATAAAACGCATTGAAACCGTTCAAGGAAAACAAGCAAATCCCAAAACTAACTCAAAGCACGAAAGCAACAAGCGACATCGAAATCCGAGGCAATAAAAGATAGCAGCGGAGAGGTCCCTCCTGACTCTGCCGCTAAGTCGATCCCGGGGGCACGGTCCACTGAATATGGGAATCGATTCCGAAGAAACAAATCCATAACGAGGACGAGTTCTTGTTTCAATCTATCCCGATCGAATGATACCGTCTAGTATTTCTTAGCCGCGCTCTCCGCACCGGGGGAACGGGGCGCTACATCCTACCCAACCAATTGAAAGTTTCGTCCTCGAAACTTAGGAATAGGACCTACCGTTAGGGAACACTACGTTGAGGATGGAGATCATGACTCAATGAACAATCACGAACAGAATGGTCTGATCCGCCATAGGCTAGGCATAACCCAAGTTTCAAACGACATTTGTCGATTGCATGCCCCTGCTTTTTGTAGAAACTACAAGGCTGGTTTACTTTCTGCTTTCTGCCATCATTGTGACGCTTTGCAGCGTTGTCTACTCTCTCATTGCTTTGGCGTTTGTGACTGTAGGTATGCACAGCGCCGGCAGGAACGTGAGGATAGTGTGGTTCAAGTGATAAAGCATGATTCATGACTTCACGTATTGTACGATACTGATGAATGACTACGTGCGCATGGATGGCAGGGCGTAGTCCACCTTCAAACCTTCTAGCTTGACTCGCTACATCAGGTAAATAGGCCCTAGCGAATTTGGAGAGTCGGTTGAATTCGGCGGAGTACAGTTTAACTGTCATGCTGCCTTGCCTCAGTTGCACGAACTCGTTCTCCATTTGACGTTGTACTGGAGGGGGTACAAACTCCTCTTCGAACGCGGCACGAAAAGTCGTCCACGAGATCGCCTCCTCTCCGTGATCAAATTGGAGAGATCGTCGATGCACGTCCCATCAATCGTGTGCGTTGAGACAGAGTTGTAGTTGCGCGCAGGCGACGTACTTCTTTTCGGGGACCTCTAGCAGAGCGAAGTGATCTTCAAGTTCGGTCAACCAATCTAGAGCTACGACTGGGTCCTAAGTCCCATTGAATGGGGTGTTGTAGACTTTCTTGAAGTGGCCAAAGTCGAAGGCAGTCACGTCCCTCGCCCTTGGAATTTGCGACATCTCTACTTCAAGCGCGGGCTGTTCCACCGGAGTCGTTGATGTTGCAGTGGAATAGTTGGAAGCCAAAGTCTAAATAATCTTTTGCAGGGCATCTACCTGCTTCTGTTGGACTGAGAATCGTGCTTCTACATTGTCTTGAAACTTGAGCTGACTCTCCTCCGCCCGCTTCTCGTCCCGTTCATAGTGAGCCTCGTCCCTTTGTTGGTTTGACTCCAACATCCGCAACAGTTGTTGGATGGGATCGATGCTTGGCACGGCTCGCTGGCTCTCTAAACTTCTCGAAGTGCCCGAACTACTTCCTTGGCCTTGTGTTTCGTCCGGTGTTTGCGCTGTGGATTGCGCTGGTGCCATTCCTTCAAAAGAAGGTAAATTACATTTGGATCATAATGTATTATGAACTTATTGCATGAACGTATCTCATTTTGGCCTAGCGAGTTCAAGAGTTCGCACAGGAATTTGATCGTTAAAGGAACTTTTCCAGTGCGAGAGTCTAAGGAACTTGAATCTGTGCTCTGATACCACTATGTCATGACCTGATTCCGTAGAATCGTTGAGGTGTCCCCCGAATCGTGACCGCCGTACGGGCCTGGGGTTGCGCCCGCACAAGGCTTTAATGATTTGCATAGCAAGCATAGATTCAGAGTACGCAGATAAATTGAAATACAGATTTGAAATATGAAAAAGTTCTCTTTATTGATAATGAACATCTATTACAAACTCTTGAACGAGTCAGCTAATTTGCCGCACGGGCTTACAAAAGTGTTAACTCAAAATGAGATAGCAGTCATGTACATTACATCCCTTTACTAAACTTCAAAATGTATAGACCTCCTGGCTGGAGGACAGCTTTGCTACGAAGCTGCATTTGTGTATATAGAGTTCAAGCTTCTTCTTTAAGTACTTCAAAATGCGACGCGATCAGGAGGATGTACCTACAGTTGGACTGGATCGGGAAGACGACTTCGGCTCCTCGCTCGGTTCGCCTTAGTGCGGAGAACCTGTTTCAACGAGGCTCAGCATATCGAAACATACTGGTGAAGGCGAGCTAACCGAACTATACCAATCAACACGTTGTTTTAATGAAGCATGCATATTTTTGTGGGTTTCTATCTTGCCTTAGTTCATTTACAAGCAACAGTATATATGTATGATACTGAAATGAACTTGCCACCGTTCAGTGGATTTTACCTGATCGTCTGAATCACCTGTACAATACTTACCATGCCTTCCCTGCCACGAAGACACAAGTTAGTTTGCAACAGGTTTAAATATACAAGAGATCACTGGCTTATGTCATAATGGACAATAGTCTTTGACGAGAATGGTGTGCAACGAAAGTACAAGGGGCGTTGCAAGCCATTCCGCCAAGAACAAGAGACTAAACAATAGGTCTCGTCCGGACCGGATAGATGCCAGTGCCCCAGCATCGTCCGCAAGACCGTGACCCTGTGCACAAGTTATCCATGATCGAACAATATACAAGTTAATAATTTATTATAGTTGAGGAAACAAGAGTGCAATTTGAGGCAACAAGAGTACAAGACAAGCAACTGTACAAGACAAGCAACAATTCATGATTTATTCCCAAACGAACAAGCATGCACTTTAGTATCCGTTCATGAAGTTTATTGACAAGCATAATGTACCAAGTCTATTCCCTTTTTATCTTGGTATCTTTTAGTTATTACTTGGTATCGTTTGATCGGGACAAAGAAGAATACAAGATTTATTAGGGTGTGAAGCTTGGAAGCAGGGCTAGCTAATCGGGTTGGTAGCCACTCACTTAGATGGTTGGAAGGGAGAAGGAACATTCCAAAAATCGTAACCCATATTTAATTCCGTGTCGGACACCTGTGTCGTTACCCTAAATTTTGGGTTACCAACTTAACCCATTGAGCCGGACCAACTAAAGGGTCCAAGACTGACTCCAAGCCCCCACCATTTTTGGCATTTGCGTCATTTTTGAATTTTGACCCCAAGTGCCCCCAATTAATTTAAATTCGCGGAACACATTATTTCTATTTAAATCGGGGATACCAATTTTGCCTAATCCTATTTTAATCCTTAATTAATCTCAATGCCCATTAAATTAAACCCGTGCCTCACCTATACTACCCCCTCACCATGAAAACCACCAAACACATTTTTCTCCATAATTTTTGTATCATTTTATGTGTTCGTGCAATTTCTCGAATTTAAGGGGCTAAGTTGCAATTATTTAATTTAGGTGCCCTCACCCCATTGGTCTAAGCCAAATAGAGAAGCCCCCTCTCCTTTGACCAAGTCAACAACCCTCCTCCATTTCATTTGGATGAAGAAATAAATTCCTCCATATGTCATCTCCACCACTCATTTGAAATGTGCTCATCCTCACCATCCAACCCCCTACACAACCACCTATATAATATCTCTTCCTCCCCTCTTCCCAAGGCAGGCCCTAATCCCCATGTCTAGAAAAAACCCCACCCTCTCTCTCCTTCCTCTTCCTAAATCCCAGCCGAACCTCTTCCTTCCTTTCTTCTTTTCCTTCTTCTTCTTTCCTTCACAATCTTCTTCTTCCCAACTCCTACTCCGGCCAAGCCCCTCACCTCCGACGGCCACCAACACCACCCGGACTGGGCCGCTCCTCCGCCACCCGAGCTACTGCTGACCACCCTTAGTTTCCCAACTGCAGATCGAGCCGGCTGCTGCCACTGCCACCCCCTCCAGTCCGGCACAGCCGCGAGCACTCCGGCGCAGCCACCCCCACTGCACTGCCGGCTGCTCGAGTTCTCCCCTGACCACGCTGCTCACTCCGGCGGGCCAGTTACATTACCACCACCTCCAGTTCTTCCACCACGGCCACTTCCACCCACCCGACGGTGATCCACCCAGCCACGACCCCAACTCCGGCCACCCCGCTGCCGACTTCCTCCCTCAACCACCATCTCCTCCAGTTTTACTGCAACCAACCATGGTGCAACGTTCATCCCCCGTCCCCGGCGAGCGACGAGTTCGTCGTGCAGACGCCGGAGTCGGCACAGTGGCTCGACACCACCACCATCGTCTTCAACGTCCTTGCCACCGCCTCTATCTCTTCCTGACAGCCCGACTTTACTCCGACCGAGCACCCTCCGGCCAAGCATCAAACCCGTTCCCATCCCGACGTGCCACCAGCTCCACCACAAGACCCGACCGGCCTCCCTCCACTCCGGCGTGTAGCCACCGCAGCTCCACCTTCGTGCCACCACACGCCACCGAGGTAGTCTACTCCCCAACTCCCTATTTAAACCTATATTTGTATTGTTTAGTTATTTTTTATAGTTTTTTGAGTAACTTAGTTAGTTAGGGTTAAGTTAGTAGAGGTTTAACTATGCATTGAAGTAGGGTTTGATATTATGTACTATATGTACTTGATGGTGTTGGATGATGAAGAATAATTTTAGGATTTTTGAAGGCGTAAATGTTCATAGATGGAGATTGTGGAACATAGATATTCAAGGGTTGAAGATGTTAAATATAATGAGGTTAGGGGTTTAAATGCCATATGAGATTTTCAAGGGTTTTATACAAAATGAGATATACATTGAGATTTTAGGGTATATTACATGGTTGTGTATGACTCTTAATTATTATAAAGGAACAGGTAAATTATGAAACACTGTGTGATATCATTATGTCGTTCATAAGGTGGAGGATGTGATTACTAATAACGGAATCGATTGAGGAATATATATACGTATTTGTGAGAGAGTGGTTGAATACTGAACAAATGTCTGTGAAGGTTTAACTAGATAATAAATATTCTTTTGAGAGTGGAAAAATAATAATAAGTTAATTGAGGAGTAGTTTATATGGTGAAATAGTAAAGAAGATTATAAAGGAAGGCCTAATATTTAATGAGTAATTATTTCGAGGAAGACATAATTAAACGTAATGTGAATGTCTACAAAGGCCAGAGGAAACTGAGGATAGGATCAGGTTGTGATTAACCGAATATCGTAATTAAGGATTGGGCCTGATGATATTATGTAGGTGATTGATTTTGAGATAGGTATTATTCGGATCAAGGATCAGAGATTGAGGACAGAAAAATTAGTATTTAACTATTTGAGTTTGGGACTGAGTTTAGTTATAGATGCGTGTCGCATCCCTATCTGTCGAAGAATAGATTATTGATCCTGATTTGTATCTCATCTCGAGATACTGCGGGACCTGAGGACTTGGATGTGGTACCAGATCCCCGTCATCAGCAGCCGCACGCAGGCAAGTGTACCTTGCCACCCTGTATTTCAGTTTATAAATATTTGTTGTTCTTTTTGTACATCGTGCGCATATTTATGTTGACGTTCGATACTCCGTGTCCGGTTCACAACCGGGTGTTGACATTCGACGTAACGTATTAGAATAATGGCTAGATGCTTCACAACACCTTGATGCACGTACCTGAGTACATTGATACCCCAGGACACACTTATATACCGTGATCGTGCCAGATTCCTGTTTCCTGATACTGACATCATGACCAGAGACTGGGATGACCTTAGGGTCGCGTCTGTTGAGTTTATTCTGTGTGTCAAGACTTTAGTTAGAGGTTCAGGTTCAACGCACAATCGTTGACCGCTTGGGAAGGGGAAGACAGTTACTAGACGTTTGGGCTACTCTGCACGTGCTTATATATATGTAGTATTTTGTGGTGATACCTGTATCTAGTGTAGTTGTTTCATCCGTGTGTCTCTGTGCTCGGAGCTACGGTCCGACCCGTGTGTCTCTGTGTTCGGAGCTACGGTTTTATATTAGAAAGCCCACGCGTCGAACATTGTCTGTAAACTGTGTCACACTTGTTTGGTTATACTAGATTACCCTGTTGTTGCACTTGTACTTTCTGTTTACTTGGCATGTTGTATTTTTGTACCTTGTTACGTGTAGCGCCCCGTTCTCCCGATGCGGAGAGCGCGGCTAAGAAACACAAGACGGTATCGTTCGATCGGGATAGATTGAATTAAGAACTCGTCCTCGTTATGGATTTGTTTCTTCGGAATCGATTCCCATATTCAGTGGACTGCGCCCCCGGGATCGGCTTAGCGGCAGAGTCAGGAGGGACCTCTCCGCTGCTATCTTTTATTGCCTCGGTTTTCGATGTCGCTTGTTGCTTTTGTGCTTTGAGTTGGTTTTGGGATTTGCTTGTTTTCCTTGAACGGTTTCGATGGTTTTCATTGTTTTCGTTCATTGACTTGCACTTCTATTCCGAGATTGGAAAGAGAGGAAGAAGTATTAATCGAGCTGTTCGTGTGCAGGTGAACTAGTAGTAGGCGGCTTGCGAGCGGAGTCGTGAAGCACCTCTTTCCTTCTTCTTTCCAAAATCTAAGTGAGTGGCTACCAACCCGATTAGCTAGCCCTGCTTCCAGCTCCACTCCTTTGCCCCGATCAAACGATACCAAGTAATAATAAAAGAAACCAAGATAAAAGAGAATAGACTTGGTTAATACTGCTTGTAAATCAAACTGTGAACGGTTACTTACTTGCATGCGTGTTCGCTCGGAAATATTATCATATGCATAATACAAGTTAGAATGTATGCTCTTCTTTAAATTATGCTATGAACATAACTCATCCTGAATGCAATAATCTGATAGGGAGACTATGCCAAAGTAGCTCTCCTCCTGTTACTGTCCCGTGCCTGTTATTGCCCTGATTTGCCTCAACTGCTAATTAGTGTATATGTTGATCACGGACAACTTGTGCACAAGGTCTTAGTTCCTGCGGACGGTCGCTGGGGCACTGGCACCGATCCGATCCAGACGGAACTCCTGAATAGTCGCCTGTATCGGATGAAATAACTTGTGACGCCCTGTTCAACTTTCCGTTACTTGTTATTTCATTCATGTACTATGCCCCGTCCATTATGGCATCCCGCCAGTGATCCCCTGTATATTTAAACCTGTTGCATACTAACTTGTGTCTTCGTGGCAGGAAAGGCATGGTAAGTATTGTGCAGGTAATTCAGACGGTCAGGTAAAATCCACCTAACGGTGGCACGTTCATTTCAGTAAATTCAATATGCTGCTAACTTGTAAATGAACTAAGGCAAGATAGAAACCCACAAAAATATGCATGCTTCACTAAACAACGTGTTGATTGGTATAGTCAGGCTAGCTCGCTTTCACCAGCATGTTTCGATATGCTGACCCTCGTTGAAACAGGTTCTCCGCACTAAGGCGAACCGAGCGAGGAGCCGAAGTCGTCTTCCCGATCCAGTCCAGCTGTTAGCGCATCTTCACCGCGCCTCGAAGCCTTTTGGAGCCAGAAGCTGCAACTCTTCATACACAAATGCAGCTCCGTGGCAAAGCGATCCTCCAGCCTGGAGGTCTTTATCGTTTTGAGTTTATAAAAGGATGTAATGTACAGGACTGCTATCTCATTTTGAGTCAACCCTTTTGTAAGCCGTTCGGCATATTAGCTAACTCGTTCAAGAGTTTGTAATAGATGTTCATTATCAATAAAGAAAACTTTTCTATGTTTCAAATCTGTGTTTCAATTTATCTGCGTACTCTGAATATGTGCTTGCTATGCAAATCATTAAAGCCTTGTGCGGGCGCAACTCCAGGCCCGCACGGCGGTCACGACTCGGGGGACGCCTCGGGGCGTGATATAGTGGTATCAGAGCACAGATTCAAAGTTCCTTAGACTTCGTGCTGGAAAAGTTCCTTTAACGATCAAATTCCTGTGCGAACTCTTGAACTCGCAAGGCCAAAATGAGATACGTTCATGCAATAAGTCCATAATACATTATGATCCTAATGTAATTTACCTTCTTTTGAAGGAGTGGATCCAGCGCAATCTGTAGCGCAACCACTGAACGAAACACAAAAGAGCAGTTCGGGTACTTCGGGAAGCTCTCAGAGCCAACGAGGCATGTCTCAAGTCGACCCGCTTGAGCGGGTAATGCAAATGTTAGAATCGCAACGACAACGAGACGTTGCTCGCCAAGCCAAGCTCGAGAGTAATCTAGAGACCCGATTCTCAGTCCAACAAAAGCAGGTAGATGCCCTGCAACAGATCGTTCAGACTTTGGCTGCCAACCATTCCGCCGCAACAGCAACGACTCCGGTGGAACAGCCCGTGCTTGAAGTGGAGACGCCTCAAATTCCAAGGCCGAGGGACGTGATTGCCTTCAACTTGGGCCATTTCAAGAAAGTCTGCAACACCCCATTCAACGGGACTGAGGATTCAGTGGTAGCTCTAGATTGGCTAGCCGAGCTCGAAGACCACTTCACTCTGCTAGAGGTCCCCGAAGATAAGCGCGTCGCCTGCGCGCAACTGCAGCTCCGCCTCAACGCACACGATTGGTGGGACGTGCATCGACGATCTCTCTAAATTGATCACGGAGAGGAGGCGATCTCGTGGACGACCTTTCGTGCCACGTTTGAAGAGGAGTATATACCCCCTCCAGTGCAACGTAAGATGGAAAATGACTTCGTGCAACTGAGGCAAGGCAGGATGACAGTTAAGGAGTATTCCGCCGAATTCAACCGACTCTCCAAATTCGCTAGGGCCTATTTACCTGATGCAGCGAGTCGAGCTAGAAGGTTTGAAGGTGGTCTCCGTCCTGCCATCCATTCGCACGTAGCCGTTCCTCAGTATCGGACAATGCGTGAAGTCATGAATCACGCCCTGTCGCTCGAACCGCAGTATCCTCACGTTTCCACCGGCGCTGTGCATACCTACAATCACAAACGCCAAGGCAAAGAGGGAGGAAACAATGCTGCAAAGTGTCACAACGACGGCGGTTCACAAAAAGGAAATCGGAGGCTAATTTGTCATTTCTGCAACAAGCCGGGGCACACAGCGAATAATTGTCGTAAGTGGCTTGGGCATTGCCTCCGTTGCGGTGATTCCAACCACCAGCTAGATGCTTGTCCCCTCCCGGATCTCCATGCTAAGCATAATGCTCCCTAACGGTAGGTCTTATTCTTAAGTTTCGGGACAAAACTTCCAATTGGTTGGGTAGGATGTAGCGCCCCGTTCTCCCGATGCGGAGAGCGCGGCTAAGAAACACAAGACGGTATCGTTCGATCGGGATAGATTGAATTAAGAACTCGTCCTCATTATGGATTTGTTTCTTCGGAATCGATTCCCATATTCAGTGGACTGCGGCCCCGGGATCGGCTTAGCGGCAGAGTCAGGAGGGACCTCTCCGCTGCTATCTTTTATTGCCTCGGTTTTCGATGTCGCTTGTTGCTTTCGTGCTTTGAGTTGGTTTTGGGATTTGCTTGTTTTCCTTGAACGGTTTCGATGGTTTTCATTGTTTTAGTTCATTGACTTGCACTTCTATTCCGAGATTGGAAAGAGAGGAAGAAGTATTAATCGAGCTGTTCGTGTGCAGGTGAACTAGCAGTAGGCGGCTTGCGAGCGGAGTCGTGAAGCGCCTCTTTCCTTCTTCTTTCCAAAATCTAAGTGAGTGGCTACCAACCCGATTAGCTAGCCCTGCT
This sequence comes from Iris macrosiphon, assembly GCA_036927795.1. Taxonomy (NCBI): domain Eukaryota; kingdom Viridiplantae; phylum Streptophyta; class Magnoliopsida; order Asparagales; family Iridaceae; genus Iris; species Iris macrosiphon. The sequence continues at coordinate 355,867,603 of JAYESA010000004.1, forward strand.
TCCAGCTCCACTCCTTTGCCCCGATCAAACGATACCAAGTAATAATAAAAGAAACCAAGATAAAAGAGAATAGACTTGGTTAATACTGCTTGTAAATCAAACTGTGAACGGTTACTTACTTGCATGCGTGTTCGCTCGAAAATATTATCATATGCATAATACAAGTTAGAATGTATGCTCTTCTTTAAATTATGCTATGAACATAACTCATCCTGAATGCAATAATCTGATAGGGAGACTATGCCAAAGTAGCTCTCCTCCTGTTACTGTCCCGTGCCTGTTATTGCCCTGATTTGCCTCAACTGCTAATTAGTGTATATGTTGATCACGGACAACTTGTGCACAAGGTCTTAGTTCCTGCGGACGGTCGCTGGGGCACTGGCACCGATCCGATCCAGACGGAACTCCTGAATAGTCGCCTGTATCGGATGAAATAACTTGTGACGCCCTGTTCAACTTTCCGTTACTTGTTATTTCATTCATGTACTATGCCCCGTCCATTATGGCATCCCGCCAGTGATCCCCTGTATATTTAAACCTGTTGCATACTAACTTGTGTCTTCGTGGCAGGGAAGGCATGGTAAGTATTGTGCAGGTAATTCAGACGGTCAGGTAAAATCCACCTAACGGTGGCACGTTCATTTCAGTAAATTCAATATGTTGCTTACTTGTAAATGAACTAAGGTAAGATAGAAACCCACAAAAATATGCATGCTTCACTAAACAACGTGTTGATTGGTATAGTCAGGCTAGCTCACCTTCACCAGCATGTTTCGATATGCTGACCCTCGTTGAAACAGGTTCTCCGTACTAAGGCAAACCGAGCGAGGAGCCGAAGTCGTCTTCCCGATCCAGTCCAGCTGTTAGCGCATCTTCACCGCGCCTCGAAGCCTTTTGGAGCCAGAAGCTGCAACTCTTCATACACAAATACAGCTCCGTGGCAAAGCGATCCTCCAGCCTGGAGGTCTTTATCGTTTTGAGTTTATAAAAGGATGTAATGTACAGGACTGCTATCTCATTTTGAGTCAACCCTTTTGTAAGCCGTTCGGCATATTAGCTAACTCGTTCAAGAGTTTGTAATAGATGTTCATTATCAATAAAGAGAACTTTTCTATGTTTCAAATCTGTGTTTCAATTTATCTGCGTACTCTGAATATGTGCTTGCTATGCAAATCATTAAAGCCTTGTGCGGGCGCAACTCCAGGCCCGCACGGCGGTCACGACTCGGGGGACGCCTCGGGGCGTGACATAGTGGTATCAGAGCACAGATTCAAAGTTCTTTAGACTTCGTGCTGGAAAAGTTCCTTTAACGATCAAATTCCTGTGCGAACTCTTGAACTCGCTAGGCCAAAATGAGATACGTTCATGCAATAAGTCCATAATACATTATGATCCTAATGTAATTTACCTTCTTTTGAAGGAGTGGATCCAGCGCAATCTGTAGCGCAACCACTGAACGAAACACAAGAGAGCAGTTCGGGTACTTCGGGAAGCTCTCAGAGCCAACGAGGCATGTCTCAAGTCGACCCGCTTGAGCGGGTAATACAAATGTTAGAATCGCAACGACAACGAGACGATGCTCGCCAAGCCAAGCTCGAGAGTAATCTAGAGACCCGATTCTCAGTCCAACAAAAGCAGGTAGATGCCCTGCAACAGATCGTTCAGACTTTGGCTGCCAACCATTCCGCCGCAACAGCAACGACTCCGGTGGAACAGCCCGTGCTTGAAGTGGAGACGCCTCAAATTCCAAGGCCGAGGGACGTGATTGCCTTCAACTTGGGCCATTTCAAGAAAGTCTGCAACACCCCATTCAACGGGACTGAGGACCCAGTGGTAGCTCTAGATTGGCTAGCCGAGCTCGAAGACCACTTCACTCTGCTAGAGGTCCCCGAAGATAAGCGCGTCGCCTGCGCGCAACTGCAGCTCCGCCTCAACGCACACGATTGGTGGGACGTGCATCGACGATCTCTCCAAATTGATCACGGAGAGGAGGCGATCTCGTGGACGACCTTTCGTGCCGCGTTTGAAGAGGAGTATATACCCCCTCCAGTGCAACGTAAGATGGAAAATGACTTCGTGCAACTGAGGCAAGGCAGGATGACAGTTAAGGAGTATTCCGCCGAATTCAACCGACTCTCCAAATTCGCTAGGGCCTATTTACCTGATGCAGCGAGTCGAGCTAGAAGGTTTGAAGGTGGTCTCCGTCCTGCCATCCATTCGCACGTAGCCGTTCCTCAGTATCGGACAATGCGTGAAGTCATGAATCACGCCCTGTCGCTCGAACCGCAGTATCCTCACGTTTCCACCGGCGCTGTGCATACCTACAATCACAAACGCCAAGGCAACGAGGGAGGAAACAACGCTGCAAAGCGTCACAACGACGGCGGTTCACAAAAAGGAAATCGGAGGCTAATTTGTCATTTCTGCAACAAGCCGGGGCACACAGCGAACAATTATCGTAAGCGGCTTGGGCATTGCCTCCGTTGCGGTGATTTCAACCACCAGCTAGATGCTTGTCCCCTCCCGGATCTCCGTGCTAAGCATAATGCTCCCTAACGGTAGGTCTTATTCTTAAGTTTCGGGACGAAACTTCCAATTGGTTGGGTAGGATGTAGCGCCCCGTTCTCCCGATGCGGAGAGCGCGGCTAAGAAACACAAGACGGTATCGTTCGATCGGGATAGATTGAATTAAGAACTCGTCCTCATTATGGATTTGTTTCTTCGGAATCGATTCCCATATTCAGTGGACTGCGGTCCCGGGATCGGCTTAGCGGCAGAGTCAGGAGGGACCTCTCCGCTGCTATCTTTTATTGCCTCGGTTTTCGATGTCGCTTGTTGCTTTCGTGCTTTGAGTTGGTTTTGAGATTTGCTTGTTTTTCTTGAACGGTTTCGATGGTTTTCATTATTTTCGTTCATTGACTTGCACTTCTATTCCGAGATTGGAAAGAGAGGAAGAAGTATTAATCGAGCTGTTCGTGTGCAGGTGAACTAGCAGTAGGCGGCTTGCGAGCGGAGTCGTGAAGCGCCTCTTTCCTTCTTCTTTCCAAAATCTAAGTGAGTGGCTACCAACCCGATTAGCTAGCCCTGCTTCCAGCTCCACTCCTTTGCCCCGATCAAACGATACCAAGTAATAATAAAAGAAATCAAGATAAAAGAGAATAGACTTGGTTAATACTGCTTGTCAATCAAACTGTGAACGGTTACTTACTTGCATGCGTGTTCGCTCAGAAATATTATCATATGCATAATACAAGTTAGAATGTATGCTCTTCTTTAAATTATGCTATGAACATAACTCATCCTGAATGCAATAATCTGATAGGGAGACTATGCCAAAGTAGCTCTCCTCCTGTTACTGTCCCGTGCCTGTTATTGCCCTGATTTGCCTCAACTGCTAATTAGTGTATATGTTGATCACGGACAACTTGTGAACAAGGTCTTAGTTCCTGCGGACGGTCGCTGGGGCACTGGCACCGATCCGATCCGGACGGAACTCCTGAATAGTCGCCTGTATCGGATGAAATAACTTGTGACGCCCTGTTCAACTTTTCGTTACTTGTTATTTCATTCATGTACTATGCCCCGTCCATTATGGCATCCCGCCAGTGATCCCCTGTATATTTAAACCTGTTGCATACTAACTTGTGTCTTCGTGGCAGGGAAGGCATGGTAAGTATTGTGCAGGTAATTCAGACGGTCAGGTAAAATCCACCTAACGGTGGCACGTTCATTTCAGTAAATTCAATATGCTGCTTACTTGTAAATGAACTAAGGAAAGATAGAAACCCACAAAAATATGCATGCTTCACTAAATAACGTGTTGATTGGTATAGTCAGGCTAGCTCACCTTCACCAGCATGTTTCGATATGCTGACCCTCGTTGAAACAGGTTCTCCGTACTAAGGCGAACCGAGCGAGGAGCCAAAGTCGTCTTCCCGATCCAGTCCAGCTGTTAGCGCATCTTCACCGCGCCTCGAAACCTTTTGGAGCCAGAAGCTGCAACTCTTCATACACAAATGCAGCTCCGTGGCAAAGCGATCCTCCAGCCTGGAGGTCTTTATCGTTTTGAGTTTATAAAAGGATGTAATGTACAGGACTGCTATCTCATTTTGAGTCAACCCTTTTGTAAGCCGTTCGGCATATTAGCTAACTCGTTCAAGAGTTTGTAATAGATGTTCATTATCAATAAAGAGAACTTTTCTATGTTTCAAATCTGTGTTTCAATTTATCTGCGTACTCTGAATATGTGCTTGCTATGCAAATCATTAAAGCCTTGTGCGGGCGCAACTCCAGGCCCGCACGGCGGTCATGACTCGGGGGACGCCTCGGGGCGTGACATAGTGGTATCAGAGCACAGATTCAAAGTTCCTTAGACTTCGTGCTGGAAAAGTTCCTTTAACGATCAAATTCCTGTGCAAACTCTTGAACTCGCTAGGCCAAAATGAGATACGTTCATGCAATAAGTCCATAATACATTATGATCCTAATGTAATTTACCTTCTTTTGAAGGAGTGGATCCAGCGCAATCTGCAGCGCAACCACTGAACGAAACACAAGAGAGCAGTTCGGGTACTTCGGGAAGCTCTCAGAGCCAACGAGGCATGTCTCAAGTCGACCCGCTTGAGCGGGTAATGCAAATGTTAGAATCGCAACGACAACGAGACGATGCTCGCCAAGCCAAGCTCGAGAGTAATCTAGAGACCCGATTCTCAGTCCAACAAAAGCAGGTAGATGCCCTGCAACAGATCGTTCAGACTTTGGCTGCCAACCATTCCGCCGCAACAGCAACGACTCCGGTGGAACAGCCCGTGCTTGAAGTGGAGACGCCTCAAATTCCAAGGCCGAGGGACGTGATTGCCTTCAACTTGGGCCATTTCAAGAAAGTCTGCAACACCCCATTCAACGGGACTGAGGACCCAGTGGTAGCTCTAGATTGGCTAGCCGAGCTCGAAGACCACTTCACTCTGCTAGAGGTCCCCGAAGATAAGCGCGTCGCCTGCGCGCAACTGCAGCTCCGCCTCAACGCACACGATTGATGGGACGTGCATCGACGATCTCTCCAAATTGATCACGGAGAGGAGGCGATCTCGTGGACGACCTTTCGTGCCACGTTTGAAGAGGAGTATATACCCCCTCCAGTGCAACGTAAGATGGAAAATGACTTCGTACAACTGAGGCAAGGCAGGATGACAGTTAAGGAGTATTCCGCCGAATTTAACCGACTCTCCAAATTCGCTAGGGCCTATTTACCTGATGCAGCGAGTCGAGCTAGAAGGTTTGAAGGTGGTCTCCGTCCTGCCATCCATTCGCACGTAGCCGTTCCTCAGTATCGGACAATGCGTGAAGTCATGAATCACGCCCTGTCGCTCGAACCGCAGTATCCTCACGTTTCCACCGGTGCTGTGCATACCTACAATCACAAACGCCAAGGCAACGAGGGAGGAAATAACGCTGCAAAGCGTCACAACGACGGCGGTTCACAAAAAGGAAATCGGAGGCTAATTTGTCATTTCTGCAACAAGCCGGGGCACACAGCGAACAATTGTCGTAAGCGGCTTGGGCATTGCCTCCGTTGCGGTGATTCCAACCACCAGCTAGATGCTTGTCCCCTCCCGGATCTCCGTGCTAAGCATAATGCTCCCTAACGGTAGGTCTTATTCTTAAGTTTCGGGATGAAACTTCCAATTGGTTGGGTAGGATGTAGCGCCCCATTCTCCCGATGTGGAGAGCGCGGCTAAGAAACACAAGACGGTATCGTTCGATCGGGATAGATTGAATTAAGAACTCGTCCTCGTTATGGATTTGTTTCTTCGGAATCGATTCCCATATTCAGTGGACTGCGCCCCCGGGATCGGCTTAGCGGCAGAGTCAGGAGGGACCTCTCCGCTGCTATCTTTTATTGCCTCAGTTTTCGATGTCGCTTGTTGCTTTCGTGCTTTGAGTTGGTTTTGGGATTTGCTTGTTTTCCTTGAACGATTTTGATAGTTTTCATTATTTTCGTTCATTGACTTGCACTTCTATTCCAAGATTGGAAAGAGAGGAAGAAGTATTAATCGAGCTGTTCGTGTGCAGGTGAACTAGCAGTAGGCGGCTTGCGAGCGGAGTCGTGAAGCGCCTCTTTCCTTCTTCTTTCCAAAATCTAAGTGAGTGGCTACCAACCCGATTAGCTAGCCCTACTTCCAGCTCCACTCCTTTGCCCCGATCAAACGATACCAAGTAATAATAAAAGAAACCAAGATAAAAGAGAATAGACTTGGTTAATACTGCTTGTCAATCAAACTGTGAACGGTTACTTACTTGCATGCGTGTTCGCTCGGAAATATTATCATATGCATAATACAAGTTTGAATGTATGCTCTTCTTTAAATTATGCTATGAACATAACTCATCCTGAATGCAATAATCTGATAGGGAGACTATGCCAAAGTAGCTCTCCTCCTGTTACTGTCTCGTGCCTGTTATTGCCCTGATTTGCCTCAACTGCTAATTAGTGTATATGTTGATCACGGACAACTTGTGTACAAGGTCTTAGTTCCTGCGGACGGTCGCTGGGGTACTGGCACCGATCCGATCCGGACGGAACTCCTGAATAGTCGCCTGTATCGGATGAAATAACTTGTGACGCCCTGTTCAACTTTCCGTTACTTGTTATTTCATTCATGTACTATGCCCCGTCCATTATGGCATCCCGCCAGTGATCTCCTGTATATTTAAACCTGTTGCATACTAACTTGTGTCTTCGTGGCAGGGAAGGCATGGTAAGTATTATGCAGGTAATTCAGACGGTCAGGTAAAATCCACCTAACGGTGGCACGTTCATTTCAGTAAATTCAATATGCTGCTTACTTGTAAATGAACTAAGGCAAGATAGAAACCCACAAAAATATGCATGCTTTACTAAACAACATGTTGATTGGTATAGTCAGGCTAGCTCGCCTTCACTAGCATGTTTCGATATGCTGACCCTCGTTGAAACAGGTTCTCCGCACTAAGGCGAACCGAGCGAGGAGCCGAAGTCGTCTTCCCGATCCAGTCCAGCTGTTAGCGCATCTTCACCACGCCTCGAAGCCTTTTGGAGCCAGAAGCTGCAACTCTTCATACACAAATGCAGCTCCGTGGCAAAGCTATCCTCCAGCCTGGAGGTCTTTATCGTTTTGAGTTTATAAAAGGATGTAATGTACAGGACTGCTATCTCATTTTGAGTCAACCCTTTTGTAAGCCGTTCGGCATATTAGCTAACTCGTTCAAGAGTTTGTAATAGATGTTCATTATCAATAAAGAGAACTTTTCTATGTTTCAAATCTGTGTTTCAATTTATCTGCGTACTCTGAATATGTGCTTGCTATGCAAATCATTAAAGCCTTGTGCGGGCGCAACTCTAGGCCCGCACGGCGGTCACGACTCGGGGGACGCCTCGGGGCGTGACATAGTGGTATCAGAGCACAGATTCAAAGTTCCTTAGACTTCGTGCTGGAAAAGTTCCTTTAACGATCAAATTCCTGTGCGAACTCTTGAACTCGCTAGGCCAAAATGAGATACGTTCATGCAATAAGTCCATAATACATTATGATCCTAATGTAATTTACCTTCTTTTGAAGGAGTGGATCCAGCGCAATCTGCAGCGCAACCACTGAACGAAACACAAGAGAGCAGTTCGGGTACTTCGGGAAGCTCTCAGAGCCAACGAGGCATGTCTCAAGTCGACCCGCTTGAGCGGGTAATGCAAATGTTAGAATCGCAACGACAACGAGACGATGCTCGCCAAGCCAAGCTCGAGAGTAATCTAGAGACCCGATTCTCAGTCCAACAAAAGCAGGTAGATGCCCTGCAACAGATCGTTCAGACTTTGGCTGCCAACCATTCCGCTGCAACAGCAACGACTCCGGTGGAACAGCCCGTGCTTGAAGTGGAGACGCCTCAAATTTCAAGGCCGAGGGACGTGATTGCCTTCAACTTAGGCCATTTCAAGAAAGTCTGCAACACCCCATTCAACGGGACTGAGGACCCAGTGGTAGCTCTAGATTGGCTAGCCGAGCTCGAAGACCACTTCACTCTGCTAGAGGTCCCCGAAGATAAGTGCGTCGCCTGCGCGCAACTGCAGCTCCGCCTCAACGCACACGATTGATGGGACGTGCATCGACGATCTCTCCAAATTGATCACGGAGAGGAGGCGATCTCGTGGACGACCTTTCGTGCCGCGTTTGAAGAGGAGTATATACCCCCTCCAGTGCAACGTAAGATGGAAAATGACTTCGTACAACTGAGGCAAGGCAGGATGACAGTTAAGGAGTATTCCGCCGAATTTAACCGACTCTCCAAATTCGCTAGGGCCTATTTACCTGATGCAGCGAGTCGAGCTAGAAGGTTTGAAGGTGGTCTCCGTCCTGCCATCCATTCGCACGTAGCCGTTGTAGTGCCTCAAATCCCGATCCGACCGGGATGTGCACTATATAATTGGGCTTGTGGCTAGTCCGTCAGAGTATGCTTAGATCTTCGGCATCTTCTTGCCTCGGACGAAATGCGATGATCCTTTCCAACTCATGGAAAGGCCTCTATTGAAACGAGTCCAATAGTTTTCGTGTTTGGTTGCTTGGTTTTCTTGATTGCCGCTTTGGGATTTGGATTTGGTGTTGCTTTCGATTTGCTTGGTTTTCGCTGCTGGTTTTATTGATTGGAGCTTGAATTTTGTGGAGTTCGGCAAGGAAGGATAGGCAAGAAATCTAACTCGGTGCTCGTGCTGTTGCAGGTCCGCGTAACTGACGTTTGATCGTCGCTAGGCGGGATTCCGTGTTTCAGCAACTTTTTCCTTAACCAGTGAGTGGTTTGGTCCCTTCTTTCCTACTTCTTCATGCCAACATCTTAAAGTTTCAAACGTTCACTCGATGATGCCCGGTTGGACGCCTAGGGAAATGCTTAGCCACATGCATGCCAGCCACTAAGAAAGGAACATGGGAATTATAGACTAATTTTACTATATGCTTGCACAACTTATAATCTGAGTTGGTTGGAAAGGGAATTTGGTCGTTGGCTGCGGCCTGGTGCCTCGGATAGAATTTGGACCCATGGGATATCAAAATCGGAACACCGCATTGAGAAAATATGAACTGTTGCATAAGATATATATTGCTGCTTTACTTCTTCTGTTTTATTCGATGCATTGTATGAGATGTGAAATATTCATGCATTCGCATGGTCTGGGACAACTTGTGCACAAGGTTTGGCATTTCCTCGAAACGGTTTCCGGGGCACTGGAACCGTATCGATCCGGAGGGAAATATTCGATTCGTGCTAGTCACGATGCTTAGCGGGACCTCCAGCGGGGCTTGCTACCCGGGCTGATAGGGCGCGCCGCTAAGGCGGAGAAATATGTCCCTAAGGTGTCGATCACACCAATGACCGCATAGAATAGAACACATGCTAATTTATTGTCTTGTGCAGATGGTAAGTATACTTGTGTTTCATTGCAGGGAAGGTGTGCATCGGTTGAGTAAGCAATCGATGCAATGGTTGGATTCAATGCTATTTTCATTTATATCAAAACATGCAACTGATATGAATTGAAGTCACTTGCTTCTTTATAGAAGTAATCTTAATGCATGCTCGCCCCTAATAAGCTAGTGTTGATTTAGTCGAGTGGGATTCATCCCGCTCACCAGTACAAGTTGAGTACTGACCCACGTTGTGGGCAACTATTTCAGGCACTCAGACGGTGCAACGCTAGTGGATAGACGAAGAGGCGTTAGGAGCACCTCTATTTTGAAGTATAGTTGAAGTCAGATCATCTTGGAGGCTTGGACTTTTAACCTATACAAGGGCATAATGTATGGACGACGGGGACTATCTGATGGAGCGCGCCCTGCATTTTGAGTTATCTTTTCTAATGTAATTCAAGTAGCCGAGAAGGCGCATCAATGTAGACTCTATGTAAATTACTCTGAATTATCAATGAAAAGCATATTTCCTTCCTGCACTTGTGTTCAATTATCTGTGAATGTGTTTTCTAAATTGGGTTTCAAAGTGGGTTCCTATAACTGTAAGTTCTTGCCTTGTACGAGCGCAACTCCAGGCTCGTACGGCATCACGCCCCAGCGAGGACGAATCGGTTCCGTGAAGGATCCAGCGAGGACGATTGACCCTTTCGGGATCGGGGCGTGACAGCCGTTCCTCAGTATCGGACAATGCGTGAAGTCATGAATCACGCCCTGTCGCTCGAACCGCAGTATCCTCACGTTTCCACCGGCGCTGTGCATACCTACAATCACAAACGCCAAGGCAACGAGGGAGAAAACAATGCTGCGAAGCGTCACAACGACGGCGGTTCACAAAAAGGAAATCGGAGGCTAATTTGTCATTTCTGCAACAAGCCGGGGCACACAACGAACAATTGTCGTAAGCGGCTTGGGCATTGCCTCCGTTGCGGTGATTCCAACCACCAGCTAGATGCTTGTCCCCTCCCGGATCTCCGTGCTAAGCATAATGCTCCCTAACGGTAGGTCTTATTCTTAAGTTTCGGGATGAAACTTCCAATTGGTTGGGTAGGATGTAGCGCCCCGTTCTCCCGATGCGGAGAGCGCGGCTAAGAAACACAAGACGGTATCGTTCGATCGGGATAGATTGAATTAAGAACTCGTCCTCGTTATGGATTTGTTTCTTCGGAATCGATTCCCATATTCAGTGGACTGTGCCCCCGGGATCGGCTTAGCGGCAGAGTCAGGAGGGACCTCTCCGCTGCTATCTTTTATTGCCTCGGTTTTCGATGTCGCTTGTTGCTTTCGTACTTTGAGTTGGTTTTGGGATTTGCTTGTTTTCCTTGAACGGTTTTGATAGTTTTTATTGTTTTCGTTCATTGACTTGCACTTCTATTCCGAGATTAGAAAGAGAGGAAGAAGTATTAATCGAGCTGTTCGTGTGCAGGTGAACTAGCAGTAGGCAGCTTGCGAGCGGAGTCGTGAAGCGCCTCTTTCCTTCTTCTTTCCAAAATCTAAGTGAGTGGCTACCAACCCGATTAGCTAGCCCTGCTTTCAGCTCCACTCCTTTGCCCCGATCAAACGATACCAAGTAATAATAAAAGAAACCAAGATAAAAGAGAATAGACTTGGTTAATACTGCTTGTCAATCAAACTGTGAACGGTTACTTACTTGCATGCGTGTTCGCTCGGAAATATTATCATATGCATAATACAAGTTAGAATGTATGCTCTTCTTTAAATTATGCTATGAACATAACTCATCCTGAATGCAATAATCTGATAGGGAGACTATGCTAAAGTAGCTCTCCTCCTGTTACTGTCCCGTGCCTGTTATTGCCCTGATTTGCCTCAACTGCTAATTAGTGTATATGTTGATCACGGACAACTTGTGCACAAGGTCTTAGTTCCTGCGGACGGTCGCTGGGGCACTGACACCGATCCGATCCGGACGGAACTCCTGAATAGTCGCCTGTATCGGATGAAATAACTTGTGACGCCCTGTTCAACTTTCCGTTACTTGTTATTTTATTCATGTACTATGCCCCGTCCATTATGGCATCCTGCCAGTGATCCCCTGTATATTTAAACCTGTTGCATACTAACTTGTGTCTTCGTGGCAGGGAAGGCATGGTAAGTATTGTGCAGGTAATTCAGACGGTCAGGTAAAATCCACCTAACGGTGGCACGTTCATTTCAGTAAATTCAATATGCTGCTTACTTGTAAATGAACTAAGACAAGATAGAAACCCACAAAAATATGCATGCTTCACTAAACAACGTGTTGATTGGTATAGTTAGGCTAGCTCGCCTTCACCAGCATGTTTCGATATGCTGACCCTCGTTGAAACATGTTCTCCGCACTAAGGCGAACCGAGCGAGGAGCCGAAGTCGTCTTCCCGATCCAGTCCAGCTGTTAGCGCATCTTCACCGCGCCTCGAAGCCTTTTGGAGCCAGAAGCTGCAACTCTTCATACACAAATGCAGCTCCGTGGCAAAGCGATTCTCCAGCCTGGAGGTCTTTATCGTTTTGAGTTTATAAAAGGATGTAATGTACAGGACTGCTATCTCATTTTGAGTCAACCCTTTTGTAAGCCGTTCGGCATATTAGCTAACTCGTTCAAGAGTTTATAATAGATGTTCATTATCAATAAAGAGAACTTTTCTATGTTTCAAATCTGTGTTTCAATTTATCTGCGTACTCTGAATATGTGCTTGCTATGCAAATCATTAAAGCCTTGTGCGGGCGCAACTCCAGGCCCGCACGACGGTCACGACTCGGGGGACGCCTCGGGGCGTGACATTACGTCCCTCTGAGGACCTGGTTCCTGCCAGTTTTGCAGCATAGATGATTACGGAGCATTTGGAGTTGCTGTTGGAGTTGCATGCCTTGCGGGCATGGTACCAGGTACGCACATTATATCTATTGGCATTATAGTTATTTTATATTATTTATTTTATCTGCTGTTGTAGCCTAGTTTTTATAGACTCATACTTATTCTCGAGTCTATTCGAGTTAGTGTGTTATTGGGCGGCCGACTCTAGCACATATATCTCTTTCTTGTTTACTGTTGTACATTGTGGATTGAGACATAGAGGTTTACATTTATGGAATATTTAGATTGTGCCCTTTATATTACAACTTATACGTATTCGAGTCAGACCAGAGTCTGGTCGAATGCGTAGCTGACGTGTCACATATTCCTGGTCCTACGTATTTTGGGACTGGGGCGTGACATGTTTCGTGGTGGTCCATGCAGGTCCGATTTAAATCGTCTTGGTCACCTGACTGTGCCAAGCGAGCCTGCAAATTAGGAATAGATGTTATGATTGTTGAGTAGGATCTCAATCCATAATCAATTTTAAAACTCTTTGTATGTGATTATCGCCCTTGGACTCCCACTTTGTATTCGTTCAATCTTTGTCAATATCGCTATCCTTGTTTCTCGTCCCCTATTATGTGGGGAGACGAATGATTGTGACTGATGACTTCCCTCCAGAAGAAGATCGAAGACCAGACGACAGGAGACAGAATTCGTATACCTTTCTCGGAAAAGAGTGTTACCTTATCAGGACAGATTGATGGGTTCTTTGGATTCTAGAACTAGTGTGGAAGGCTGGCAAGAGAGTTGGACCTAGTATTACCCTACCCGTACTTGGGGTAGCAGTGATCTTGGAAGTACTAAGAGCTGGAAGGATTGTTGATCATGACCTAGAATAATTTACGGAAATGTATAGCCTGATGTTGGAAACTAGTAGTTGTATATGATAGCAATGCTAAGAACGATGATTACGAACTAGAGGAGATGAAAATTTTAGGATCTCACTTGGGAGATAATAATCGAATTCCAGGAAATCCTAGTATGTGTTTGAGTGATACCATTATTGCACTATGCGACTTGGAGGGATAAATAACGAAAAGAAGAAACTCGAGGAATAAAAAATTTTGGAAAAATTTGAGGAAAAGAGAAATTATACTTAAGGCAGGGGAGAAAATATTCTTTTAAAGGATTAGTGTGGTAAACAGAACAAGAGGATTCATTTTGAGGTTAAGTCTGGACGATGACACCGTCCTAGCATGAGTTGATTGAGCCAATACCACGCGACACTAGATTGTCGACGTAGATGCATTTATATTTTTAGGCCACCAGGTTACCCTGAGTTGAGTTCAGGGAGCCCAGGAGTATGGTGCCCATCTACCTTAGGGGTATACAATACAGAAGGTGAACCAGTGTACCACCATGTTATATCAGAGTTGAGGATGTTTTTCTAGAGGATCTTCTAGGCCTGCCACCTGACAGAGAGATGGAGATTGTTAAAGAGTGGACTCCCAGAGCCGAGCCAGTTATCCTCTCGTCTTCAGACTAGCACCGATATAGTTGGTTGAGTTAAAGATCCATAGTAGAGGATCTTTTAGACAAGGATTTCAGTCGGGCTAGTGTTTCCCCATGGGAAGCAACTATCTTAATAGTGCCGAAGAAGGATGAGACAATATACTTGTGTATCGGTTACAGGGCGTTAAGGGCAGTAACGAATAAAGAACGAATAAAGAACAAGTACCCTATGCCGCGCATCGATGATTTATTTGATTAGCTTAGCGGCGCATATGCATTCTCGAAGATCGGTCTCAGATCAAGTTATCACCAGATCAAGGTACGGAGAGAGGACATTCCGAAGACGGCTCTTCGGACGAAGTATGGACACTATGAGTTTCTAGTCATGTTGTTTTAACCAATGTGCCAGTAGTATTTATGAGTTTGAGGAACAATATTTTCCACCAGTACTTGGATAAGTTCTTGGTGGTAATTATCGATGATATCTTGGTGTATTCTAAGGCCAGAAAGAGCTCAACATGAGATAGAGGCACTGGCTAGAGTTGATGACAGATTATGATATCGAGTTACAGTGCCACCCTGGCAAGGCGAATGAAGTAGCAGATGCCTTAAGCAGGATGCCCATAGCATATTTTTATGACTCATCGTCGGTTGTTAGAGGATCTTCAGGATTAAGATCGTATTGCCAGGCATGAAAGAACGGATGGCCAGACTCGAGGTTCGGTCCATATTTATTAAGAGGATCAAGGGAGCCTTGCCTACAGATACGATATTTAGACGATTGCGAGAAAGGACAGACGCCGACATGCAAACAGGACTCAGGATTCATGGAGACGGAACATTGAGATATGGAGATAGCCTATACGTTCCGAGTGGCAAGCTATGCCAAGAGTTGATGACCGAGGCTCATAGCTCGATTATTCTATTCATCCCGGGGGTACGAAGATGTACAGAGACTTGAGACAGCATTTCTGGTGGCATGAGATGAAGAGAAAAAACGCAAGATTCGTGGCAAAATGTTTAGTTTGTCAGTAAGTCAAAGCTGAACATCAGAGGACTGCAGGGTTATTACAGCCGCTTCCCATTCCCGAGTAAAAGTGGGAACACGTTATCATGGACATTGTCACAGGATTTCTGCGAAACCCTAACAGGAGGATACAGTGTGGGTTGTCGTAGACAGACTCACCAAGTCTGCACAATTATTGCCTTTCAGAGTTGGACAGTCCATGGAGATATTAGCTGGCATGTATATGAGGCAGATAGTACGGTTACATGGAGTGCCTGCGAGTATCGTATCGGGTCATGATTCCAGATTTACGTCACATTTTTGGCGGAGTATACAGGAGATCCTAGGAACTCGTCTCAAGTTCAGCACTGCGTATCATCTACAGACTGATGGACAGTCAGAGCGTACGATACAGATATTAGAGGATATGTTGAGAGCATGCATGATTGATTTTAGAGGATCTTGGGAGGGCCACCTACACTTGGTGGAATTCTCCTACAATAACAGTTACCAGGCCAGCATACAAATGGCAACTTATGAGGCACTGTACGGCAGGAAATGTAGGTCGCCAGTTTATTGGAGTTACGTGGGAGAGCATCAGATACTTGGTCCAGAGTTGGTGACACAGACAGTAGAGAAGGTCAAACAGATTTAGAGCCACCTGCGCGCAGCACAGGATAGACAGAAACACTGGGCAGATGCGCACCGCAGACCATTGGAGTTCAAGGAGGGTGACCACGTATTTTTAAGGATATCGCCCACTCGTGGTACCATCAGATTCGGAGGCAGAGGCAAGCTAAGTCCGAGGTACATCGGGCCTTTTGATATTTTGGAACGAGTTTGCGAAGTGGCTTACCGTCTTGTATTACCTCCATCATTAGAGGGAGTACATGACGTATTTTACGTATCGCAACTGAGGAGATATGTCGCAGACCCTAGCCACGTGCTTGATCATTCGAAGATTACAGTCGGGCCCAGTCTATCTTACGTAGAGCAGCCAGTTGAGATCCTCGATCGCAGCGAGAAGACTTTGAGAGGGCAGACGATTCGACTGGTCAGAGTGGCATAGAAGCAACATTCACCAGGCGAGTCTACTTGGGAGCGCGAGGATTCTATTCGGCAGCGATTTCCGCACTTATTCGAGGAGCAAGGTACGAATTTACGTACGACAATTGTTTACTAGTTGTTTTAAAATTCTTTTAGATATTATCGTGCTTTACTTTTAATTTCGGGGACGAAATTTTTCTAAGTTGGGAAGAATGTAAACCCCCTCGATTTATTCTATAGATAGCCAGGTTTGGATTTAGAAAATTTTGGATTTTCAGAAGATGATGAGGTTTAGGGTAGATTGAGTTTGTCTGTGATTTTATTTTTATTTAATTAAAACCCTTGGCACGCCCTATCATTGCTTAATTATTCGGAGCCCAATATCAGCCCATAAATTTCGTTCAATTATTGTACTTCTGACTTGACCCGCCAAATTAGGCACTGAACTTTTTCGTCTTTTAAAATCAGCTTTTGTATGCTCTAAATTAATTGCGCAATATTCCGAAAATCGTAACCCATATTTAATTCCGTGTCGGACACCTGTGTCGTTACCCTAAATTTTGGGTTACCAACTTAACCCGTTGAGCCGGACCAACTAAAGGGTCCAAGACTGACTCCAAGCCTCCACCATTTTTGGCCTTTGCGTCATTTCCGGATTTTGACCCCATGTGCCCCCAATTAATTTAAATTCGCGGGACACATTATTTCTATTTAAATCGGGGATACCAATTTTGCCTAATCCTATTTTAATCCTTAATTAATCCCAATGCCCATTTAATTAAACCCGTGCCTCACCTACACTACCCCCTCACCATGAAAATCACCAAACATATTTTTTTCCACAATTTTCGTATCATTTTATGTGTTCGTGCAATTTCCTGAATTTAAGGGGCTAAGTTGCAATTATTTAATTTAGGTGCCCTCACCCAATTGGTCTAGGCCAAATGGAGAAGCCCCCTCTCCTTTGACCAAGTCAACAACCCTCCTCCCTTTCATTTGGATGAAGAAATAAATTCCTCCATATGTCTCCACCACTCATTTGAAATGTACTCATCCTCACCATCCAACCCCCTATATAATATCTCTTCCTCCCCTCTTCCCAAGGCAGGTCTTAATCCCCATGTCTAGAAAACCCCCCACCCTCTCTCTCTCTCTCCTCCCTCTTCCTAAATCCCAGTCGAACCTCTTCCTTCCTTTCTTCTTTTCCTTCTTCTTCTTCTTCTTCTTCTTCTTCTTCTTTCCATCACCATCTTCTTCTTCCCAACTCCTACTCCGGCCAAGCCCCTCACCTCCGGCGTCCACCAATACCACCCGGACAGGGCCGCTCCTCCGCCACCTGAGCTACTGTTGACCACCCTTAGTTTCCCCACTGCAGCTCGAGCCGGCTGCTGCCACTGCCACCCCCTCCAGTCCGGCACAGCCGCGAGCACTCCGGCGCAGCCACCCCCACTGCACTGCCGGCTGCTCGAGTTCTCCCCTGACCACACTGCTCACTCCGGCGGGCCAGCTACATTACCACCACCTCCAGTTCTTCCACCACGGCCACTTCTACCCACCCGACGGTGATCCACCCAGCCACGACCCCAACTCCGGCCACCCCGCTGCCGACTTCCTCCCTCAACCACCATCTCCTCCAGTTTTACTGCAACCAACCATGGTGCAACGTTCATCCCCCGTCCCCGGCGAGCGACGAGTTCGTCGTGCAGACGCCGGAGTCGGCACAGTGGCTCGACACCACCACCATCGTCTTCAACGTCCTTGCCACCGCCTCTATCTCTTCCTGACAGCCCGACTTTACTCCGACCGAGCACCCTCCGGCCAAGCATCAAACCCGTTCCCATCCCGACGTGCCACCAGCTCTACCACAAGACCCGACCGGCCTCCCTCCACTCCGGCGTGTAGCCACCGCAGCTCCACCTTCGTGCCACCACACGCCGCCGAGGTAGTCTACTCCCCAACTCCCTATTTAAACCTATATTTGTATTGTTTAGTTATTTTTTATAGTTTTTTAAGTAACTTAGTTAGTTAGGGTTAAGTTAGTAGAGGTTTAACTATGCATTGAAGTAGGGTTTGATATTATGTACTATATGCACTTGATGGTGTTGGATGATGAAGAATAATTTTAGGATTTTTGAAGGCGTAAATGTTCATAGATGGAGATTGTGGAACATAGATATTCAAGGGTTGAAGATGTTAAATATAATGAGGTTAGGGGTTTAAATGCCATATGAGATTTTCAAGGGTTTTATACAAAATGAGATATGCATTGAGATTTTAGGGTATATTACATGGTTGTGTATGACTCTTAATTATTATAAAGGAACAGGTAAATTATGAAACACTGTGTGATATCATTATGTCGTTCATAAGGTGGAGGATGTGATTACTAATAACGGAATCGATTGAGGAATATATATACGTATTTGTGAGAGAGTGGTTGAATACTGAACAAATGTCTGTGAAGGTTTAACTAGATAATAAATATTCTTTTGAGAGTGGAAAAATAATAATAAGTTAATTGAGGAGTAGTTTATATGGTGAAATAGTAAAGAAGATTATAAAGGAAGGCCTAATATTTAATGAGTAATTATTTCGAGGAAGACATAATTAAACGTAATGCGAATGTCTACAAAGGCCAGAGGAAACTGAGGATAGGATCAGGTTGTGATTAACCGAATATCGTAATTGAGGATTGGGCCTGATGATATTATGTAGGTGATTGATTTTGAGATAGGTATTATTCGGATCAAGGATCAGAGATTGAGGACAGAAAAATTAGTATTTAACTATTTGAGTTTGGGACTGAGTTTAGTTATAGATGCGTGTCGCATCCCTGTCTGTCGAAGAATAGATTATTGATCCTGGTTTGTATCTCATCTCGAGATACTGCGGGACCTGAGGACTTGGATGTGGTACCAGATCTCCGTCATCAGCAGCCGCACGCAGACAAGTGTACCTTGCCACCCTGTATTTCAGTTTATAAATATTTGTTGTTCTTTTTGTACATCGTGCGCGTATTTATGTTGACGTTCGATACTCCATGTCCGGTTCACAACCGGGTGTTGACATTCGACGTAACGTATTAGAATAATGGCTAGATGCTTCACAATACCTTGATGCACGTACCTGAGTACATCGATACCCCAGGACACACTTATACACCGTGATCGTGCCAGATTCCTGTTTCCTGATACTGACATTATGACCAGAGACTGGGACGACCTTAGGGTCGCGTCTGTTGAGTTTATTCTGTGTGTCGAGACTTTAGTTAGAGGTTCAGGTTCAACGCACAATCGTTGACCGCTTGGGAAGGGGAAGACAGTTACTAGACGTTTGGGCTACTCTGCACGCGTTTATATATATATAGTATTTTGTAGTGATACCTGTATTTAGTGTAACTGTTTCACCCGTGTGTCTCTGTGCTCGGAGCTACGGTCCGACCCGTGTGTCTCTGTGTTCGGAGCTACGGTTTTATATTAGAAAGCCCACGCGTCGAACATTGTCTTTAAATTGTGTCACACTTATTTGGTTATACTAGATTATCCTGTTGTTGCACTTGTACTTTCTGTTTACTTGGCATGTTATATTTCTGTATCTTGTTACGTCCCTCTGAGGACCTGGTTCCCTGCCAGTTTTGTAGCATAGATGATTACGGAGCATTTGTAGTTGCTGTTGGAGTTGCATGTCTTGCGGGCATGGTACCAGGTACTCACATTATATCTATCGGCATTATAGTTATTTTACATTGTTTATTTCATCTGCTGTTGTAGCCTAGTTTTTATAGACTCATACTTATTCTCGAGTCTATTCGAGTTAGTGTGTTATTGGGCGGCCGACTCTAGCATATATAGCTCTTTCTTGTTTACTATTGTACATTGTGGATTGAGACATAGAGGTTTACATTTATGGAATATTTAGATTGTGCCCTTATATTACAGCTTATACGTATTCGAGTCAGACCAGAGTCTGGTCGAATGCGTAGCTGGCGTGTCACGTATTCCTGGTCCTACGTATTTTGGGACTGGGGCATGACAGCAATCAAGCCAGTGATCATCTTGTATATTTAAACCTGTTGCAAACTAACTTGTGTCTTCGTGGCAAGGAAGGCATGGTAAGTATTGTGCAGGTGGTTCAGACGGACAGGTAAAATCCACCGAACGGTGGCAAGTTCATTTCAGTATCTTATATATATACTGCTTACTTGTAAATGAACTAAGGCAAGATAGAAACCCACAAAAATATGCATGCTTCATTAAAATAATGTGTTGATTGGTATAGTTCGGTTAGCTCGCCTTCACCATTATATTTTGACATGCTGACCCTCGTTGAAACAGGTTCTCCATACTAAGGCGAACCGAGCGAGGAGCCAAAGTTGTCTTCCCGATCCAGTCTAGCTGTAGGCGCATCCTGATCGCGCCCCCTTGAAGCATTTTGAAGGAAGAAGCTTGCAACTCTGTACACAATGCAGCTTCGTGGCAAAGCCGTCCACCAGCCCGGAGGTCTTAATTGTTGTTGGATGTTATTTAATTATTTTGGACTTATTTTAGTAGACCCAACTAGTTTAGTTTGGACCCATGGACCAACATGAATTAAATAGTTAGATTTGGCCCATTTAGAAAGCCCATAGTTAAGGAGATGGATTAAATTAATTAAATAATTAGACTAGAAGCTTTCTTCCTTAATTATTTCTTCATGAGAGGCCCCAAGGGGTACATTGGACATTTTATAATTGCTTGGGGAAGGGGTAAGGCCGGCCTATATTAGAGGGGAGAAAATTCTCTCTCCTCTCATTCTCATTTCCAAATCTAGATCTAAAATTTCCTACTCCCAAATTCCTTTCATTCCTATTCCAATTCTCCACCAAATTCATTCCAAATTCTTCCCAATTCACCATTAGAAAGTTGAGAAGCAAGGATCTAGAAGGAGGAAGCAAGGATCTACAAAGAGGAGCAAGGATCTACAATTTGGAAGCAAGTTCATCTCAATTGGAGGTTTTATTGGGAATCCATCTCCCAATAGGTATAATTCAGTTTTTTTTATTAAAATAACTTCTAAATCTGAGATTTAATCATGTAAAATTAACCTATATGTATGTACTACCCATAGAAATTTGTTTTGTGTTCATAGGAGACCCATGGAGAAAGTTATGGTGCTTTTTGTGTCAATTTTGTTGGAATTCCGAATTTATATTTTGTTGTGTGTGTCAATTGATCCTATAGATCAATTGGGCATGTGCTTATGTGTTTGGGGCTTGTGTCGTGTCCATATTGGGTACATGTGGTTCGTATCCCAACTATTTGGTGATACGTGTCATTTTGGGGGTTTTCTCCGACACGGGACTTTGAACATGTCGTATTTTGACACAGACACATAGATCTACTTTTGATACTTTGATTTGTTCATAAATATTATTTGTGACATGTTTGTGTCCTTCGGGGTACAATTGGTTGTGTGTTGGACTCGTGTCACATGCGTATCCTAGATCTAGTGGGATACGGTGTGATACTCTCCAATTTGATGTGTTTATGTGTAGATCTAATTATATATGCTTTAAATTCTTCATTTATAATTAGTAAATATATATAGATATTATATATTATTTTAGTGTATTTATTATGGTATTTATTGTAGTATAGATCTATAGATATTTCTATGTGTTCTAAAGTGGTGTATAAATATATATATGTAGCTTTCTTGCATACAATTATATATGTTACTACTTGTTAATAAAATAAACTATACATAAATATTTTATAAAATATATTTATGTGTTTAAATGTGTAATTATATTAAATATAATTATTATGTAATTATTTGGATTTAATGAATGTATTTTTGTGTGTGCTTCTAGCCATGTTAAAATATGTACATTAATATGTGCAATGTGTTTTGTAACTATTAGTATTTGATTGTGTAAGTTATGTGTATATGTATATATAAGTATATATATTATTAATTGTTTTATATATGTATATATATATTGATTTATATTGATTTATATATATATATATATATATAGTTATATATTATATATTTCTTTTGGCGACAGCAGCTTTTAATGACAGTTTTTGTCATTAATATACCGTGGGCAGCAGCAACCGCTGTAGCTATTAATGAGAGTTCTGTCATTAATAGCAGCGGGCGGGATTTAGATAGCGGTATTTGCGAAAGTTTTCTGTGACAGTTGTTTAACTGTCACCAATTGAGCAGCAGTGGTTTATATATAGAGTTTCTGCGACAGATTTTCTGTGACAGTTGAGACTGTCACTATAAGCTGTTTTATTTAAATTGTATTTTCAGCTCACTGTTTTCAGTGACGATTTGGCAGATTTAATTTATATATTATATATTATATTTTTATATATATATATGTATATATAGGTGTTTTTGTGAGGTATAATACTAATAATAATATATTATTTTATTTGTATAAATATTGGTTTGTATATACATTATTTAGAGTGTGTATAATATTGTATTATTAGTATACTTTGTGTGGGTATCTATTGGGATCTAATTTTGATTCCTAAATTATTGTATTTTATTTTCTATATTATTTATATAGATGTCTTGTGAGATTGACCTTGGTTTGACCATGTTTGACTTTAGTTGACTTTAGAGTTGACCATAGTTGACTTTTAACTTAGAATTTATTTATTGACCTAGAAGTTGACTAGTTTGACTTGTTCTCTTTCCGGGACCTTGTTTTAATGTGGTATTCTATATCTAGGTCTTCGAGGTACCGAGTCAGACATCTGTGAGACTGTTCTTTGGACTTCAGGCGAGTACATTCTCTGATAGTTTCTCATTTATGATATCCTCTATGTTCGTTGTATCTAGTGTAGATATACATGTTTCTCTTGACACTATGGTTACACGGATTGGTATATCTGGATCTCGTCATGAGATGTTATTCCTTGGTATATGGTGTATATGGTGCAAGTATTGTTTCATTGGTTATCTTGTACATGTACAGACATCAATTTTTGGGAGGAGTCGCTCTCTTCTTGGGGAATCTAGTGCCATAGCATACCGTGGTTAGATCTATTATACCAGTTGGGGGTGGGGAGTATTAGTATAGATATGTGATCAAATTCCTATTGAATAAAGTATTGGTAAGCGAATAGTGTTGATCATGCACCGCACGTATGATTAGCCAGGCCGCATTGTATCTTGCCCAAGCCGATCACATGTTAAGCTAGTACTCACACACTTAGTCATTAGTATTATTGTTTCATTGGCATATTGTTTATTATTGTATTTCTTTCCAGTATTTACTTATTGTCTATATATCTCTTGTATCTATTTTGTGCATCTTGTTTATCCACAGCTATTTACTGTTACATAGTTTTTATTATGGATTAGAACTGCTGTTAGAGATGTACTCTGCTCCTTTCCTGACTGGATATATTTTTCCAGATGACACTGAGGAGTACCCTACCTATTATGGACCCCAGGATGTTGTGGGTTTAGATTCGGAGACCCTGGCTCAAGAGGGACTTATCCCAACTGAGACAGTTGACCCTGGAGTGTAGCTTTGTAGTATGATAGTATTCTTTTGTACTGGATTTGTCTCCAGCTTATTTTGTTACTCTTCAGACTCATTGATGTATTATTTTAAACTCATGAGTTGTATGATGACTATTCTATTCTTATCTGATTCGTGCTCATTCTATCTTAGTTCTGTGATTGAGTATTCTATCATTATTGGTGGTTCATTACTTTAGATAGACTATCTAGACAGCGTTCTACCGCCGATTCTGCGGCGTAGGCTGGGCGTTGTTTCCGACTAGTATCCTTACATCGGGTACGGGTCGTGACACATTTTTGGTGGTGGCCCATGCAGGTCTAGTTTCACAAGTATGTGATGTCGTGGTAGTGCGACAACTTAGTTGTACTACTGCGAGCCTGCGATAGGATATAGGATATAGGCTGAGATACTCAATCACATCTAGGAAAATTCTTTTGATTCAACTATTCTCCTTTGACATTGATACTTGAACCCTTAAACTGTCCTTTCCTTGATGTCTTACATCATGTGCCATATTGATCCTCATTCTATCTTTTTATGAGACATACTCGGAGATACTTGCGGAGGCACGCAAGGTTGAGCGGGATCTGGGTTTGAAGACCAAGAGAGACCGTGATTCTTTTCTGGGGGCCAACGGCAGTGCAGTATCTGCCAAACGTCCTCATTTCCAGTCCAGACCTTTCCAGCAGCCACAGCAGAACCAGACTCCAGCTAGAGCGCCTTTTCACCAGGCACCTCAGCAGTAGAGACAGTTACAGCAAGCTCCATGCAACTTCTACAAGAAGCCCGGCCACATCTGGGAAGTTTGCAGGAGGAGGCTAGGAGTTTGTTTGTATTGTGGTACTGAAGGGCATCAATCGAGGGAGTGTCCTCATTGTGCAGTTCAAGGAGCAGCTCCAGCTCCGAGGACACAGACGAGACCACCTGCAGCACAGCCGAGGGGACCGCTTCCGACACAGCAGCAGCATTTTTTCCAGCATCAACAGCAGGGAGGTGCTCGACAGGGACGAGCGTTTGCTATGACCGTCGAAGAGGAGGAACCCACCGGAGATGTCATTGCAGGTTCTATTCTTCTTGATTCCATTCCAGCTTTAGCTTTATTTGATAGTGGTACTTTCCATAGTTTTGTATCTGTTTCTTTTGCTCTGAAGCATGGTTTGGTAGCTAAGTCTTTGCTTAGGACTTGCAAGATCATGACCGGGGAAGGCATTGATATTTGCAAGGATCGGAGAGTTACTCTGGAAGACCGGGAGTTGAGTGCGTGTCTACTTGTAATGCCACTTCCGAGCTACGATATTGTACTCTGGATGGATTGGTTGAGTAGGCACCGTGCTAGCATAGATTGTAGAGGAGGTAGAGTTTTGTTTGGTCTGCCAGGAGAGCCAGAGTTCGAGTTTGCTAGAGGAGCTGCGGAGCAGGGGGAAGGCATTATTTATGGAGTTATGGTGAAAGACAAGAAGTTGCCGCATCCGTTGATAGCAGAATTCTTGAATGTGTTTCCTGAGGAATTGCCAGGATTGCCACCAGATCGAGATGTTGAATTTTCTATAGATTTGGTGCCAGGTGCAGAACCAATTTTGCAGCATGTCTATAGAGTAAACAACAGCGAGCTGGTCGAGTTGAAGAAGCAGGTGGACGAATTGCAGGATAAGGGGTTTATCAGATCGAGTTCTTCACCATGGGGAGTCCCGGTATTGTTTGTACCAAAGAAGGATGGATCGGTGCGCATGTGCATTGATTACAGGGCTTTGAATAATCTCACTATCAAGAATAAGTATCCTTTGCCACGGATTGATGATCTGTTTGATCAGTTGAGTGGTGCGAAGATATTTTCTAAGATAGATTTGAGATCAGGCTACCATCAAGTGAAGGTGAAGCCGGAGGACATACCGAAGACTGCATTTAGAACTCGGTATGGTCAGTACGAGTTTATGGTGATGCCGTTTGGTTTGACTAATGCACCGGCGGTATTTATGAACTTGATGAACAAGGTGTTCCACCAGTACCTTGACAAGTTCGTGGTGGTGTTCATCGACGACATACTCATATACTCGAGGACAACGGAGGAGCATGAGGAGCATTTGAGGATTGTGTTGGATATGCTAAGGAAGAAGAAGCTTTATGGAAAGTTGTCCAAATGTGAGTTTTTCCTGGACAAGGTAGAATTCTTGGGGCATGTTGTGACTGGTGATGGTATTTCAGTGGATCCGAAGAAGATTTTAGCAGTGGAATCATGGAAGACTCCGAGTTCGGTAGCAGAGATCAGGAGTTTCTTGGGATTGGCAGGCTACTACAGGAAGTTTGTGCAAGATTTTTCGAGGATTGCCGAGCCGATGACCAGACTCACAAGGAAGGATGTGGAGTTTGTTTGGACGGAGGATTGCCAGGTTGCTTTTGAAGAGTTGAAGAAGAGGTTGACGTCTGCTCCTATTTTGACGTTGCCATCAGGGTCCGGAGGTTTCACTATTTATAGTGATGCATCGGGAAAGGGTTTGGGTTGTGTTCTTCAGCAGCATGGGAAAGTGATTGCCTATGCATCCAGACAATTGCGTCCTCATGAAAAGAACTATCCTACCCATGATTTGGAGTTGGCAGCAGTCATCTTCGCTCTGAAGTTGTGGAAACATTATTTGTACGGAGAGCGTGTGGAGATCTTCACAGACCACAAAATCTTGAAGTACGTTTTCACGCAGAAGGAGTTGAACATGAGGCAGCGTCGGTGGTTGGAACTGATGAAGGATTTTGATATCTCTTTGCAATATTATCCTGGGAAAGCCAATGTAGTTGTCGATGCTTTGAGCAGGTATCCGGTAGTTATGTTCTTAACGCAGGATCGATATTTGTTGGAGGACTTGGAGAGCTTGGACATTGAGGTGATTGTTCCTGGGTGTGCTATGCAGATGTGGGGATTGCAGATACACTCAGATTTGATGGACAGGATTAAGGCAGCACAGTATGATGATGTATCTTTGAGGAGTATTAGAGCTCAAGTGAGGACAGGATTGGAGGATGATTTCACTATTGCAGAGGATGGATCTTTGAGGCATGGAGTTAGATTGTGTGTGCCTAGTGGGGAGTTGCGTGAGGAGGTGTTGCAGGAAGTGCATCGCTCTCAGTATTCCATACATCCAGGTGCTAACAAGATGTATCGGGATATGCGAGAGAGTGTGTGGTGGTATGGCATGAAGAGGGAAGTGGCACAGTTTGTATCCAGATGCTTAGTGTGCCAGCAGGTGAAAGCCGAGAGGCAGAGGCCAGGAGGTTTACTTCAGCCATTACCCATTCCAGAGTGGAAGTGGAAATACATTACTATGGATTTTGTGTCCGGACTTCCACGATCTCCAGGAGGGAAAGACGCGATTTGGGTCATTGTTGATAGATTGACCAAGTCGGCCCACTTTTTGCCTTTCAAGGTGGGTTTATCTACGGAGAAGCTGGCAGAGATGTATGTGAGGCAGATCGTTAGGATACATGGAGTTCCCGTCAGCATAGTCTCAGATCGGGATAGTCCTTTCACTTCTCATTTCTGGAGGAGTTTGCAGGAAAGTTTGGGCACTCAGCTCAAGTTCAGTACTGCATATCATCCCCAGACAGATGGGCAGTCAGAGAGGACTATCCAGACTCTCGAGGATATATTGCGCACTTGTGTACTAGATTTTGGGGGTTCTTGGGAGGACCATCTCCATTTGGTAGAATTTGCTTACAACAACAGTTACCAGGCCAGTATAGAGATGTCACCTTTTGAAGCTCTATATGGTCGGAGGTGTCGTACTCCTTTGTCTTGGGACGATATTGGAGAGAGAGTTTTGCTTGGGCCAGAGATGGTTGTGGATGCAGCAGAGAAGGTTCAGTTGATTAGAGACAGACTTCGAGTGGCGCAGGACAGACAGCGACATTGGGCCGATAGCCATCGGAGACCTTTGGAGTTTGAGGTATAGTTTAGATTTTGTTTTTGCTTGTTCTTGTTTGTTATAGATTAAGTTCTTAATATGGTGTTTTGTTCTAGGTGGGTGGTTTGGTGTTTCTGAGGATTTCTCCGACACGAGGCACGATTCGCTTCGGTGGAGGCGGAAAGCTTAGTTAGCGATTCATCGGACCTTTCACTATTCTAGAGAGGGTCGGTGCAGTTGCTTATAGACTAGGCTTGCCACCTGCATTGGAGGGAGTGCACAACGTGTTTCATGTGTCGCAGTTGAGACGATACGTGGCAGATCCTAGTCATGTATTGGATCACTCAGAGATAGAGGTGGGCCCTACTCTTAGCTATCCAGAGCAGCCAGTTGAGATTCTAGATCGGAGAGAGAAGGTGCTCAGGAACCAGACTATTCCTTTGGTACGCGTCGCATGGAGGCATCACTCTCCGGGGGAGTCTACCTGGGAGAGAGAGGATGACATGCGAGAGCGTTATCCATATTTGTTTGTACCTTGAGGTATGTTATTTTCTAGTTATGTTCTGTTCATTAGTTAATTGTGATTCTTTAGTTCTGTTCTGTAATTTTTCTGGGGGTAGTTTTCATCTTTAAATTTTGAGGACAAAATTATTTTAAGGAGGGTAGACTTGTCACTACCATATTTTAGGAAGAAGGGTATTTTAGTAATTTTCTATTTAAATAAATATTGTGCATGGTAAATAATTTTTGTTGTATTAATTAATTATTGTTGGATGTTATTTAATTATTTTGGACTTATTTTAGTAGACCCAACTAGTTTAGTTTGGACCCATGGACCAACATGAATTAAATAGTTAGATTTGGCCCATTTAGAAAGCCCATAGTTAAGGAGATGGATTAAATTAATTAAGTGATTAGACTAGAAGCTTCCTTCCTTAATTATTTCTTCATGAGAGGCCCCAAGGGGTACATTGGACATTTTATAATTGCTTGGGGAAGGGGTAAGGCCGGCCTATATTAGAGGGGGGGAAATTCTCTCTCCTCTCATTCTCATTTCCAAATCTAGATCTAAAATTTCCCACTCCCAAATTACTTTCATTCCCATTCCAATTTCTCACCAAATTCATTCCAAATTCTTCCTAATTCACCATTAGAAAGTTGAGAAGCAAGGATCTAGAAGGAGGAAGCAAGGATCTACAAAGAGGAGCAAGGATCTACAATTTAGAAGCAAGTTCATCTCAATTGGAGGTTTCATTGGGAATCCATCTCCCAATAGGTATAATTCAGTTTTTTCTATTAAAATAACTTCTAAATCTGAGATTTAATCATGTAAAATCAACCTATATGTATGTACTACCCATAGAAATTTGTTTTGTGTTCATAGGAGACCCATGGAGAAAGTTATGGTGCTTTTTGTGTCAATTTTGTTGGAATTCCGAATTTACATTTTGTTGTGTGTGTCAATTGATCCTATAGATCAATTGGGTATGTACTTATGTGTTTGGGGCTTGTGTCGTATTCATATTGGGTACATGCGGTTCGTATCCCAACTATTTGGTGATACGTGTCATTTTGGGGGTTTTCTCCGACACGGGACTTTGAACATGTCGTATTTTGACACGGACACATAGATCTACTTTTGACACTTTGATTTATTCATAAATATTATTTGTGACATGTTTGTGTCCTTTGGGGTGCAATTGGTTGTGTGTTGGACTCGTGTCACATGCGTATCCTAGATCTAGTGGGATACGGTGTGATACTCTCCAATTTGGTGTGTTTATGTGTAGATCTAATTATTTATGCTTTAAATTCTTTATTTATAATTAGTAAATATATATAGATATTATATATTATTTTAGTGTATTTATTATGGTATTTATTGTAGTATAGATCTATAGATATTTCTATGTGTTCTAAAGTGGTGTATAAATATATGTATGTAGCTTTCTTGCATACAATTATATATGTTACTACTTGTTAATAAAATAAATTATACATAAATATTTTATAAAATATATTTATGTGTTTAAATGTGTAATTATATTAAATATAATTATTATGTAATTATTTGGATTTAATGAATGTATTTTTGTGTGTGCTTCTAGCCATGTTAAAATATGTACATTAATATGTGCAATGTGTTTTGTAACTATTAGTATTTGATTGTGTAAGTTATGTGTATATGTATATATAAGTATATATATTATTAATTGTTTTATATATGTATAGATATATTGATTTATATTGATTTATATATATATATAGTTATATATTATATATTTCTTTTGGCGACAGCAGCTTTTAATGACAGTTTCTGTCATTAATATACCGTGGGCAGCAGCAGCCGCTGTAGCTATTAATGAGAGTTCTGTCATTAATAGCAGCGGGCGGGATTTAGACAGCGGTATTTGCGAAAGTTTTCTGTGACAGTTGTTTAACTGTCACCAATTGAGCAGCAGTGGTTTATATATAGAGTTTCTGCGACAGATTTTCTGTGACAGTTGAGACTGTCACTATAAGCTGTTTTATTTAAATTGTATTTTTAGCTCACTGTTTTCAGTGACGATTTGGCAGATTTAATTTATATATTATATATTATATTTTTATATATATATATGTATATATAGGTGTTTTTGTGAGGTATAATACTAATAATAATATATTATTTTATTTGTATAAATATTGGTTTGTATATACATTATTTAGAGTGTGTATAATATTGTATTATTAGTATACTTTGTGTGGGTATCTATTGGGATCTAATTTTGATTCCTAAATTATTGTATTTTATTTTCTATATTATTTATATAGATGTCTTGTGAGATTGACCTTGGTTTGACCATGTTTGACTTTAGTTGACTTTAGAGTTGACCATAGTTGACTTTTAACTTAGAATTTATTTATTGACCTAGAAGTTGACTAGTTTGACTTGTTCTCTTTCCGGGACCTTGTTTTAATGTGGTATTCTATATCTAGGTCTTCGAGGTACCGAGTCAGACATCTGTGAGACTGTTCTTTGGACTTCAGGTGAGTACATTCTCTGATAGTTTCTCATTTATGATATCCTCTATGTTCGTTGTATCTAGTGTAGATATACATGTTTCTCTTGACACTATGGTTACACGGATTGGTATATCCGGATCTCGTCATGAGATGTTATTCCTTGGTATATGGTGTAAGTATTGTTTCATTGGTTATCTTGTACATGTACAGACACCGATTTTCGGGAGGAGTCGCTCTCTTCTTGGGGAATCTAGTGCCATAGCATACCGTGGTTAGATCTATTATACCAGTTGGGGGTAGGGAGTATTAGTATAGATATGTGATCAAATCCCTATTGAATAAAGTATTGGTAAGCGAATAGTGTTGATCATGCACCGCACGTATGATTAGCCATGCCGCATTGTATCTTGCCCAAGCCGATCACATGTTAAGCTAGTACTCACACACTTAGTCATTAGTATTATTATTTCATTGGCATATTGTTCATTATTGTATTTCTTTCTAGTATTTACTTATTGTCTATATATCTCTTGTATCTATTTTCTGCATCTTGTTTATCCACAGCTATTTACTGTTACATAGTTTTTATCATGGATTAGAACTGCTGTTAGAGATGTACTCTGCTTCTTTCCTGACTGGATATATTTTTCCAGATGACACTGAGGAGTATCCTACCTATTATGGACCCCAGGATGTTGTGGGTTTAGATTCGGAGACCCTGGCTCAAGAGGGACTTATCCCAACTGAGACAGTTGACCCTGGAGTGTAGCTTTGTAGTATGATAGTATTCTTTTGTACTGGATTTGTCTCCAGCTTATTTTGTTACTCTTCAGACTCATTGATGTATTATTTTAAACTCATGAGTTGTATGATGACTATTCTATTCTTATCTGATTCGTGCTCATTCTATCTTAGTTTTGTGATTGAGTATTCTATCATTATTGGTGGTTCATTACTTTAGATAGACTATCTAGACAGCGTTCTACCGTCGATTCTGCGGCGTAGGCTGGACGTTATTTCCGACTAGTATCCTTACATCGGGTACGGGTCGTGACAATCTCAGTTTGAGTCAACACTTTTGTAAGCCCGTGCGGCAAATTAGCTGACTCGTTCAAGAGTTTGTAATAGATGTTCATTATCAATAAAGAGAACTTTTTCATGTTTCAAATCTGTGTTTTAATTTATCTGCGTACTCTGAATATGTGCTCGTTATGCAAAACATTAAAGCCTTGTGCGGGCGCAACCCCAGGCCCGCACGGCGGTCACGATTCGGGGGACGCCCCAACGATTCTACGGAATCGGGTCGTGACACTGGTATTAGTGGATCCCGCCATGAGATGTTATTTCCCTTACCGTATTCAGCGGTGTAAACTCCCTCGACCAAATTTCAATAATTTAGGATTAATTTTGACTAATTAGAATTAGTGCAACTTTTTAAAATTTTATTTATTATATATTATATTGATTGTGCACCTGTTCATTACACAATTGACTAGGGCATCACACTAGCTGTTAACCCTAAACAAATTTCACATTCCTGCTCTAGACTAGTCAGACTACTTTTTCTGTATTCTGTGCAACTTCCAGAAACCTCGTTTGATGCTTCGTTTTAGTCGCACAAATATCGTTACAAACGTATGTATTTATTTCCTATTTAATTTTCTGCTCTTTACCCATCTCTGTACCCTTAGAGATTTGAGGACCAGTAGGCACCTGATTGCCCAACCAAAAATACGATAATATTCTACTCTAATTATACTTCAATTATCGTTTTGACACCGTAGAGAAATTATGACTCTAATAGCCTCTAAATAATTAGTGAACACCGTGCGCAGTATTTATTAAATAATAAATACGATGACTGTGTCACCTGCAATATCAGACCCTGCACCTGCCCAGAATCACTCCACACTGTCCAAAATATTTTTCCCCAGCTAATTCCCTCATTTTTGTACAATTTAGAATTTCAGAAAATCAGTATTTAAAATCAGGTAAATTACGAAATTACGCAAAATACAATTTTTATGCAATTATGCAATATTTGAAAAGTTAGGGGTTTATATGCAAATTGCATGCTAGGTGGCCAAATCCTATTGGCTAGACCATAGGTGGGTAGGACCCACCATAACATCCAGAAATTTCTGCTGGAAAATATCCTAAAAATATCAAAATACCAAAATACCCCTGAACTTCTAAATATTTACAACATTGCCATTAGGCAAAATCCTATATAAACCCTAACCCTTCTATTCAAATCACCTACAACCCTTCCCTCCGGCCACCTCCGACCACCGCCTCCGGCCAAACTCGGCCCAGCCCTTCGCCACCCTACCCTCTTCCCTCCGGCCAAGCACCACCGCCGGCGCCGCCCTGCTCCGGCTGCTACAGCCCCCGCAACTCCCTCCTCTCCTCACTGACCACAGTACCACCTCCACCCGAACCACCTTCCCCCGCCGCCTACGGCCGTCGCCGACCACCGCCACCCTACCCAAACCCTTCGCCCCGACCTCCCCTACCTACCACCACCACCTCAGCCCTCCACGTCACCGCCTCCGGCCGCCCTAGCCCCCGCAGCAGCCACCCTTCCCTAACCCTAGCTGCTGCTGCTGCTCTCCCCGACGCCTCTACCCGCCACCACCACCACCGTAGACCCCCGCCACCACCACCAACCTCACCGCCGACCTCCCCTCTACTGAACCCTCCGCCTGCCCGGCCACCTCCGCCGCTCCTCCGCCGGCCAGCGCCTCCGCAAGCTACAACTGCTGCTGCTGCTGCCAGTGGCCACTGCCACTGCTGCTGCTCCTCCGGCCGCCTCCGGCCAGCTCCGCCGCCGTCCTCCCGCCGGCAGCACCGCGTGGGACCCCCCTTGCCATCTGTAAAGGTATATATACCTATACTATACATAAATACATAAATAATCTCTAATACATGAGTATATGTATATAATATATGTATATATATGTATATATATATATGTATATATATATGTATAAATACTATGTATATTTATATATATATCTATATATATATTATGTTTTAATATATATACTATTATATAGTATATATTATATAATATATATTATACTTTATATACTTATGTATATATATATTATATACTATACATATATAATTATATATGTATATATGAATATATATATATGTATATATGAATATATTATAACATAATTACTATTATGTATATATTTAATTCTGTTAAAATATATAAATATATGTGTATACATATATTTATATAATTGGTATATAACATATATATTATTCTATGCATTTTTTCCATTTATTTATTTTCTGCATTTAATTTCCTGCACCTATATTATATTATATATATATATATATCTATATATATATATTATCTATATATATATATTAAATATGCTGGATAATACAGCTTAATTATTTATACTATATTCTTGCAAATGTCATTTCAATTTATAGTAAATATATTGTACTGGATAATACAGTACCTATACTTATGTATTTTAAATTCCTGCATTGTCTTTTATTTATATTTATATACATATTAAATTATTGCACTGTCAATTTCTTTTATTATCTATATATATACTATACTATATACTATAATACATATATTATATATATGTATTTAATTACTGTCCTGTTATTTCAATTTGCCTATATATATATATATATATCAATCAGTGGATATACCCTGAGTATATATGTATTTTAATTCTGCCCTGTCATCTCAATTTATCTATAATATTATATATCAGAGGATACACCCTGATAATATTATAATACTATATTATCGCAGTGGATATACACTACTACTATATATATTATTGCCTGCATTTATCTATTCTATATATATATACTATTATATATATATTATATCTATGCCTACTAAATATATATATATCTATACTATATATATGTATATATATATATATGTTTTATATTACAGCCTGGATATTCACAAAACCTATCTGTTTTAACAGAAACCAACTTCAGCACAGCTAGTGACCCCCTGTCACCAGCACCTTCACAACTGACTGTAAAATCAGGGTTTCAACACTATCAGGGAGTAGGCAAGTATACCTTGCCAAGTTAAATGTTTAAATTCTCAAATATTGTTATATGCTTCTTGCTTCTGAAATTCATATACCATGACCACCTGAGACTGCCTTGGGTACAGTCAACTGTTATGTTGACATGATATTACAGACTCACCAACAGCTGAGAGAATATCCTAATATATTCTCCTAAACCCTATCACGGAAACACGCAACATGGTTGCATTTACATATATGGATGTGAGCTGCGTATTTTGGTTAGCTACCAGTACGTGTGACCCGCATCACGGATTAGAATAACTTAGGAAATGTACGATTTGACATTTAGATTCATTGGGATGGGAAAGATAACTAGTTGACGTATGGGACACCCCCCTCCAATAATGTTTTATACCTTCGTACCAATGATGGTCGATTGCAGAGTTCCCTGAGTCGGGGGCATACGACACCTATACTAGCCAGTCGCCACGATTGGTGAATTACGTCAGCGTATGTCTAGCCACACATTCCCATACGTAATACTGGATCTTTACTTGCATTTTCACTTAGTATGGTTAGTACCCTGTATTTATTTTATTTCTTTATTCAGTATTTTTACATTACATGGCATGTCATTTTTCTGTATCTTGTTACGTCCCACTGAGGACCTGGTTCCTTGCCAGATCTAGATGAGGCTTTCTACCCCACAGTGTACGGGCCTGATCAGGAGGCCAGATGTGCTACTGAGGAGGAGCTCGAGGAGACACCCTCAGAGTAGGCTTGACCCTAGATGCTGCTACCTAGAGATGGAGATGTTTTGATCAGATAGACACTGCTTAGTCTATTTGATTTTTCTGCGCTATTATCAGTTTTTGTAGTAGGCTTGTAATCTCACCAGTTGTGTACTGTATCAGACTCAGTTATATATATATTTCAGCATTTGTTTTCTGACATTTTGTTGTGGATGAGATAGCTTTACCTGTTCTATACTTGTAGTATTTTAGGACAGCGTAGCACGTCCCTTTGGGTCCATCAAAGTGGATTAAGCCCTTAGTGACGTGTCAGCTGGCCAGTGACACGTGGCCTAGTTCCTGACATTTTGGGACTGGGCGTGACATGGTTTTAGTGGTGGCCCATGCAGGTCCAGTTTTATTTGCTAGTAGGTATGATGACATGCCCAGCAAAGCCTGCAATAGGATAGAAATAATAGGTCTCATCCACACTGACACCATCCTTACAAATTCTATTATTGCATCTTGCTTGATTATCATTATTTATCTCTTTTGTGTTTTCTAATTATCCTATTTTCCTCAGAAATATGGACATACCCGGGAAACTTGCGAATAATGGGGCTGACCAAGCAACAGACCCTTCGCCAAGTGCCCAAGGAACTCCATCCAATCACCAGAATTCTAGCCAGGAGACGACACCAACTCCACGTGCAGAGACACCTTTGTCTCCACCTCTAGCCTTGCCTATCCAGATGCCACAACTTGAGGGTCAACCTCAAATGTTGCAGTTTCTCCAGACTATGTTGCAAAACCAGTGGCAACAAACTGAGGCCCTGAGACAGTCTCAGTGACAGCAAACTGAAGCTCTGCGACAGACGTTGATGACGGCTTTGGAGAGAACTACTACTCCGACACCCGTACCTGTCCTACCAGCGGGCACAGTTCGAGGCTTCCGTCAAATGAGCCCGAGGGATTTCAAAGGCAACGAGACTCCTGAAGAGATCTCCGATTGGATCTCCAACACCGAAATGCTGCTAGAAGGATCGCAACTCACTCCCGACCTATGGATGACCGCTGTGAGGGGCCAACTTCTTGGCAACGCCCATCACTGGTGGGAATCCATAGAGCGCAGCGTCGGCAAAGACCAAACTTGGCAACAATTCCTGGAGCATTTCAACGCCAAGTACTTTCCAGAGACAGTCCAGAATGCCCTATACTCCCAGTTCCTGCACCTGGAGCAAGGAAACATGACGGTAGATGCCTACGACGCGGAGTTTAGCAGACTAAGTCGTTTCGGTACTGATCTGATCCCGAACGAGCTGAAGAAGGCTAAAAGATTCCACCATGGCCTTAACCAAGAGCTTCAGAGGCACACAACAACGCAGTCGAGAATCTCCTACAACGAGGTTCTTACCGAAGCCAGGGAGCAAGAAGCCATTGGCCGAGGAGCCAGACGCTCAAATCCAACCTTCCCGGCCAAGAATCAGCACGGAGCAGGAGGACCTATACGTCGTCCCCAATATCAGACGCAACAGACGACGGGGCCTTACCAGAAGAGGGAGCTCCCAATTTGTCACTTTTGTGGCAAGAAGGGGCATTTTGCCAATGACTGTAGAAAGAAGTTGGGATTATGCCTGCTATGTGGAGCTAGAAATCATATGGCCAAAGACTGCCCATAACGTAGAGATGCAGCACCTCAGCAAGGGCAGAAGCCAGGAGCTCAAACTCAGAAGATGCTTCCCTCCACCTCAGGAGGATATCAGCGAGGAGCACCCTTGCCTACTCAGGAGGCCCAGTTCAAGGCCAGACCACAAGTCGAAGGACAAAGGCAGGGACAAGCCTTTGCGTTAGCTGCCGTTGCAGAAGAACCTAAAGGGAAAACTATAACAGGTACCATTTTAGTTGCATCATTACCTGCAACTGTATTATTCGATTCTGGGGCTACTTTGTCTTTCATATCCAGTAGATTCGTAGCCATGCACAAACTATCTACTTCGCCGCTACCCAAGTGTTGGAAAATACTTACTGGAGGAGGTATTGTTCCAGTTACCAACATTATCAAAACCTGCCCAGTAGTTGTTTGTAGTAGAGGACTAAGAGCGCGATTTTTGGTACTTCCAATGCCAAATTTCGATGTTGTCTTAAGCATGGACTGGCTAAGCCAGAATAATGCTGTCCTAGACTGCCGAAAGGGTAGTGTTATCTTTAGACCCCCAGATCACCCAGAGTTCGAATATGTCCGTGGAACCATCGAGCAAGGAGTAGGCCAGACTCCTAGAGCTTACATGGCGATGGAGACAGTACTTCCCTCAATTGTAGCAGATTTCGAGGACGTATTTCCAGAAGAATTGCCAGGCCTACCGCCTGACAGAGAAGTGGAGTTCATTATTGAGCTGATACCCGGAGCTGCACCAGTATCCTCCAATGTATACCGACTGGCGAAGAAGGAGCTTGACGAGCTGAAGCTTCAACTGGAGGAACTACATATCAAGGGATTTGTTCGTCCTAGTGCATCACCCTGGGGAGCACCAGTGTTGTTTGTACCAAAGAAGGACGGAACATATCGCATGTGCATTGATTACAGAGCCCTCAACTCTCTGACAATCAAAAATAAGTACCCTTTGCCGAGAATTGACGACCTGTTCGATCAACTAACAGGAGCCGTAGTATTCTCGAAGATAGACTTGAGATCAGGCTACCATCAAGTCAAGGTACGAAGAGAAGACATTCCAAAGACAGCATTCAGAACTCGTTATGGTCATTACGAATTTCTGGTGATGCCGTTTGGATTGACTAATGCACCTGCTGTATTCATGAACCTGATGAACCGAGTCTTCCACCAATATCTGGACCAGTTCGTGGTAGTCTTCATCGACGACATTCTGGTGTATTCAAAAAGACACGAGGAGCATGAAGAGCACTTAAGGTTGGTATTAGAGACGCTGAGACGGGAGAGCCTTTATGCTAAGATGAGCAAGTGTGAATTCTTCCTGGACCGTGTCGTATTTCTTGGACACGTTATCACAGGAGAAGGCATCTCGGTAGACCCAGCAAAGATCTCATCTGTGGAGACGTGGCCAACCCCGACCAACGTCTCAGAGGTGAGAAGCTTTCTAGGACTTGCCGGATATTACCGGAGGTTCGTAGAAAACTTTGCAAGAATCGCGGAGCCGATTACCCGTCTTACTCGCAAGGAGCAGGAATTCATATGGACTGAAGATTGCCAGACAGCTTTTGATGACTTGAAGAAGCGTCTGACTACAGCTCCCATTTTGACTATACCATCTGGATCCGGAGGTTTCGTCATATATAGCGATGCATCCGGAAAAGGATTTGGTTGTGTCTTAATGCAACATGGGAAAGTTGTAGCTTATGCCTCAAGACAGTTGAGGACTCATGAGAAGAATTACCCCACTCACGATCTGGAGCTTGCCGCAGTCATCTTCGCCCTGAAGCTATGGAGACACTATCTATATGGCGAAAGAGTGGAGATATTCACCGATCATAAAAGTTTGAAGTACGTCTACACCCAGAAGGACCTAAATCTGAGACAAAGACGATGGCTCGAAGTAATGGCGGATTTCGAAATTGATCTACAGTACCATCCAGGGAAAGCTAATATGGTGGCAGATGCTCTAAGCAGAAAACCCTCGGCATTCTTTATGATCACCCAACCAGATCTGCTGAGAGATCTAGCAAAGTTGGGAATAGAGATCATTGTGCCAGGAATTGATGGTCACTTATCAAACTACCAGCTGCAATCAACCTTGGTGGAAAGAATCAAAGCTGCTCTACCAGCAGATGCAAGATTTCAGAGGCTTCGACAGAGAACAGAAGCTGGACTCCAGACCGGTTGTCGCATACACGAAGATGGGACTCTAAGATGTGGAAATCGTCTTTATGTTCCAAATGGAGAACTTCGTAATGAGCTGATGTCAGAAGCTCATAGCTCAGTATACTCTATACATCCAGGAGGCACAAAGATGTACAGAGATCTGCGGCAATATTACTGGTGGCATGGAATAAAGCGAGAGATAGCACGCTTTGTGGCCAAATGTCTGGTGTGTCAGCAAGTCAAGGCTGAGCATCAGAGATCTGCCGGTCTACTTCAACCCCTCCCAATACCCGAGTGGAAATGGGAACACATTACGATGGACTTTGTTACGGGCTTCCCAAGAAGTCCTAGTGGTCGTAATGCTGTCTGGGTAATTGTAGACAGACTCACTAAGGCTGCTCATTTTCTACCTTTTAGAGTCGGGCAATCCACAGAAGTCTTGGCGGACATGTACATGAAGGAGATAGTGCGTCTGCATGGAGTGCCAGTCAGCATAGTATCTGACAGAGATACGAGATTTACATCTTACTTTTGGCGAAGTATGCAAGAAAGTCTTGGTACCCGCCTCAAGTTCAGCACCTCGTATCACCCACAAACAGATGGCCAATCAGAACGCACCATCCAGACACTTGAAGATATGCTAAGAGCCTGCATGCTTGATTTCAGCGGATCATGGGAAGATCATCTACACCTGGTGGAATTTTCCTACAACAACAGCTATCAAGCGAGCATTCAAATGGCTCCCTTTGAAGCTTTGTATGGAAGGAAATGTCGTTCCCCAGTATGCTGGAGTGATGTTGGCGAGAGACAGATCTTGGGACCAGAACTGATTATTCGTACGGTGGAGAAAGTAAAGAAGATCCAGGGATACCTACGAGCTGCACAAGACAGGCAGAAGCACTGGGCCAACATTCACCGACGACCTCTAGAGTTCCAAGTACATGTGTTCTTAAAGATCTCACCTACTAGAGGAACTATCAGATTTGGAGGAAGAGGGAAGCTAAGTCCAAGGTACATTGGACCCTTCGATGTGCTAGATCGCGTCGGAGAAGTTGCTTACAGACTAGCTCTACCTCAGACTTTGGAGGGAGTACATGACGTCTTCCACGTATCTCAGCTGAGGAGGTACATTCCAGACCCGAGTCATGTGCTAGACTATTCAGAGATCACCATCGGGCCAAGCTTATCTTATCAGGAGGAGCCTGTAGAGATTCTGGACCGTAGCGAGAAAGTGTTGCGAGGCCAGACTATTCCTCTCGTTCGTGTTGCATGGAGACATCATGCACCAGGTGAATCCACCTGGGAACGAGAAGAGGATATTCGTCAGCGTTATCCCCACCTATTTCCAAACCAGGGTATGTCCAATATTTCAAATTCAATCTTTCTTAATCATCATATGTCCTTTTTCATTCTCATTATGTGGTTATTTTTATTTCGAGGACGAAATATTCTAAGGAGGGTAGATTGTAAACTCCCTCGACCAAATTTCAATAATTTAGGATTAATTTTGACTAATTAGAATTAGTGCAACTTTTTAAAATTTTATTTATTATATATTATATTGATTGTGCACCTGTTCATTACACAATTGACTAGGGCATCACACTAGCTGTTAACCCTAAACAAATTTCACATTCCTGCTCTAGACTAGTCAGACTACTTTTTCTGTATTCTGTGCAACTTCCAGAAACCTCGTTTGATGCTTCGTTTTAGTCGCACAAATATCGTTACAAACGTATGTATTTATTTCCTATTTAATTTTCTGCTCTTTACCCATCTCTGTACCCTTAGAGATTTGAGGACCAGTAGGCACCTGATTGCCCAACCAAAAATACGATAATATTTTACTCTAATTATACTTCAATTATCGTTTTGACACCGTAGAGAAATTATGACTCTAATAGCCTCTAAATAATTAGTGAACACCGTGCGCAGTATTTATTAAATAATAAATACGATGACTGTATCACCTGCAATATCAGACCCTGCACCTGCCCAGAATCACTCCACACTGTCCAAAATATTTTTCCCCAGCTAATTCCCTCATTTTTGTACAATTTAGAATTTCAGGAAATCAGTATTTAAAATCAGGTAAATTACGAAATTATGCAAAATACAATTTTTATGCAATTATGCAATATTTGAAAAGTTAGGGTTTTATATGCAAATTGCATGCTAGGTGGCCAAATCCTATTGGCTAGACCATAGGTGGGTAGGACCCACCATAACATCCAAAAATTTCTGCTGGAAAATATCCTAAAAATATCAAAATACCAAAATACCCCTGAACTTCTAAATATTTACAACATTGCCATTAGGCAAAATCCTATATAAACCCTAACCCTTCTATTCAAATCACCTACAACCCTTCCCTCCGGCCACCTCCGACCACCGCCTCCGGCCAAACTCGGCCCAGCCCTTCGCCACCCTACCCTCTTCCCTCCGGCCAAGCACCACCGCCGGCGCCGCCCTGCTCCGGCTGCTACAGCCCCCGCAACTCCCTCCTCTCCTCACTGACCACAGTACCACCTCCACCCGAACCACCTTCCCCCGCCGCCTACGGCCGTCGTCGACCACCGCCACCCTACCCAAACCCTTCGCCCCGACCTCCCCTACCTACCACCACCACCTCAGCCCTCCACGTCACCGCCTCCGGCCGCCCTAGCCCCCGCAGCAGCCACCCTTCCCTAACCCTAGCTGCTGCTGCTGCTCTCCCCGACGCCTCTACCCGCCACCACCACCACCGTAGACCCCCGCCACCACCACCAACCTCACCGCCGACCTCCCCTCTACTGAACCCTCCGCCTGCCCGGCCACCTCCGCCGCTCCTCCGCCGGCCAGCGCCTCCGCAAGCTACAACTGCTGCTGCTGCTGCCAGTGGCCACTGCCACTGCTGCTGCTCCTCCGGCCGCCTCCGGCCAGCTCCGCCGCCGTCCTCCCGCCGGCAGCACCGCGTGGGACCCCCCTTGCCATCTGTAAAGGTATATATACCTATACTATACATAAATACATAAATAATCTCTAATACATGAGTATATGTATATAATATATGTATATATATGTATATATATGTATATATATATATGTATATATATATGTATAAATACTATGTATATTTATATATATATCTATATATATATTATGTTTTAATATATATACTATTATACAGTATATATTATATAATATATATTATACTTTATATACTTATGTATATATATATTATATACTATACATATATAATTATATATGTATATATGAATATATATATATGTATATATGAATATATTATAACATAATTACTATTATGTATATATTTAATTCTGTTAAAATATATAAATATATGTGTATACATATATTTATATAATTGGTATATAACATATATATTATTCTATGCATTTTTTCCATTTATTTATTTTCTGCATTTAATTTCCTGCACCTATATTATATTATATATATATATATCTATATATATATATTATCTATATATATATATTAAATATGCTGGATAATACAGCTTAATTATTTATACTATATTCTTGCAAATGTCATTTCAATTTATAGTAAATATATTGTACTGGATAATACAGTACCTATACTTATGTATTTTAAATTCCTGCATTGTCTTTTATTTATATTTATATACATATTAAATTATTGCACTGTCAATTTCTTTTATTATCTATATATATACTATACTATATACTATAATACATATATTATATATATGTATTTAATTACTGTCCTGTTATTTCAATTTGCCTATATATATATATATATCAATCAGTGGATATACCCTGAGTATATATGTATTTTAATTCTGCCCTGTCATCTCAATTTATCTATAATATTATA
Source organism: Iris macrosiphon (assembly GCA_036927795.1). Lineage (NCBI taxonomy): Eukaryota > Viridiplantae > Streptophyta > Magnoliopsida > Asparagales > Iridaceae > Iris > Iris macrosiphon. The sequence goes on from JAYESA010000004.1 coordinate 355,910,332, forward strand.
TATCAGAGGATACACCCTGATAATATTATAATACTATATTATCGCAGTGGATATACACTGCTACTATATATATTATTGCCTGCATTTATCTATTCTATATATATATACTATTATATATATATTATATCTATGCCTACTAAATATATATATATCTATACTATATATATGTATATATATATATATGTTTTATATTACAGCCTGGATATTCACAAAACCTATCTGTTTTAACAGAAACCAACTTCAGCACAGCTAGTGACCCCCTGTCACCAGCACCTTCACAACTGACTGTAAAATCAGGGTTTCAACACTATCAGGGAGTAGGCAAGTATACCTTGCCAAGTTAAATGTTTAAATTCTCAAATATTGTTATATGCTTCTTGCTTCTGAAATTCATATACCATGACCACCTGAGACTGCCTTGGGTACAGTCAACTGTTATGTTGACATGATATTACAGACTCACCAACAGCTGAGAGAATATCCTAATATATTCTCCTAAACCCTATCACGGAAACACGCAACATGGTTGCATTTACATATATGGATGTGAGCTGCGTATTTTGGTTAGCTACCAGTACGTGTGACCCGCATCACGGATTAGAATAACTTAGGAAATGTACGATTTGACATTTAGATTCATTGGGATGGGAAAGATAACTAGTTGACGTATGGGACACCCCCCTCCAATAATGTTTTATACCTTCGTACCAATGATGGTCGATTGCAGAGTTCCCTGAGTCGGGGGCATACGACACCTATACTAGCCAGTCGCCACGATTGGTGAATTACGTCAGCGTATGTCTAGCCACACATTCCCATACGTAATACTGGATCTTTACTTGCATTTTCACTTAGTATGGTTAGTACCATGTATTTATTTTATTTCTTTATTCAGTATTTTTACATTACATGGCATGTCATTTTTCTGTATCTTGTTACGTCCCACTGAGGACCTGGTTCCTTGCCAGATCTAGATGAGGCTTTCTACCCCATAGTGTACGGGCCTGATCAGGAGGCCAGATGTGCTACTGAGGAGGAGCTCGAGGAGACACCCTCAGAGTAGGCTTGACCCTAGATGCTGCTACCTAGAGATGGAGATGTTTTGATCAGATAGACACTGCTTAGTCTATTTAATTTTTCTGCACTATTATCAGTTTTTGTAGTAGGCTTGTAATCTCACCAGTTGTGTACTGTATCAGACTCAGTTATATATATATTTCAGCATTTGTTTTCTGATATTTTGTTGTGGATGAGATAGCTTTACCTGTTCTATACTTGTAGTATTTTAGGACAGCGTAGCACGTCCCTTTGGGTCCATCAAAGTGGATTAAGCCCTTAGTGACGTGTCAGCTGGCCAGTGACACGTGGCCTAGTTCCTGACATTTTGGGACTGGGGCGTGACAAGCGGGTACTCTATCACGTGTATTTTATCATGTGCTTCGGGTATTGATTCTCATGTGCTATCATGTGCTTCGTGTGCTCTCGCCTTCATGTGCGTGAGTTATTTATCATGTGCATAGCGTATCGTGGTTGGATCCAAGAGTATTAGTGGGGGAGGGGAGTAGGAGTTGGTTATGTGATCAAAGCCAAACTGTATTCATGTGTATATCGGTTATGCAACTCACGTATAACGGAGTTATCGTAGATTATTCACGTGCAACCTAAACCAATCACATAACAAACTTGTGCTCAAGACACTTAGCTAGTATTCCTGTTTTCTCACATACAGTTACTTCTCTACTACTTGTATTGTTCTCCAGTTTTACATTGCAGCTACTTCATCAGTTTTACCATGTATTTATTTTTCTGTGCATCTTGTATACTTTTCTATTGCTAGTCATATACACCTTACCATGTATTTGGAGTTGCTTTCAGAGTTATGTACTTCGCTCCAGTCCTGACTGGACATATTTTTTCCAGAGGATCCTGAGAATTTTTGCCCGATATTCTACGGGCCAGGTGTCGAGGAGTGTTGTGACCCGGAGATTGAGGAGGAGCCCGTCGAGGAGATGTCGTTAGCACCCTAGTTAGCTAAGTAGATTTTCCTGGGTTGTTCCCAGTTGTTATTTTGGATGACTGTATTTATTATTTTGTTTCTATGAGATGTTGTAGACTTTAGACTTGGACTGTATATTTGGATATTGTTCTTGCTCTTTGGTTCTTGTTTCCTTGTGCTATCTTATCGTGATTTTACTCTTCCCCTAGTTATTGTGATTGAGAGTTATATATATTGCGTGGTTGTCCTTCTTTTGGAGAGGTTATATTGGCGGATTTATGAGATATAGATATTGTGACCTAGAACGAACCTTTACAGCGTTCTACCGCCGATTCTGCGACGTAGGTTGGACGTACCCACGACTCCTGCCCGATTTTTTGGGTGCGGATTGTGACACCAAGCGAGCCTCTGAAAGCCTAAGTCGAACTCCTGAAGAGTCAAGTCTGTAAATTCTTTTGCCTCAAACGAGTATTCTCGCTGAAGCAAAGCGGGTCGGGACGTTGTACTTTTGTCGTTTGAATCGGCAGTCGGCTTGAGCGGAATGGGTCATTACAGATAGGCCGCGTGGAGGCGGACGAGGGGTTGGCCGCGGACGTGGTGGTGGACACGCGACTGGTGGTGGATGTGGACGGGGTGCGGAGGTGCGTGCGGCGGTGGCAGGACGTGGAGCGACGGCTGCGGCACAGAGACGTATGGCAGGTGATGGTGCAGGCGGTATTCCGGGAATAACTTTGGACTAATGGCAACAACTTATTTCTCTGCTTGGTAACTCTTCGGTCAAATCTCTGGAGGACCGTATGGTGGGTAAGTCTATTGCACCTTGGATTATTGATACAGGAGCTTCGAATCATGTTACTGGAATTTAGATTTATTGCCGGGAGTGACGGAAATAGAAGAATGTCCTGTTGGGCTACCTGACGGACGAACTGCGGTTGCCTCGTGCTGCGGAAGTGTTACTCTTCCACCGGGTATTGTTCTCACGAATGTTCTATTCGTACCTCAATTACATTGCAATTTAATTTCTGTGGCCCGTCTTATTGATGATACAAATTGTGTTGTACAATTCACTAAAAATTGTGCGTGATACAGGACCCCTGTTTGAGGACCCTGATTGGCGTCGGTGGGGCAGGGACGGACTCTACTACTTTCGTATTGTACCGAAGACTCAAGCCTTGACAGTGACTGTGAAGACTTCTCTGGACATTTGACATTAGCGACTTGGGCATCCTTCTAATAAAGTAGTAAAGTCTCTTTCTGTTGTTACTAGCTCTAGTAGTTCAGTGAATAAGGCATGTGAAGTTTGCCATCAGACAAAACAAACTTGAGGTATTTTTTCTGTCAGTGACTCTCGGACTGTTACAATTTTTGATTTGATACATTGTGATCTTTGGAGGCTGTATCCTACGCCTTCTTCATGTGGAGCTCGATATTTTTTGACGATTGTGGATGATTTTCTCGTGTTGTTTGGGTATTTTTGTTGATTGATAAGACTGAAGTATACAAGATATTCTCGTCATTTTTTTCTATGATTGAGCGGCAATTTAATTTCAAAGTTCGAATTGTGCGAAGTGATAATGATACTGAGTTTAATTTCCTACGTGACTTCTTTGCACATAATGGTATTTTGTTTCAGACATCTTGTATGGGTATACCTCAGCAGAATGAGAGAGTCGAACGAAAATATAGACATATTTTAAATGTGACACTTGCTTTACGTTTTCAGGAAAATTTGCCAATTTCTTTCTGGGGAGAATGTATTTTGGCGGCCGGTTATTTGATCAATCGAACCCCTTCAAGTCTTCTTGGTTTTAAAACCCCTTATAAAATTTTATTTGGTGCTTCTCCTTCTTATGATGAATTACGTATTTTTTATTGTCTTTTTTTTCCCACAACCAAAAAGCTAAAATGGACAAATTTGCTAGTCGCAGTCAAACGTGTATTTTTGTGGGATATCTCCATGGCAAAAAGGGTTAAAAATTGTATAATCTTGCTACTGGTAATTTTTTTGTCTCTCGAGATGTTAAATTTTATGAGTCCGAGTTTCTATATTCTGTTGAGGATGATCGTGGTGGTACGGCTTCACCTGAGCTTGCCTCCTGTCATGGGTGATGATGATTTGGGTTTTGATTATGTGATCGACAGTACTACGGGGTATGATTTACCTCATACGGATGGGACAGTCGTATCTCCAGATGGGAACGACGCGGTGGGGGCGGTTGATGGTGAGGGTGGCGTGGCTGAGGCCGCTGTGGAGGATAAGGAGCCGAAGGACGATGCGGCGGTGGGGGCGCCATATGGTGAGGGTGTACTGGGGCGTGGAATGCGTACCAAAATTTTGTCCGTGAAGCTCCACAATTTTGTTATAAATACAATACGAAAGTTGAGTCACAGTCCTTCCTCCCAATGTTCCACTACGTCCAATCACTCCTCAGGTACTCCTTATCATATAGCATATTTTTTGAATAGCGATCGATTTTCTCTGGGACACAGGAATTTTCTTGCAGCTGTAACTGCAGGTACAGAACCGGCCTCCTTTAAAGAGGCGGTTAAAGTTGTAGGGTGGTGTGAAGCTATGCAGAAGGAGATACAGGCTTTAGAGGATAATGATACGTAGACAATGAAGACGCTTCCGGCTGAAAAATGTGCTCTGGGAAGCCGGTGGGTATATAAGATAAAGTATAATTCTGATGGGAGTGTTGAGCGGCTTAAAGCTCGTTTGGTGGTTTTTAGCAATCATCAGGTTGAAGGGATTGATTACACTGATACTTTTATTCCGGTTGCGAAAATAGTTACTGTTTGTGCTTTTCTAGCTGTAGCCGTAGCAAAGATTTGCGAACTACATCAGATGGATGTTCAAAATACTTTCCTGCATGGAGATCTTACCAAAGAAGTGTATATGAAACTACCACATGGTTTTCGAACCACACATCCTGATCAGGTATGTCGGCTTCGAAAATCTCTATATGGGCTTAAACATGCGTCTCGTTGTTGGTTTGCGAAGTTGGCATCTTCTTTGCGGGAGTACAAATTTTGCCGATCGTACTCTGACTACTCGTTTTTACTCTTTATAAGGGTAATGTTCAGATGAATGTTCCTGTGTATATCGACGATTTGATTCTCTCTGGCAATAATTTTGCTGCCCTTACTGCATTTAAGAATTATTTGTGTCACGCCCCAGTCCCAAAATGCCGAGGGACTGGATGAGCGGCAATGGCCAGCATCACGCACCGATAGACAACCCAATTTAATGGATCCATCAGGGCATGCTTAAGCTGTAGTCTAGCAGTAAAATGTTACAAGTCTCAGGTATTACTAATCTCATCCACAGAATAACACAGAGTAATGCCAGGAATAATGCAATGGAAATAAATGAGCAATATCAAATAAGCTTATCTCGGGAAACAATCCGAGAATTAGTCTGTTACATTTAATGAGAATAGACAGAAAATAAAATACTGAAAATGGAAATACTGTGTAGATGAAGCCGGTGCTCAGGAGAAATCTTCTGCCACTATCTCGTCCTCTGTTCCTGGTTTTGCTCCAAGAAGTGCTCCTGTACCGTACACCTCGGGGTAGTTCTCTTCAGCTATACCTGGGGACATAGTCCATTCCAGGTCCTCAGGGGACATAACAAGGTACAGAAAATACAAGTCAAAATATATGGAGTGCAGCGATAAATGAAACAACAGGGTAAACTATATAACCAGCTAAGTGATATGCAATATGAGAGCAGCACTAGAACTCAGGCTGAAGCCACTACAAGCTCTGTGTCGGGGAGCCGGTAGCGGCAATAACTATGAACTACACTATGTTATATACTATATTTTATATATATAATATCAGCCTGTAGTCTGTGTGTCTCTCCCCACCTAATGTAATCCCACGTCTCATGTCCACGATGCCTCATGTCCATGTCACGCACGATTATAACTAATGCAGCAAGTCTGATAGCTATGAATCAAATGTCTAAGAATGTAAAGTCTATGTCATAAAACATGCATCCTATACAGAATTACCTTGAATGTCTCAGGAAGACTCTGTCTCATGAAATAGTGTCAAGTGTCCTGGGTTCAGAAGTACTTGATAAGACAAGTACGAGCATTATCGGGTCTCGATATCCATGTCTATGTGACTTTACACAACTCCGCGTACGGAGTTGGCACCCGACTATGATCGGACACTAAGCACGTCACCCGTTTCCTAGGTTAAGCAGTTAAAACAAGTTTATATTTAATTCCACAAGAAATCAAGTAAAATACTATGTCAAAAATTACTGAGATTTGGCAAGCTTTACTTGCCCACTAATGCATAATTAAGTCCAAAAAATAATTAGCAAGCTGCAGGGTTTGGCAAGGTACACTTGCCTGTGGTTCCGGCTCTGTTTGCAGTTCTGACTTCAGCGGAAATTGCATGCGGTACTCCGGTTGCTGAAATAAACATCACCATCAGATCCAGAAAATATCAATCAGCTAGAAATGCCTGTCCTTGGGTCCAATTTGGAGACAAGGGCAAAAACGACAGTTTTGGGTCAAAACGGGGTCCACATGTGGCCCGCTTTGCACCGAAAAACGTGTCAGGGTCAAAGGTCTCCAAATTCACCAAATTTAGTGTCAACAGGTCAAGAACGATGATACGAACCCAACGGAACTTCCAGAATTGGATTCCGATGAGCCGAACACAAAATCGTCCGTCGAGCGGGGCCTATGGGGCCCACGACGCGCGATTTCGTCAACGTTCTCAGAATCGAACCAAACTTGGGTCACAAGACCAGCGTATCACTACGATTCCGATGGCACAAGTTTCGTTTCAATCCGACGTGTGTACACAACGTTAGGGTGAATTACAGAAAAGTCGGATACGGGACGATGTCCGCGGATACGCGTTGATTTCGGTGTGCACGCACACCCGAATCAACTTCTACGAAATCCCGCACGTCCGTATCGACGATGCGCACGTATCTGTGAAGACCGCGTGCGACCAAGTCGTCCCGTTTGGCGGGGCGTACCCAGTTCCGGGGTGAAACATGGTCTAGTTTTTCCTGTTTTTGGATCGTGGTGTGCGATCACCACAGGACGCGATGCCCCGAACGGTTTGTCCGGGCACCGAGAGGGTCATACAGGCTTCGCAACCCAATTTACGGAATCGAAATCCGAGCTACGAGCAGGAAGATACACGCACCTGAACGAGACCCGAAAACCGGGGTTGAATTGTGTCCGACACGACACATGACACGTGTCCTGTGTCCGAATTAGGAATTAGGGTTAGGGATAGGGATTGGTGGCCGAGCTCCGGCGGGACGGCGACTGGGCGGCCGGGGGCAGCGCGGCGAGGTGGCGGCGCGCCGTGGGACGGTGGCGGAGGCACTGGCGGCGTCGACGGCGGGCTGGGCAGGGTGGCAGCGGCGCTGCGGGTTGCTGCTGTCGGTGCTCGACGGTGAGATGAGGCGAGGGGAGGAGCCGTCGACGTCGAGCGGGGAGGCGAGGTGGCTCAGGCGGCGGTCGAGGCGAGGCCGAGGTGCTGGGTGGAGGGAGCCGTCGAGGTCTAGGGCTCCGGCGAGGCTGAGGGGAAGCGGCCGGTGGAGGGAACGGGGCTGGAGGGGGCTGACGGGGGATTTAAAGGGCTGGGGGAGCCGGGGGTGGCCGGGTCTGGCGGAGAGAAGAGGGGGGGGTCGTGGGCGAGGTGGCCGGAGGATGCGGCGGGCGGCGCGGCGCCGGACGCGGGCACGGGGGGGGGGGGAGGGAGACGACCGGGTCGAGGGGGAGAGAGGGGAAGCCGGGTCGGGTCGGGTCGGGTGCGGGTCTGGCGGATCCGACCCGACCCGCTAAGCCAGGGTCTTGGGCCGGGTTGGGGCTGGGCCCGGTGGGCCGGGTCCAGTAGGCTGGGTTTATTATAATAAATAAATAAATAAATAAATCATTAATTAAATAAATAAATAAATAAATACTTTTAGGTGATTAAAAATAGGTCCGGGGTCCAATAAATTCCAAAAAATTGTCCTAAGTCCAGTTTTTTATTTTACATCCAAAAATATTATTTTTATAATATTTTAATATTGTTTATTATCATTTAAAAATTATTGAATAATTAAAACTCTGTTTTTAAATTACAGAAAATTCCTAGAAAATTTCAGAAAATTGTGAAAAATCCAGATTTTAAAAATTTGAAAAATCAGGGGGGTTACAATTTGAGTGCCTTCTTTCATATGAAGGACCTTTGGGTGTTGAAGTTTATTCTTGGAGTTGAGGTAGCTCGAAGTGCGGAAGAAATTTTTTTGTGCCAACGGAAATATACACTTGACATTATCTCTGAGACATGATTGTTGGGGGCGAAACCCGTAAGCTTTTCCATGGAACAACATCATAAACTGGCACGCTCTACAAGTCCACTATTGTCGGATGGGGAAGCATATCGGCGACTCGTGGGGCGGCTGATCTATCTTTCGTTTACTCGGCCGGATTTGGCTTACGCTGTTCACATCTTGTCGCAGTTTATGCATGAGCCCCTATGTGATCATTGGGATGCCGCTTTGAGCGTTGTTAGATATCTGAAGGGTTATCCTGGTCAATGCATTCTCCTTTGCTCTGACTGTGATTTGCGGCTCCGGGGGTGGTGTGATTCCGATTGGACAAGTTGTCCCATCATGAGACGCTCTTTGTCTGGTTGGTTAGTTTTTCTTGGTGATTCGTCTATCTCTTGGAAGACGAAGAAACAGGTGACGGTGTCCCGCTCTTCGACCGAAGCAAAATATCGTGCGATGGCGGCGGTCACGTGTGAGTTTAAGTGGCTCAAAGGGTTGCTTTGCAGTTTGGGGGTGCAACATTCGTGTGCTATGAATTTATTTTGTGATAGCCAATATGCTTTACATCTTGCGCAGAATCTCGTTTTCTATGAGCCCACAAAACACATTGAGGTGGATTGTCACTTTTTTAGGAATATTGTTCTTGATGGAGTTATTCGTCCATCTCATGTGCCGACGGATGGACAATTGACGGATGTTTTCACCAAAGCTTTGGGCAAACGACAATTTGAGTTACTTTTGCACAAGTTGGACATTTGTGACTTGCATGCTCCAACTTGGAGGGGGAGGGAGGGAGGGTATTGGAATTAAATTGTATATATGGTCATTGGTCCACGTGACTTAGATCCAAGCTGTGATATATATATATATATATATATATATATATATATATATATATATATATATATATATATATATATATATATATATATATATATATATATATATATATATATAATCAATGAAATATCTATATTATCCTCTACTACTACTTTGGCCCATCCATCCGGATTAACATGCATACTATCCAACATCAATCACTACCACATCTTACTATCCATAAAATAGTGACTTCTCAAGTTGAACGATTGATGATTATCACAAGAAACCTGATTACTATCCATAAAATAAATAGTTTTGATGATAACGAAATAAATATTTTGTTGATAACTAACTAAACATACCTTCAACAAACAAATCCAACCAACCAACCAAACAAACCAAAAATCCAACGAACCAAACAAATACCAAAAAAAACCTTCGCGCATAATTTCTACCACTTAGTTTGGCAGAATCTATCTGACTTTCATTCTTTCTTAATTTTTTTTTTCTTTAGTCGTAGTTCTTTTAATTTACTTCACTAGTAAATTTTTTTTTTTGATTTTTTGACAAACCAAAAAAAATTGAGACATATATAAAAAATTATTCATATAAGATAATATAATATAATTAAATTATATAAAAGATAATATGTTAATAAATTTAAAAATAGTAAATATATATATTATTGAATGCATGCTCAGGCAGCCATGCATGCATACAGCAAAACCATACATAAAAACCATGGTGTGTGAAAATAATGAATAGAAAACAATAGCGTGTGGAAATCATGCATAGATCAAAACCACGCATAGAAAATGCATAGAGCAACGCCATTAACAATTGCGTATTGGTGGAATTACTCTCAAGCCGTCGAAGCTGTTGGCGGTTTGATCTCCAAACTGCAGATGCTAATGGTGACTTGAGAACACTTCCGTCAGAAATATAATGTATGTTCCAAATCACCATTGTTACTAGCAATTATTTTTCAAGACCGTCAGCACTATTGGCGATTTGGGAACATAATTAAAATTTTTAAGAAAAATTATATATATAAAATTATTTATTTGAATTCTTTTTAAATAAAGAAATATTTTTATAGATAATAAATAGATAGTTGTTATGATAACGGTGTTGATAACTAACCAAACAAACCCAACAAGCCAAACTAATCCAAAATTCACTAACCAAACAAATCCCAAAAAACCATTGTGCATAATGTCTGCCGCTCAGTTATGCGGAATCTATTTGAGTTTCATTCTTTTTTTAAAAGTTTTTTTCTTTAGCGTATTTCTTTCAATTTATTTCTATAGTAACAATTTTTTTTTTAACAAAAAATAATTATCGAGATATATATAACAGAATGTTTCGTATAAGATAATATAATTAAATTTAATAGAAGATAATATGTTTCAATAAATTCAGAAATAACAACATATTGTCGTTACTATTGACGACATGCCAATAGCAATGGCTTTTTTTAATGTATAGTTTTTTTATTTATTGAATGCATGCTTAGCCTATCTGTGCATGCCTAGAGCAAAACCATATATAGAAACCATAGCGTGTGAAAAGTATGCATAGAAAACATTGGCGCGTGAAAAGCATGCATAGAGCAAAATCACACAGAAAATCATGCATAGAGCAACACCATTGATAATATCCTTTTGGTGGAATTTCTATAAAGCCGCCGAAGCTAACCGTCAATGCTAATGGTGACTTGAGATCACTCTTTTTAGAAATATAATTTATGCTCCAAATCGTCATTGTTACCGATATAATTTATGCTCCAAATCGTCATTGTTACCGAAAGTTGTCTCTAGACAGACGGTACTATTGACGGTTTGGTAATATAATTAAAAAAAATTTAACAGTAAACAAATAAATATACATTAAAGATACTATTATTATCTCATGTCGCCAATAGTAATGGTAATACTATACAGTTTTTCGGATTATTCAAGGCTAAATTGTAACTTGATACCGTCAATTTTAAAAATGTTCAACTTGATACCATGAACTTTCATATGTATCAACTTGATACCCTAAAAAAAGATAAAATTGTCCCTGTCTATCCCCTTCCCTCTCCTCCCTCTGCTGCCCCCTCTCCCCCCCCCCCCTCGGTCTGGCTGCACCATCCCGCCCCTCCACCCCTCCTCCCTCGGCTACCCTTTCCTGCTCCGGCTGATTGCACCACCCCCGCCCCTCCTCTCTGCACGGACCGCCACCGTCTCGTTGTTGCTACACGCGGAGGAAGAGGGGCTGGGTGGTGCAGTCGACCGGAGCAAGAGGAGGCAGCCGAGGGAGAAAAGGGTGCAGGAAAAACAACCGAGGGAGGAGGGGGGCCGAGGGGCGACAGGGGCGTGTCGGCCGCGGCGTTAGAGGTTGTGGTGGTGGGCCGGGGTGGATGAGGTTGAGTTGGTAAGGGAAGAGAATTATCGTTTTGTCTTTTTTAAAATTTTGGATATCAAGTTTAAAATACTAGTTAAGATAGGATATTAAATTAATACCTATCAAAGTTCAGAAAATCAAATTGAATAGTTGAGGGTATCAAATTGTAATTTAGTCTTTATTAAAACATATTATCATTTATGTCATCTAATTATATTATATTATTTTATACGAAAATTTCTATATATATAAAAACAAAGACCTCTCTTTCTCTCCCTTTCTCCAGAGCCCTTCCAAAACTAGCAATCTCTCTCCATTTGAAACCCTAGAAAAAGAAGAACAACGAAATCAAGAAGAGGAACCCATTTGAAACCCTAGAAAAAGAAGAAAAAGAAATCAAGAAGAGGAACCCTTATAGGTAAGCTCCTCTAGATCTGGAGAATTCCATCGGTTCCTCTAAGTAATCTCACTTTCTTATGCTAAAAATAGCTCAATTTCGCTTATTTCCGTTTTTTTGAGGTCAAGACTATCGCCATCGGTAGTTCCGTCGAAGTGTGGACTGAACTAGGAATTTTCCGTCACTTCCGTTTTTTGTGTGTGTTGATGCTGTTCGCGTGTTTGATTAGACTTAGAGTGGCTGTTCTTATTCTGAAATAGGATTTATTTTATTTTATTTTATATGATCTGATAAGGTCTTCTTTGTAGGAATCCAGATGAAGAGGTAGAAACATACAAATTAGTCATAGGAAAGAAGAAATTTCAGTGGAAGAAGAAGAAGAAGAATTAGGGAAATTTGGAGAAGTTAGGGTTTCATTGATCTAGAAGAAGAAGAGGATACGATTACACTAAAGAGAAAGAAAGTTATAACAGACAACTAAATAACCCCTATTCCCTCCCTCTCCACTCTATTTATAATGGCCAGGCCATGTGCAGTCTGTTACTGATAGTTACCGACCGACCTAGCTGAGCTGGATTTGTGATGATGTGGCAATAATGACGTGGCTTCCTGAGCTGATAAGGCAATGACGAAGTGGACGACTTTGTGATCAAGGCTCTGTTTCTGATACTTGGGCTCTGATACTTGGAGATCCATTTTATACTCGGATACTAAAGAGCACATCTGAACCATATTTGAACTGAGTCTGGAAAATACCTCCGAACTATATTTGAACTTCTCCTCTCTCTTCTGAGCCTTCATATGCTATGCTACACAATTGCTGCTGTTGTGCTGTTATACTAAGCCTTTTACTGAGCCACTGTCATCATCCAGTGCAAGCCAAAGTAAATGCAGGCCAAATATGGAATGTCTCAACTGGGTTCTTATCAATACCCTTCCCTTATTTTGACCTTGTCTCAAGGTCAAAGTAGGAAAAGTCTTTCTCAAACTTTTCATAAGGTACCCATGTCTAATTGCAACACTAAGAACAACTAAACTATTCTCCTGATATCATAGAACATTGAAGTACTGCTCACTCCTACTAGCTAAATGTTCTCCGATACCATGTTGCTCCTTGTACACTGCTTGTAATGCCAAATTGTTGCCTCCTGGATCCCAAATATTTATCCTGGTCATGTAGTCCTTGAGACTGGTTAATTCCTCACCACTCTTGGTGGAACGGAACCTAAGAAGATTAGCAAGCTTAGCCCTGTTCTGGCTATCCTTATGGATACCCAACTTGAGCCTTTAATCTCTTGAAAAATGTAAGCCAACTCTTTCATTCTGACAGTGCATGTCTTCTCCTGCTGCCTTTGGATTTCAAGAGCCTGTTGCAATTCTGGGCTAGCTATTTGTAAACATCCGAATTTTTTTAAAATTTAAAAATGAATTTGTGGGTATTTTCTGTGATTTTTAATTAATTATAATTAATGTTCTTTAGTGATTAATATTTTTGTGTATTATATTAATTAATAAAATATTGTAAAAATTATATTTTTGAGTGTATAATTAATAATATAATATGTAATTTTTTTCTGAAATTTATTGGGCTCAAAAACTATTTTTAAATAGCTAAAAATATTGTGTTTAGATAAACCAGACTGAACCAGACTTGAACCGAACCAAACCAACCAAAACTGAACCCAACCAACCCAAACCTAATGGATCTAGATCCTACCCGACCCGACCCGCCGACTCCCCACACCCGCACGACCTCTCCCCCGTTCTCGACACCCCCGCGACCCCTCCCGAAACCCCGGCGACACCCCCGCGACCCTCTCCCCGTAACCGCCAGCCTCTCCTATTTAAACCCAACCACCACCACCTTCACCATCACAACCACCGCCACCCCACTCAACTCCGGCCGACTCCGACGACCCCGAGCTCCCCGCTGCAACCCCGACCGACCACTGTTACCCCAACGTCGACGACACAACAGCCACCGCAGCCACCCTGTCGCCGTCCCGTCCACGCGTAACACATCACGACCGACCCCTGTTCCGGTGAGTTTTTCTTCCTCCTTGTCGCATCGATTCTCGAACGGCTTGTTGCGATATGTTCGCTGTGTGACCCTCTCGAACCATGTACAATTAGATTGGGGTATCGTGTCCTGTGTCGGTCGCAAACCGCAACGCAAAAACAGGAAAAATAACCCAATTTTGGAATTCAGAAACCGTCCCGAAGCCCCATGTTCATAGCCATTTTTCTCCCAACCTGGTTATTATTTTAAAATTTCGCTTGAGCAGTATATTAGACAATATAATCGACTTTTAAACCCTGTAATTAGTTTATTTTAACTTGATGTATGTTGTGTTTTATTCGCGGGTAAAGTCGACCAAAAACTTGGTTTTCAAAATCCGAATTTTTCCGAAACGGGGTGCGTCCCGCTAAACGAGGCGACTTCGTCGTGTGCAAATTGCATCGAAAAGTGCGTATCATACTATCATCAACGCGGATGTGTGGGATTTTATGAAAGTTGATTTGGATGTGCGTGCACCCCGAAATCAACACGTATCCGTCGAAAAGTCCCGTATCGGCCTGCTCTGACACTCGTCATAATTTCGTGTGTGCTTATTGTTTCGCAACGAAACTTGCGCCATAAGATTCGTAGCGTTACGCTGGTCCTGTGACCCAAGTTTGGTTCAATTCTGAGAACGTTGATGAAATTTTATTTTCGTGGACCCCACGGCTCCACTTGACGGGCGATTTCATGACCGGCTTATCGGAATCCAGTTCCGGACGTTCCATTGGGTTCGTGTCATCGTTCTGGACTAGTAGACACTAAGTTTGATAAATTTGGAGAACTTTATCTCTGGTACGTTTTTCGGTGCGAAGTGGGCCCCACTTTGACCAGAAACTGTCATTTCTGTCCCTGTGTCCAAATTGGACTTATGGGTAGTCAATTCTAGCTATTTCATGTCTTCTTAGAGTGATGGTAATGTTTGTTTCAGCATCCGGAGGTGTACCTGAAGATTCCACATACACCGAAGCAACTGTTGGAGTTCAATCCCCATGCAAGTGTATCTTGCCAACTTGCAGTAGTTCCTGTTATATTATTTGCTTGAGTTCTTTCTATATATACGCTTGAGATGTACATATTCAACCTAGGACCGTAAGACGTTGCTTAACTTTCGAATAATATTCGGGTGTCGACGTCGCACGCGGAGTCGTGTAACGTCACTTAGAGAGTTGATATTACGATCCTATATTTTCGTGCTTGCTTTATCAAGTACGTCATATCATATGATACTTGACACTATTCATGAAACAAAATCTTTCCTGAGTTATTTATGCTGATTCTGTATAGGCTTACATGATTCGTGACATAGATCTTGCATATACATAGATATTATTATGACTCGTTGTACTAGCTAGAGGTCATGATCTTGCGTGTTATGGACATGAGACGTGAGGTTACATTGGGTGGGAGAGTTTTACCATACTAAAGGCTGAGTATGTTATATATATATATATATATATATATATATATATATTCTGGGAGTGCCTTAGACTCTGACCAGAGCTTTGGTACACGTATTGGCCCTTCGAGATAATAAATGCTGCTATGGGTTTCCCCGACACAGAGCCTATAGTATCAGCCTGAGTATGATTAATGCTCTCATTTGCATTCTACATAGATGGTTACATCGTTTGTCCTGTTGATATATTTTTATATACTGTATTTTATTTGGCTTGAGTTATTCTTGTACCTTGCTATGTCCCCTGAGGACCTGGATCCGGATTATGTTCCCAGGTTTAGCAGATGAGATCTACCCCGAGGTATATGAGACAAGAGCAGACATTGAAGCAGTACCAGCACCAGAGGACGAGGTGATGCCAGAGGATTTCTCCTGAGTATTTGCTTTATATACTCAGTTATTTCTGTTTCTAGTTTCTCTATTTCCTGTCTTTTGGATTACTGTACTAAACTTATTGTCGGGTTGTTCCCCGAGACATGTTATTGAGACTTGTTGGATTATATATTTTTTTGATTAGTCTGACATTTGAACTGTGATTACCTTCTGTGGATGATATTAGAATTAGACTGTGACATGTATCATAGATCATTATATTTGTTTTACAGCTTAAGTATACTCTAACGGGTCCATTAAATTGGGTTTGTCCATTGGAGTATGCTGCTGGCCATTGCCACGTGGCTAGTCCCTCAGTATTTGGGACTAGGCGTGACATGGTTTTTGTGGTGGCCTATGCAGGTCTACGACTATGTTGCTTCGGTTTTAACTAACGAACTGAGCAAGCCTGCGATTAAGATATGATAAGTTATAGAATCTCATCCACTTGATTGATTTGTTCTTGACCTCTATATCGACTTCAAATAATTTCTTGACTTGCATCCTGTCTTGATTCCTCTGTGCGTCTCTTATAGTTTATTTTGGATGCAGAGTGATAGATTCACAAGCAAACAACGAGACTCCCGCAGGAACACCACAAGTTGCAGTTGTCACCTACGACGATAAAGTGACACCAGTGGGTGGAGGTCAATCAGCTCAACAAAGCAATCAAGCAGGTCAACATACCTTAAGATTCCTACGAGACGACATTCCACCACCGCCGCAGTTTACTCCATCGATGTCCGTTTTTCCACCAGGACAGCCTATGGATGGTCAGCAGATGTTCCAAATGTTCTACGCAATGATGCAAGCCCAACAGCAGATTCATCAAGAGGCTTAGCGTCACGAGGCAGAGAACCTGAGAAACAGTACAGTGATCGCACTGGAGCAGGCGAACCCACCAGCTAGACGACCATCGACGGGATCTATTACCGATTTTTGCCAGCTGAAGTCTCGTACCTTTTCGGGCAAGGAGGAGCCTACTGAAGTTCATGAGTGGCTCACAAACACTCAACACCAATTGGAAGCAGCTGAGCTTCCAAGGGAGCGTTGGATGACTGCCGTCCGGATGCAGTTGACGGGCAATGCACATCACTGGTGGCTATCTCAGGAGACCCGGCTCGAACCAGACCGAGTCACTTGGGAGGAGTTCTCTAGACTCTTTCAGGAGATGTACATTCCATCTATTGCTCGATCGAAACTTTCGGATAAGTTCAATCGCCTCACTCAAGACAATATGACAGTGGAAGAGTACAATGCGGAGTTCATCCGTTTGAGTCGTTTTGTCCCTACCCTGATCCCGACAGAAGAGAAGGCGGAGAAGTTTTTCGACGGACTTAACTTTGAGCTACAGAGACAGATTGGCTCTATTGCACCAACTTCTTACTCGGACGTCCTTGCTGCAGTCCGACGCATGAAGCGCGTCACCAGGAGAGAGTCCAGCCTGAAACAGCCGTTCATACCAGCACTATCCAGAGCATTACACAGAGAGTCTGCAAAGCGACCCCAGATGAAATCACCACAGAGAGTAGTATCACAATCCCTAATCCTTCCTACTTGTCACTACCGTGGCAAGGTAGGCCATATTGAGAGGGAGTGTAGACTTAAATTGGGATTATGTTTAGCTTGCGGATCCGGTCAGCATTCGTTAAGGGATTGTCCTGAGCGTCAAGAAGGAGCACCGATAGTAAACCGACAAGCTTTACCAGCACCGGGAGGATATTAACCAAGGCCACCCTTGGCACCACGAGCAGCACTCTTCCAGCAGGCCTAGCAACAGCAGAGGGCACCACCGCAAGGACGTGGACAGACTTTTGTGATGATAGTGGAGGACGCACAGACTCGAGGAGTAGCGAATACGAGTAAGATTTAAGTTTTATCATAGCTATCTATTCCTAGTAATGCTTTAGCACGTGCCTGTTAGATCATTTTTCTAGCCTAAGCCTAGTATTATGCTAGCATGAACTTGTTAGTCCAGATTAGTAACTAGTACCCAAGTTTTCATAAGCTGTAGTTGATTTTCGTTCTAGCCAGACCCTTTTACTCTTGAGTTACTTATCTCTCATTACCTAGGGAAATTTTTTTATTTCTTCCTTACGTGTTCTGCTTAACCCTCGTCCTTCCTCTCGATTTTTTCTTGTTCATGATTGTTATTCTCTGTGTCGTGCTTCAACAAACATGTCTTGCAACCGCGTTATCTCTTCTGACCGGTTACATTTCGTTTCCTTAATTGCGAGGACGCAATTCTTTTAAGGTGGGTAGATTGTAAGCACCCGAATTTTTTTAAAATTTTAAAATAAATTTTTGGGTATTTTCTGTGATTTTTAATTAATTATAATTAATGTTCTTTAGTGATTAATATTTTTGTGTATTATATTAAATAATAAAATATTGTAAAAATTATATTTTTTAGTGTATAATTAATAATATGATGTTGTGTAATTTTTTTTGGAATTTATTGGGCTCAAAAACTATTTTTAAATAACTAAAACATTGTGTTTAGATAAACCAGACTGAACCAGACTTGAACCGAACCAAACCAACCAAAACTGAACCGCGACTCTAATTTAAACTCAACTCTATCACTATATATTAGAATGATAGACCAATAATCTCTTCGAAAATACAACCATAAGTTGGTTGGTCTTTCTGTGGTTTCGAGTCAATACACAAAAGGATGTTGTGACTTATTTTGTCGAGACCTAGTATATCTTGGAGTGTCCGTATCGTGCTAGGTACACACCTGACATGGAAGTGGCATGGGCATGGTACTGATTTTAGTTTGCGTGTGTTTTCTGGGCCACTTTTCATGTGTTCATACCTCTAAACTTTGCTACGTGCCGTAGCTTGTAGGTCTTGATGAATGAGTTTGAGTTTGCATGTATTGGTGGCAAGCACGATCAACAGTCCTTTTAAGCATCTAAGTGATATCTGTTCCTTTAAAGAGTAACCATTATGATGCATAGCTTTATTGAGTTAGTCATTTTATTTAATTGGCTTTTGAGATGTTGGTTTCTGGTATAGGTTTGCATGAAGTAGAGGCTGTTGTCTAACTGCTTTATGTTGTTTCGGATTAGATTATTGCTTTAATTGCTCCAAGGTGCTCTATCTGAAAGGATGGAACTGGTTTCATCTGCCATAATCATTTTAACACAGATGGTATAGGAACTGTATGAATTTTGGAACTTGTTTAAAATGTCGAAACTCAGGATAGGGCACTCAAGTGAGCGATGGTTTGGGGTATGTCAAAGGGCTTACTTATATAATAAAAGTGGATGAAATTATTTGAGCAAAAATATGTTTGGTTTAGTTGGCCATATTGGTACTTTTCAGGTATTTTAATGGTTTGTTCATTGGTTGGAGCTTTCCATTCATTATGGGAAGTCATCATTTATGTCCTAACTTATCCTGTCTGACCTTTAACAGAGCACACAGTCCAAGTAGTGAATCCCATTTTTTGGGATTTGGCTTTCTTCTTGTTTTATTTTTGTTCAACAGTAAACATACTAATTACTTAAGTTATCCTTGCTTTCTCTTAACTTCAATCAGTAACCAAGTTAGCATGATCTTTGACATTTCTGTTGCTTTTTATCGAACTTCTACATTGCTTATAGGATATCCTAGTAACTATAGTGCACTGATTTTCTTATTCTCAAATATTTTGCTTTTGGAAGAAAATTTCGAATTGGTAAACTGAAGTATTTCTTCGTCTGCCTCATTACCTTTCAGGTTGACATTTGAAGAGTCCTGCTGTCTTACTTTTCCAGTATGTCGACTTTGGTGAACAAGATAAACTAGTTGTGCCATGCAATGAACTGAAATGAAAACCTCACAGGTAATCAATTTGTTTCTCTTTCGTGTATGACACAAATATTGTCACATTAGGTTATCCATATATAGTAGACTTAATTGTTGGCATATATGAACTGATCAAAGAGGATTTCTTGATCCTCGTCATATTATATTGGAGTATGTTATCCTTCTTATAGTCGCTTGTGTTCCCAACTCATTCTACTACACAATTTGAATTGCATTCATTGTCATCATTCTAAATTTTGTTTTCAGAAGAAGATGATTTACTAGGAAAGTCAAAACATCTCCAGATAAGAGAGTTTTATAGATAGAACATGAAAATGGACTGCGTTAATACGATACCTTGTTAGTTTCTGTTGAGGTGTAGTTGAATCTAGTACCAACTTTGTTTTGAATTAATAAACATTTAGATGCATTGACCAAATATAGAAGGGGCAATCCTTGGGTCTATTTCTGCAAGTTGCTCTCATGCTTTCAAATGTTAATGGTGAAAAGCGGAAGTACAATGCTTTTTCTCTTTGCACCAAATTTTTTTTTTTTAGTTAGGGCTTTTGAATTTTGAAGAAGCCAGGCATAAAAATTCCGAAAAGTGAAATCATCAATAAATTCTAGGAAGAAATTGCCACATAGCACCACACTGTCATTAATACTGAGAGAAACAATTGCTTATGATGGGTGCATTATTGCCAAATCCACAAGAAAAGAACCATTTTTCATAACAAGTCAATATCATGAGTAGTAGTGCTGTTATGGTTGCTTTACATAAAATATTTAGGGCTTGGTTGGCCAACTTATTGTCATTACTGGTTAAATGAATGGTCAGACTTTTTGTTTCTTTTTGTTGTTGAGCATGGCACGTAGAAGCGGCAGCATCAGCCTTGGGCAGCAATTACTACGTCGAACATCTTTCACCACCCATGAGATTAATGTGGGTGGTGGCAACCCCAGTACTCACTGCAGAAGCGGTTATGCAAAACATCATCTTCATTGCTCCAAATGTTGATTGAATTGCATAAGTCGCTACCAATGATGATTATATCATCTACATAAAGCAGGAGCGATGTCCTTAGGTTTGAATGAATATGGTTGGATGATCGTTTGGACCCGAAATGAACCTGAAACACAAATAGCTATAGTAAAATTGGAAAATCATACCCTGGGAGCCTTCTTAGGGTCGTAGGTTGCCTTGTGAAGATGAGAGACCTGCATAAAAATAGCAACTATAGAAGGATGGTAGTTTTTGCATAAAGATAGAAACTATGGAATAACATTGGTTTTAACATTCACAAGATAAAACAAAAGCAAAGTAATATCAAACTATCAAAAATTTGACCCCCTCTCCAATAATAAAGAAAGTTTTTCTACTTCTCAAACAAAAATATCAAAATTTCATACATTACAAATACCTAGGCCTATATATAGACAACTCAATCTAAACCAAGTTTTAGTAACTTAGGAAAGCAATTAACGTTATTAGGAACTGAATTAGGCAACTAAGCCATGAAGAAATAACCCGAAATGTCTTGAAAATTGAGACATGCCAAAAATATGGGTTTGGACCCATTTAGAAGTCTAGAACCACACATGGTTGTAACCACAATGGGGCGGTGGCAGGGATGCGTTACTTCCTAACTGCCCCTGTTCACAGAATGAGGCTGTTGTTACCTCCCACAACAATCTCGCAAGTGTGACAGCCACCTGTTCCGTGATGTCAATGCTGGCGGGGTTACAGCTGCTGTTCGTCGTCTTATTTTCGAACCATGCTCCTGTATCAGTTTTGACAGTTGTAACTTAAAGGTGGATCTCTTCACAGGATTCTCAGGATTCTCAAGCTTCACAAGAATCTCAAGGTAACCATCAGAACAACCAAGGTACCGAGGCTGCTGTTGCAGATGCAGGTTCAATATCCATTGCAAGCAGTGATAACCGAAAGGTTTCTCGTGAAGATATTGAACTTGTAAGACTGTCTTTCATATATTATTATTTCATGTCAACTTTATAGTATGAGAAACATTCCATCTATATTTTATGATTTTCTCTTACTGTTTATTCCACTTGAATAATGTCCCAATGTTGCAGGTCCAAAATTTGATAGAACGGTGCCTACAACTTTATATGAATAAAGGGGAAGTGGTTAGGACTCTTTCTAGTCGTGCCAGAATTGAGCCTGGTTTTACAACTCTAGGTGAGTCAAATATCTTAACATATCTTCCTTTCCAATTTCTACCAGCCAGATATTGTGATGTATTGTTTACTGTCACTTAACATACCATTCTTAAATGATTTTATTGAACGTTGATGTTAAAAAAGGTGTAAAAGGGGATAGGTCTAATGCTTCCTTGAGCCACATCCAGGACATGAATGTGCTGTCCTGTGATTCATGCAAGCTTGATCTATGAGTGAAGCCTGACATCAAAAACATGTAGACATGTTTGTTGGGATGATCTGGCTTCTGAGACATGCCTAGATAGAACCCTTTTGAATCCGAAGATAAAGCTTGGCATGAATAAATAGGTCTCAGGTCTCCCAATCTGAAAGGAATTTCCTTAAAATATTTTTCATAAGTTTGATCTGGTGTCCTGCCATGAGTGACGATATCAATTTTCATAACATTCTGGGGGTTTCTGCATACTATTTTCATAAATTTGATTCAAATTCCTGTATAGTTGATGATTTTGATCTTTTTGAGACTAAACGGTTGTAATTAAAATTCCCCTCACATTCCATTAATGGATGATGATGTTGATCTTTATAGCATTCCTATAGTTGAGTTTAGAGAAGAGTCAGTTTTAGTTACAAATGTCAAGAGAAAATTGATGTTTTCTAATTATTAACTAGGCTCCCAAAATAAACACCTAGCTCATAATTTTATTGATGTTAGTGTCACTTAAACTCACAGAACAGGTGATCTTAGCTTTCGATATCATCAGTTGAAATTTCAGATCATTCTACATACACATGCACACAAAAGCCCATGGAGAATTGTGATACATATACCAATTAACGGTTGTCATTTGATATCATGAAATTTGGGATAATGACTTTGTTGCTGTTGTCATTTGATATCGTGAAATATGCATTGGTCTGATATCACTTGTTTCATCAAATTTCAGTGTGGCAGAAACTGGAGGAAGAGAACTCTGAATTTTTCAGGGCATACTATATCAGGTTGAAATTGAAAAAACAGATTATCTTGTTCAATCATTTATTGGAGCATCAATACCATCTAATGAAGTACCCTGTGCCACAAAAGGTTCCCTTGGTTCCCATACAAAATGGGTTTCATTCTATGCCTGGTAATTTCATCCACCTCTAACATTCTGCTTGATGAGAAGGTTTTTGAATATTAACTAGATTTGAAGTTCTGAAAGTAGAAACTTGGTTACTTTAATAATTCTAAAAAAAATTATGCCTAGAAAGTCATTGTGCTTGATACCGTACTAGGATATAGGCACTGAAGGCATATATTTCTTTTGGGTCAAGTTCATAACCACTTAACTTTCGTAATAAACTGGGGTCACATCAGATGGAGAGGTAGCTGGTTGTCTCGAATAGGCTGGGGATATCCAAGAGAGGCAAAGAAGTTGTAGTAAATGGTTTCGTAATAAACTGGGGTCACATCATGCACGTTCATCATTGTCTCACTCTTCTTTTCCCAGACGTTGCAATCAATGTAGTCAAAGGCGAAAGGCGCACTCGAGGCGCAAATGGTCAAAATCGCCCGAGGCGCAAGGCGCACTTAAGGCGCGCGCCCGAGCGACGCGAGGCGCAAAAATTATATATATATATCGGATTTCTACATTGATAAACATGTGTGCTTCAAATTTTTCCATGTCTAGGTTGCAATCACTTTGAATTGAGTGAGAGAGAGAGAAAACAGTAAAAAAAAGTACATCAGTTCAAAAAACAGTCTAAAAATAGTACAACAGTTAAAAAAACAGTCTAAACATGTTTTTTTTTCACAAGATTTTCAAGGTGCGCCTTAGCTATTCCAAGGCACTCCGAAAAGGCGCACCTAGGCGCGCCTTAAGAATTGCGCCCCGTCTGGAGTGCCACGAGGCGCTGCCCCTACGCCTAGGAGCAAGGCGCGCCTGAGGCACGCCTTTGACTACACTAGTTGCAATAGAAACACCGCTCTTCTTCCTTTTCCAGAACTTACAATAGTAATACCAACTTAATTCTTAGGCCACTTTATTTCATGATTAGTATATCTTGCAATGTTCAACCACTCTAATACCACTATATTGATAATCATTACTTTGTTCGTCAACCTCACATGCTTTTCATACAATTTATCAAGCTTTGCAATATCACATACAATTTTATCCATATAGGATTAGGTTTTTGATCATTTTGTAGTATTTCCCTCACAAATAGCTGGCCGTTTACCTATGGTGCATGAATACGAATACGATACAAAACTGATAAAGACTAAGAATTAATCTATTGGGCACACAATGACCAATATAAATAGATAGATATACAACCAAAATATCAAAAACTAGATAAGAGGATATCAAAACTAAATAACAAACTAATACCCCAACAAACTAACAACTATAGATTATTCTTAACAAAAACAATGCGGACATGGTAGCATGGACAGTGCATTAATTTTGGCATGTGTCCATGCATATTTTGATGTGTCTGTCTTGTGTCTGACACAATCAGGGTAGCCATATGTTGTTTTAGTAGGTGGTGAGGGGGATATGGAGGAGGAGAAGGGATGAATGATGGCTGTCCCCAAGTTTGGAGGAGAAATATATTATTTGGGAAAGACCAGCATACCTCCCTGATAGGAATTTCATTTTGTTTATATAAATCAAGAGTACCAGCAGATAGACTCAAAACCCTAGAAGATGACTTCTAAAACTGTCCAACCTTTGAACAACCAAATCAATTAAACAAAGCCTGGCCAGATTTTTCAGGTCCTTCATTCTGGAATTTTGGCCTGACTGGAATACCAGTTCTGTGGCGCCGGAATTCTGGTCCCTATTTTCCAACACCATGCTTTCTACTGGTGTGCTATTACTTTATATGAAATGCCCCAGATTTAGATTGGATCAGACTGAAACATATACCAAGGGGTTATTTTCTCCCTTAGTGTTCAGATATTGGGTAGTGCACTTTCATTTGAAAAGCTAATTCTGGCATTTTAGAATTTTCACAACTTCAGATACCACAAACTATTTGATTTCTTTCCTCCTTATCCATATCCATGTTCGACTTAGCATATAGTGTCATCTAAAACCCTTGAGGGCACGTTTTGGAATGGAGTTTCAAAATGAAAACTGGGGTTTGGTGGAGTTAGGTCTCCAAAAGTCCAAAAATGGTAAAAGGGAAAATGTGTTTGGTAGTGGCCCTTTCTCATTTATGTAGAAAATGCATCTCATTGAGGCTATGTTTGGTTGATAGTAAACTGAGGGAAAGGATAGGAAAAGGAAACACGATCATATACTAATGAGTTCCCATTTCTATTCAAAATGGTTTCATTTTCCTCTCTTCCCTCATTTTCATCAAATAAAAAAGGAGCCTAACTGTTGGTTATTTTCTGCACCCATCTTTTTTTATTACCAAGTGAGAAGTTCTCCCCTCTATTGCCATTCTTATTCAATGCCAATTTTGCAGTGCAGTTAACAATTTACCTATGGGTTACCCAATTCTTCAACAGTCACCGATGCCAGCTACAGGTCAGCCTCACTGTGATTCAATGGGACTCTCAAGCTGTCATGTAGTCAATGGAATTCCTGCACCAGGCAGTTTTCATCCCATAAGAATGAATTCCGGAAATGAGTAAGATCTTTTCCCCAAAAATTTCTTCTTCCAATAGTGTAGCTTTAGTTAAAACAAACCGGACCATTGTCTTGGTCAATCTTCTGACCAGTCTGCTTTAGTCAATCTTATCTTTTGCTGATTTTCGAGAGTCTGCTGGCTTTTAGAAAGATAAGGCAATCCTAGTCTCTTTTTAAGCAAATTACACGTTGGCCTCTTTGTCTCTTGTATGCCAACTCAAAACAACACGTTACCAGTAAAGAATGTGCACCACATGAAACAATCTGTCATGATTCTATTGCATTAACTACTTTTGCTAAATTATATCATTTTTGTCTCTTATCGTGAAGGAATAAATAGTATGCCCAAGAGAAACAGTCAATTAATCTGTGGCCGGCCAGTTGACTTGCTTTGGCGATTTTGCAAAGTTTGTTATATGATGACATAGAGTTGAAGATGCTTTCTTCCTTTATTTTCCTCTTTTATCTTCTCTCTCTTCCCCTCCCATGTAGCTATAAATCGTACATAATATCATAACTTAGAAGTTTCAAACTTTCAACAAGGAACATAACCATCTCGGTCTAGCTAATTTGACCTCATACCTTTCTCTTTCTTTGGGCTCCTCTTTCATTAGTTAATTGTTGCTTCTCTTGGTTTTAGCCAGGTTTGTCATTTTTCTTGTAATCATGTTTTTTTTTGTTACTTGTCTTCTGATCTTGTGTTTCCTTCTCCCATGTTACTTGTCTTCTGATCTTGTGTTTCCTTCATCCATTTATCAACAATTCAAATTATTCTTGAATTTACTTTCTGCGTTCATTATCTTTGCAATTGAGTTATGCACTCTCTTATAGAATATTCTCTGATTTTGTTCAAGTATTGTGATGGACAACGGCACAGCAGAAGCAGCACCTGCTGCACCCCCATGCAGTGCTATGTCAACCATGTCAGAAATGGCTGTGAGTTCAGCATCAGTGGCTTCGAGTAATCATTTTCCGTTCACTCCATCTGAGATAACAGGAATGGGCATGGATGCATCAACACAGGATACAACCTTCACAGCTGACGTAGTGAATACAGAAGGATTGCAACTTGGGCCAGATGGTGGCATTGGGTCCTCAAGAGACTCTGTTAGATCCTTTGGCCAGCTTTGGAATTTTAGTTTTCCGGACCTGACAGCAGAACTGAACAGTTTGGGAGGTACAGTTTCTAATTTATGTTCAATAGTTTATTTTAGATCTCTAAAAAAGGAAAAATATTTCAGACCTCTGACATATTGTGGTATAAGTAGGGAAATTGATAATTATCAATATTTGCCCCAGGTTTTGGTTTTCTTTTTCTGTAACCTTGGAGATTGTTTGACGCTCTGATATGTGAGCTCTTTTTTGTAATCACAAGCCTGCATGTCAATTTAATTTCTGTTAGATGTACATTTGGATGAAAATGCGTAACTGGAAGCGATGCCCACAATTTGGTTACAATGATTAAAGGCTGATCAACTTTTAATGAGTTTCTAGCTAATGGTTAATTTCCAAACTCTCCTCCATTGTTTAGCCAATCCAGTAAAATTTCTCTTTCATCTCCCCATCCCTATCACCCTCACCCGCACCCTAAATCCACGTGGCAACAAATAACCTTAGCTGTTACTCTCCTGCATGGGAGAAATTCCACTCCTTTTTGGGTTACTTTTAACCAGTTTTGAGCATTTAGTATATTAATCATTACAGACAGGATAGGTAATTATTGAAGTGCTGAAGTTAAAAAGACTACTTAAATTGTCACACTTATACATGCCCAGAAGCTACAGCACTTACCACATCAGCTTAAAAGAAAGATGGAGTTTCTAACTCAGACGAGCACAGCAAGAATTAGTCTTATACCACAACAGTACCAATGGCGATGCTATTGTCCTATATCTTTGGGTTGGCTAAACGAATTCTTTTCTTCCATGCAATTCTATTTTTCTGTGGACTTCAAAATTATCAACTACTAAGTTCTTCCGCATTATTCCGTTATGATTAGATGTATTCCTATTTCCTAATCCTAATACCTTCTAGGATCATGGCCCTATATCTCCTTACTGGTGCTTCCATCTATACCCGTTGCACATATCTATTCAATGATTTAACCTCATTTTATCTTCTTTGAGGGCATGTCTAACTTCTCACCAATGCCTTTGTATCTTATCCTATCCATAACTTTGTTGTTGTTCTTCCATCTCAACATTCTCATTTCAGTTGGGCGTGTAGTTTCCTAAGTGCCCACATATTATACTGCTAAATCTTAAATATATGAAATAATCAGTCGACTGTTTTTATGATTAAATATTTACCAATTTCTTGGGAGATGTGTGGTTAACTGATATGATTGTCTAAAAGCTGAAATTCTAAACGCGC
The DNA here is from genome assembly GCA_036927795.1 of Iris macrosiphon. NCBI lineage: Eukaryota > Viridiplantae > Streptophyta > Magnoliopsida > Asparagales > Iridaceae > Iris > Iris macrosiphon. The sequence continues at coordinate 355,938,101 of JAYESA010000004.1, forward strand.
TGTTTCTTGGTTATCTTGTAACCCATGTCAATGACTCGATGAATGTTGTTGTGCTATGACAGATCTTGGAGCTCTTGGGGAATACACTGGCTCACCATTCCTTCCATCTGACTCAGACATTTTGGACTCCCCAGAGCAGGATGATATAGGTAAAGTCACTATTTATTTTTCTCAAGAACTTTAATAGTTATAATTCTATAGTGTACGCGATCAAACTTTCTTCTACAATGCTGCATCAATGTTCGACTTTGCTGATTGCTACTGACTTTATATTTGGTCTTTAAATGTTTTGCAGTCGAGGAATATTTTGCGGATACTATCAATGGTCCCTGCTCTCAGTCCGATGAAGATAAAGCATAGAGAACATAAGACAAAAGCCTAGTCTTGTTTCAATTATTGATCTTAAGTTCCCAGGAAAGGCTCTGTAGACCTTAAATGACTGGCATCATAAATTAAACAACAGCTCATAGTCGCTCATTAGTCCATATTTATCTGTATACATTCATCATGTTCTATGTTTTAGAATTTTGCAGGGGATGATCATGATAGTAATAAGGGACACGGACACTGTATTGGGCTTTACGAATTATACGTTAAAGATTTAGCTTTTCTAATACAAGATGTGCCTACTTTGTCTTTTAATGGTTAGAATGCTGCTTCGCTTGGGTCAATATCTTTAATACTGATGTAGATTAGTACATGGTTGTTTGAGAGGTGACATTCTTTGGTTTTTCACTGTGATGCCAAATTTTGGCGGAATCCGACTGGATGGATAGGTAATGTGATTGAACAGGTTGGAGATTATGGAATTGATGCCTCTAATCGGTTCCGAAGTCTTAATTAATTGATCTACTCTATTCTCTCTTAATCTGTTTAATAGCAGCTGCGGTCTCTGTTTTGTTTCCTTACAACTGATGTTTTGCTACCTTCTCCTCGTTTTTCTATTTGTGAGAGTTCACTCTAGGCATGCAGTTTCGCTTGGCATGGTGATATAACATTTTTTGTTATAATTGCAACTAAGAATTATATCGGTTTGCTCTCTTTTGTTTCAACAGGAAATGTTTTGATATCGACAGTCGATGCTTTCTATTGTTTTGGTGTGTTGGCTTAAGTTGCTAATATATGGAAACATGAGATGAGGAACGTTTGGTCATACAAATTACAATCTTGTGCAATTGCAAAAGGCTTGTGTTGTGTATGTCTCAAATTTCCTCATCCCCTTTCAGTTTTCCTCTATGTATGTAGTATTATTCACATCTATCATTAACAGGGCGAATAGAGGGGATAAGAACTGCATTTTGGAGACTCTTAAGGGTCTGTTTTTTTACCGGTTTGGGAGTATTTTTGAACCGACCGTTTATGAAAACCCTTAGTTGTTAATTTTTGTGAGGCACTGGTTTTGGTCGGCCGGTGTAATGTAATTTTGGGTGGCTTTATAAACACCCCGAATCGGTGGATTTTGAGGGGTTTTATTCCATTTATATCATCACCAAAAATATATAATTATAATTACTAATATCTTATCCTATTTTTTTCTTTCTCATCTATGTTTTTTTTCTACTTCTTCCAAGCTAATGGCTATTTTTTCCGATAAGTTTTCAAAATCCCTCTCATACTTTCATTCAAGCATTTATATTATTTTGATCAAATATGAAATTTTATGTTCTGATTGAGGCGTGGACTGGATGGCAGTTTTTACGTTCCTAGCCGTTTTGTTTATGTATGGATATATATGTAATTTTATTCGTGCAAAAAGTATTTTGAATCGTTCATAAACGGTACTATAAAAATATCTCGTAACCGTTATCAATACAATTGCCAAGCAGACCCTAAATGTAAAAAATTGGGTAGCAAAAGCAAGTGAAGGGGGGTGGATATATTGTTGGCTAGGCTCCGCGAAGTTGACTATTATAGTAAACAAGGGGAGAAGAGAAAAACTAATTGTAAAAGGGGCTCCAATTTGAATATTCTTTATCCCTTTTGATGCCGGGGCAAACGAGTTCGTGATCATGGGCCTCCTAGACGAAAAGATTGGACAACAATGATAGAAAGAGTTGACAAAGATGTTGCATGGTTGGAAAGGAAAACTTCCATCATTATTGTATGGATCGAACGCAGTACACTATTTTCATGTAAGTCATTAGATTGTTATTAAGATGTGTGTATGTACATATTTTCATACAATCTGACAAATGGAAAATAGAAGGATGCACTGCATCGAGACCAAACAATAATGAGATACATAAATGGGCCAAAAATTATTCAAGAAATAACAGATTATTCAAGAATAAGCATTAAAACACCCAACAAAAAAAAAATAGCATCTTCAATTTTCGTCCCTCTTCCGTTTGTCTTCGTTTAAATTTTTTTTTTAATAATAATATAAAGAAAACGTTCTTTCGAAGGAAATGTCCTTACAAAGCACGTTTTTCTTATATTATTATTATTATTATTTTTTTTTTAAACGGACTCTCTCTCTCTCTCACTCAATCACTCTTCTCTCTCTCACTCTCTCTCTCACTCAATCACTCTTCTCCCTCTCACCCGCTAACTCTCTCTCTCTTCTCTCTCTCACTCACTCTCTCCTCCGGCATCGCCAACGTCAAGCTCTACGACTCCGACCCCGCCGTCCTTCGCGCCCTCTCCGGCACTGGCGTCTCCGTCACCATCGCCCTCCCCAACGAGAACCTCACCGCTGCCGCCTCCTCCCCCTCCTTCGCCTCCGCCTGGGTCCGCCGCTGCGTCACCGCCTACCTCCCCTCCACCAAAATCACCGCCGTCGCCGTCGGCAACGAGGTCTTCGCTGTCTCCACCCCCCACAACAACCTCACCTCCTCCCTCGTCCCCGCCATGGCCAACATCCACTCCGTCCTCCCCCAACTCAACCTCGACGGGATCGTCAAGGTCTCCTCCCCGATCGCTCTGCACTGCAGACCTCCTACCCCTCCTCCGCCGGCTCCTTCTGCCCCGACATCGCCGACTCCGTCATGAAGCCCATGCTCGACCTCATCATGAAGACCGGCTCCTCCCTAATGGTCAACGCGTACCCCTTCTTCGCCTACGAGTGAGTGAGAGAGTGAGCAGAGAGAGAAGAGAGAAGAGAGAGAAAGTGAGTGAGAGAGAGAAGAGAGAGAGAGTTAGCGGGTGAGTGAGAGAGAGAAGAGTGATTGAGTGAGTGAGTGAGAGAGTCCGTTTTAAAATATATATATATATATATATATATATATATAAGGAAAATGTCCTTTGGAAGGACATTTTTTCTAGGAAAAATGTCATTCCAAAGGACGTTTTCCTTATATTATTATTATTTTTTTAAACGGAGACAACGGAAGAGAGACGAAAATTTTTTGGAATTCGTAAAACGTCCTTCCGATGGACGTTATGATGCTTTGTTTGAAATTTTTTAAAATTTTATGCTCTCAGTGGTATTTGTTTAAATTTGGTTGCTCTGAATGAAATTTTTCGTTAAAATTATTATATTGATATCATGTTGTGGATTATCTTGTCCGTATTGTTTGTAGTCCTATCTAATATAGTTTGGCATTTAGAGTTTTTGTTATAATATAACATCAATATTTTGGATTTATTATTATTATATGATATTGTTTTGTATATTTCATGATTCCGTATTTTATTTTGAATGACCATATAAAAAATATCTGTATTACATAAATCTTATTTGATTTTTAATTTTGAACCGAAATCATAACTCAAAACAGAATAAAAAAAATTAATACAGAAAATTTATTGTACCGATAATAATTTTATATTAATTAAGTACAACGATAGAAGTTTAAAAAAATTTAAAATTTCAATACATATCGCCATCAGAGTTGACGAAAATTAGGAAGTGCTCGATTTTCGCCAACTCAGTTGGCAAAAATCCGACGAAATCCGACGTGGAATCCGACATGGCATATTTTTGGGCGGGGAAAGTGGGAACCGGTTGGATTTTCGTCAAATGGGTTGGCAAAAATTTGGTCTCAGTTGGCAAAAATTCGCTCGGTTTAATTAACCGCTCTTGACGGTTGGTTTAAGTATAGTCAGTGGTCGGTTTAAGTCTGGGGTGGTTGGTTTAAGGACAGTCAGTGGTTGGTTTAAATGTGGGTAGTTGGTTTAATATGGTGGTTGGTTTAATATGGTTGGTGGGTGTTGATGTGTTCTTAGTATAAGGGGGGAGGGAGGGAGGGAGGGAGGGAGGAAGAAATGATGCAGGAAGTAAATCAAGAAGAAGAACAGAAATAAGCAGAGAAGACAAGGAGAAAGTAAGCAGAGAAGAGAAGAAGAAGAAATGTTTGTATATTTTTATTTTTGTAATTTTGATAAATAGTATTAATTCTAATCCTATCATAATTATAATTCTAATCCTGCCATTCTAGTAGCGATTACTATTTTAACCATTACAATTGTAATCCTCATGATAGTAGCTATGCTAACACTAAATATTTGATTACATATTTTAACACTAAGTATTAAATATTGCATATGGGTACCCAAAAAGATAGACGTATTCCGGGAGGGCCTATCACATATATGATTATACAGCTGCGTGAGTCGCACATTTCTAGTTTAGTATTTTCTGGACAGGTATATTAAAATTGAATTATTTTGGTCAATATAATTTAAATTTTTTTTATATGTCTAATAATAACATCGTTTATATATCTCATATATAGCAATACGATTATCCTGATACATTTCGAGCACGAGAGCATGTCGCATGGCGTTATGAGGACGACATTGGGTACTGGATGTTGACTGAAGAACAACATTGTATGGTGAACGTATTTTGTTTTGATCATATTGATCAGATACATTTTCTACGTCACGACAGAGACTTGATCTTCAGTTTAGTTGAGCGGTGGTGGCCCGTAAGAAATACCTTTCAATTACCGTTCGAAAAAATGACCATTTTGCTAGTAGATGTGACAAATATCTTAGGATTACCTATTACGGGTGAACCTATAATATTTGAAAATGACGAATCATTTTGCGGCAAAACTGTGATTAGGAAGTACTTAGAAATGGAGCTGCCTACCATATATGGTAAAAGTTTTGTGACGCTTTCATGGCTCCGTCACAACTTTATGCACCTAGATCGTATTGGTGAGAAAAAAATCTTAGTGGATACGAGACGAGTAAGTATAACATTTAATATTATTATTTATGTAATATATATTTTTACTTAGTTTAACTGATATTCTTTTTTTATTATATGTTCAGGTTACTGCTTACACCAGGGCCTACTTACTAGGTCGAATCAACGAAATTTTGTTTCCAAACTCCGAATTTTGGAAAAATTTACGTTTTTTACCTTTTCTGAAAAATCAGACAGAACCTACCCGTCATGCATTGAGAGCTTCTGTGTTGGCATATCTGTACAACTCCATGTCAAATTTTGTGCATTTTACTTCAGTGGATAAAAGACAATTTTTTTGAATTGATGTATGACATTATTACAGGTATAAAAATTTTATATAATTTTATTTACTAAAGAAATATGTACACTTATATGATCTAATTTTTCTAGGTTTGGTCCTACGAGCACTTCTGTATCGGTAGGCCAGTCTTCCGTATTGATATCGAAGATGGGGTCTTCCCATCAGCTTTACGTTGGATGACGGCTGCAGCAGATCCAACTCGATGTGCTCACAAGGATATCGCAGTTTATCGGGACCAATTCGATTCACTAAGGTTTAACGAGGTAAATTTTTTATAGTATCTTATATTTTTTTATTATTTCATACAGTCAATATGTTTATTATCTTATAATTTTTTTGACATGAAGTAGGTAATTTTTTTACCGTACCGGCTTGTAAACATCTATGTTTTCAGCTTTAATTTTATCCAGTGTGAAAAAATACGAGTTTCATCATTTACTCTAACGAGCCAGTTGTAAACATCTATGTTTTCAGCTTTAATTTTTTCAAACAATAGTTTGCATCTGTTTCATTATAGCATATAGCAAGATAATCTAAACTATGTTGAAAATGTAAAAATCTGAAGACTTTTTTTAAATTTTGTTTAAAATATTGAATACAAAAAAATGAGGCGATTCTGGAAAGATATCATGCATAGCCCTTATCAATCATTTTTGTTTATCTGATATAAAAAAAATTGTATTCCATGCATCAAAATATTTTTCAAAATATGTCTCAAACAGTTCAAAAACCAAGTCCAATAATCAGTATTTTCACTCTCAGCAACAACATAAACAATTGGATATAATTGATAATTTGGATCATGAGCACAAGCAATAAATAAAATATCTTGATATCTAGAGGAAAGAAAAGCAGCATCAGTACTAATCACAGGTAAACATTTTCTTAAAAATCCATCAATGCATGCCTTAAAATAAATAAAAATTCTTTTAAATCTATTGTCTTCTGTAGTCTGTATAAAACATTGGCTACCTGGATTTGTCTCAATAATTTTAAAACCCTACTCTTCAAGACTATTATGCATCAATATAACTACAATTTATTTCGGATAGAGCAAGTTCCCTAACTTTTCAAGCTTTACAATATTTAATATATATTTCGTGTTCTCTATATATATCATTTACAACATGCGATGGACTATACGACTGATTATCTCACATTTTATCGATAATCTTATTTTTAACACATACAGTAGTAGCTAATGGATGAGAACCTGTTGTAAGTCTCCCTAAACAAGAATGTACGTTTTCTAGCGTAGTAATAACAAAACTTTCACCTTTACCACTTGCTTTAGCGTATATTCTTCAATTACAACTTGAATCGTTACATTTATATACAATCCCACTAGCATTATTTAAAGTAGCATGACAAGTAAAATTATGTGCAATTGCTATATCACTAATAAAATATCTAGAACGATTATCAAAATTTCTTCCAATGATTAATCCAGAAATGTTAACACTATCAACCTTGCCATCGAATTCATCATCTAAATTTTCAATTAAATCATCACTGTTTTCATCGTCGTTATTAACATCATCTACTATATGTTCTTGTTCAGTAAATAAAATAACTTGATGAGAAGAACTAGGAACAATATTAATACTTGATTAGAAGCACGTATACTACTTACAATATTATTTCTAGGTGGTGGTTAAGTTACATAAATATTAATGTACGTTGCTTGTACATTAACTTCTAGAATAAATTTTCATGCTTGTTCACTAACTAACTTTATACAATTAGTTAACTAAACATTAACCAATATAAATTCATAATTAATAGAACATTGCTCAACAATTTGATTACGTAAACTATCAAACGAAATATTTCAATCAATTAAAAAAATTTAATTAAACCTCCTTCATAAACTAACCCATTTAGCACACCTCCAACCGAACATAATATTTTTAGACTTCGATCCATGATAAGAGAATGAGCTTCTAAATACAGTGAGTGAGCAGAAGTAGCTTCTGTTGAGTAAGAGATGAACTTCTGTTAAGTGAGAAATGAATAGCAGAAGAAGAGAATAATTTTTTTTATAGATATGAGAAAAAAATAGCCGTTGTAACCCAGAAAAAAAAACCAAAAAAAAAATCAACACAAATCAAACCAACGAAAAAAACCCTAAACATAAAACAAAAAAACAAACCCAAACAAACAATTTTTCGCCAACTAAGTTGGCAAAAATTTAGAAAGTTTAAATTTTTTTTAAGATTAACGGCATTATTTTTTTAACATAAAATTTACTGTAGCGAAATAAATTTATATTAAATTCATGTAAACGGAACAAGTTCGGAAAATTTTAAAAAAAAGTGAGAGTCCGCCAACAGTGTTGGCGGAAAACACAACTGCTGTACACGTACGCAGCCAAAAAATTAAAAAAAAATAAACGTGGGCCCCATGGCCAATTTTCGCCAACAGAGTTGGCTGAAATTTGGGGGGGGGGGGGGGGGCAATTTCAGCCAACTCAGTTGGCTTGGCGGAAATTGGCCTTGGGGCCCACGTTTATTTTTTTTGTTTTGTTTGGTTTTGTTTGTTTACTTAGTTTAGTTTGATTGGTTTTTTTCGTTGGTTTATTTTAATTAGTTATATTTTTGTTTTATTTATTTAGTTTAGTTTTGTAATTAGATTTAAGTAAATTTATTTTAACTAAATAAAATTAAAATTAATTGGAAAGAAATATTTAGAAATATTTTTTTCTGAAATTTGTTTCCAAAGCATCAAAATTTGTATAAATTCCATCTAAAGCATAAAAGTTTAAAAAATTACGAAAAAAATATCAATATGAATTGGACGTTTATATTTAAAAATATTATATTTTTATCGTAAATTTTTTTGTCGTTAAAAGACGTTAAAAAATAATAATAGTAAAAATCTGCCGTAAGACTATTACGTCTGCCGTCGAGCAGACTTCGAGCGGCCATAACTACTTGTTTTGAAATCGTTTTTCGTTAAATAATAAGTCGATTTGTATGTTTTCGACGAGTAACACAAATCATGTAGAAAAAAAATTTATCCGAAACAAGACGCATATGTTACAGGCAAAAATATAAATTTTAAAACTTTAAAGTATCATAACTTTTGACTGGGAGATCGAAACAAGGTCTAGTTTGTGCCAAAATGATCGCATGGAAAAGTACTATAGGATAAACCAATTAACCGTTTGACGGACTTCGAAAATTTTTAGAATCGCAAAAAATGATGTTTTGACCTCCAAATTTGACTTTCGATAATCTTATTTTTGAATATTTAAAATTTACTGTAGGAAAATAAATTTATATTGGATGTGGGGGCCCACGGATTTAAAACGATGTTTCGATCTCCAAAAATTTTTTAGGAACATTTAAATTAATTATTTTATGTCTATTATGAAAAAAACTAATAAAACCAAATAACTAATCAAACCAAACCAACTAAACCAACCCAAACCACCAAAAGAATCTGTGGGTCCCCCACCCAAATTCAGCCAACATAGTTGGCGGATTTTGGGTGTGGGGCCCACGGGTTCTTTTGGGTGGTTTGTTTTGGTTGGTTTTTTTTGGTTGTTTTTTTTTTATTATTAGGTTTTGTTTTGGATTTAGTTTTTTTATTTAGTTTTTTTAGCCAACAATTTCAGCCAACATTTTTTATTTAGTTTTGTTTTGGATTTCGATTTTTTTTATTTAGTTTTGTTTTGCTTTGGTTTTTTTTATTTATGGATTGATGTTGGTTGGTTCATGAGTTGGTTCAAGTGGAAGGGGATAATGTTCCTCGGTTTGGTTTAACAAGGAAGAGACAATAATGGCTAGACAACAAAAATAGTGAGAGGCAAGAGTTGACAGAAAAAAAGAAGAAAAGACTTGACAAGAAAAAAAGAAGAGACGTGAGTGAGGAAAAAAGAAGAAGAGACGTGAGGAAAAAAGAAGAAGAGACTTGAGTGAGAAAAAAGAAGAAGAGACGTGAGAGTAAAAATAAATAAATAAGAGACATGTCTCGTGGGGGAGGAGAGAGAGGAGTACAACAGAGAAGAAGTTGGTGCGGGGTGGGAGCTATAAGAAGAGAAGGAGGAAGAAGAACATAATGCAAGGAGGAAGAAGAAGAGAGTGCACTACGATCATTTACAGCATTCCTTGTGAGCACGTAGCAGCAATTTGAGCAGCCTTAATTTTCTCTCATTTGTAAGTGGACACAGCAGTCTTTGTGAGCACAACAATCCTTATTGTTGAAGGTCTTTATTCTATTCTTCTTCATTTATACTCTTATTTGTATATGCAATAATTTGATGTTAGTTTTTATTTTTTAAATGCTAGGATACTAGTATTTATTTAGTAAATTTAAGTTATGTAATGTGCAAAATTACGGACATCCAAAATTTGTTTTTTGACAACCATAATTGTACAGATGGACAGCCAAAGACGGACGTATTCCTGGAGGCCCTACTACGGATTTAATAATCCAGCAACGTGCGAAACATATATCTACTTTGGTATTTTATGGGAATGTACAATAAAATATAATTATGTAAATAAATATGAATGATATTTTGTACATGTCTACTAATAACATCGTCTATGTTTTTCATATATAGCAATACGATTATACTAATAATGAACGGTGCCGGGAGCATGCCTCGTGGCGTCACGATAACAGACTTGGGTATTGGAGGTTGATCGACCACCAGGTGGCACTGTTGAAAATATATGGATTTTATTATGTTGACAAGATACATTTTATGCAACACGATAGAGACTTAATCTTCAGTTTAGTTGAGCGTTGGTGGCCCAGACGAAATACCTTTCAGCTACCATTCGGAAAGATGAGTATTATTCTAGCAGATGTGGCAAATATTTTAGGTTTACCTATTACGGGTGAACCTATAATATTTGATAAATCAATTTCCGCCGACACTATGATTACAAAGTACCTAGGTGTGAAGGTGCCGCATAATAAACGTAGTAAAAATCTTGTGACGTTTACGTGGCTCCGTATAACTTTTTGTACCTAGATCATATTGGTGACCAAGTTATCTTAGTTGATGAGGATCGGGTAAGTATATTTTTTTTTGCAACTTATGTTATTATTTACATAGTATATTTTTAATTGAATTTAACGCATATAATGTTTTTATCATTTGTTCAGGTCATTGCTTGCACCAGAGCCTACTTGCTAGGTTTATTAAACGGAATGTTGTTTCCAGACTCATCCGATTTAGTTGATTTATATTTTTTATCTTTTTTGGTAGACCTGACCGCACCTACGCGCCACGCTTGGGGAACGTCAGTGTTGGCATATTTATATAGTTCTATGACAGATTTTGTACAATTTGAAGACATGAATGCAACGAAGGTAAATCTAAGTGGTTGTGCGACATTAATACAGGTATAAAAATATGTGTACTTATAACAAATGAAAAGTTTTACTTAATTCTATTTACATTGAAAATATATGCATTTATATCATATGGTCATATTTTCTAGGTTTGGTCCTACGACCACTTTCACATTGGTAGGCCAATCTTCCGCATAAATACCGACGTTGGTGTCTTTCCGTCAGCTTTACGGTGGACTGCGGATGCAGCAGATCCAGTCCACTGTGAACATGCGGTTATCTCTTTATACCGGGTCGAATTTGATACACTGAAGTATAACGAGGTAAAATATCTGTATTATTATTTTATAAAGTCATTATAACCATTATCTTATAATTTTTTGTCATAAAATAGGTGACATACTGTCCGTACCGGCTTGAGCATAATCCTACTGAAATACAAACAACAGCCTATAACCTTAGTGTCCATAGTTGTTTCCTGATATTCGACGGTGAAATCATGTATCATCCAGCTGATCGCGTTATGCGACAATTCTGGGTGAAACAAAAGATTTTCGATGAGCCACCATGTTTAAATCGTAGTAAAGGGAGTGCAACTAAAAGAGCAAGCAAAATGATTCCACAGTGAAATTCTAGATTGGAGACACAACCCATGGTTACAGACGTCTCAACTAATGGACTCTATAGATGAGGGTAAGTTACTTAAAAAGTTGAACAAAATTATTTTTTAAAATTATATGAAATCAAACGCTCATATTTGTTTAAATGGTGTAGCATTAGGTGATATAGCCTATAGATCTTGGTGGGGAGCTCCTCTTATCAGTAACCGATCCTACCAATATGAGGAGTTGCGATTCCAACATCGGGCTGTTGATGATGCTAGTTATCGTGAATGGTATCAACATGTAATGAAGAAGGTACGTATTTTATTGATAAAAAAGTTTGTCTCCATAGTTTTTTTATTATGAATTAATTGGATTCTATTTAATATTTCAGCTTCCAAATTTGAATATAGCATGTGAAAATCATCTAGTGAGAGACTCGTTAAGCACAGCAGTAAGATCATTTTTGGATGATGTGCAAGCATTTCCGACCCCACCCAACCCTCCGTTACATATTCCACCAGATTATCCTCAAGGCTTAGTTAGCCGACGACAACCACGTCCGCGTAGAAACTATCCTCATGTTTGGCATATGGATAGCCCGCCTCAACAAGATGACGAGGTCCCTCAGCAGGTTGAGCAGGACATTTTCCAACAGGCTAACCAGGGCACTTCCCAACAGGCTGACCAGGGCACTTCCCAGTGGTCTGGCCATGGCCATGACACTTCCCAGTGGGCGGGCCAAGGCACTTATCAGTGGGCGGGCGAGGGGACGTCACAGGCACGTACCCCACAGATGGACCGAGAGGCGGACGAGGGGACTTCACAGCCTAGTGGTGACTATTGGGATTATTACATGCAGATGGCCACTTCTATATTTGATGCACCCCAGTTTGATACAGCTACTCAGTTATCTGTGACTCCAACAGCGCCGGTGCAGACACAAGAGGCTGATGAATTTGACCCATGGGCACCATTGCCAGGGGAGAGACTTGAGGATACAATAGCAAGAAGAAATAGACTCGGTCTTAGGCCAAGGCCTCGTAGGAATTATGACAGGATGGCAAGAGGCAGAGAATGAAATTCTTGTACTGCTAGGTTATATGAGAAATTTATGTATTAGAAATTAAATTACATCAATGAACATAACTTTTCTAAGAAAATCTATGCCAATCATTTATTCTCTTGGTTGGTTAGTACATCTTCTTCGATTGTGTCCTAAACCATTACAGTTGCTACAATGGAGATCTCTTGATGATTGATCATTCGCCATGATGCGGTTCTTCTTTGGTCTTCCCGCTTTCCGTCGTACATCTGGTACTCCATTGTCGCCTATAACCAATGTACTTTGAATGTTGTAAGGGACTGGAATTGGCTCCAGGTGCGGCTCATATACGCTTCTTAATGCTTCTTTGGAAAAAATACCTGGATAAAAACTCTCGATGCTAATATTTTTAGAATTACAAGCATAACATACATGTACACATGGCAGACAAGTATGATACCATTTAAAACATGTACAATATTTTTCATCTAACTTCACAACATATGTTCTGTTAGTTTCACGATCTAGTATTTCAAACAAATAACCAACTATACTCAATATTTGCAGCTGGTGTCTTTTTCTTGTGATACTGGCCATAGTATTTAACATCTTCGGACAATAATCAGTTGCAAGATTATCAGCTTTTTGCCGATTTTTGTCCTGAAGTGTTATGATTTTGGTTCGAATACCATCAAGTAGTGTTGTTATTGGTTTATCGCGTAAGTTTTTAACCCAGTTATTGAAGCATTCAGCAAGGTTCGACGTGTTAATATCTAATCTAGGACAAGGAGAATAAGTTGTTATCCAGTGTGATAAAACACGAGTTTCATCATTTACTCCAACAAGCCATTTGTAAACATCGATATTTTTAGCCTTAATTGTTTCAAAGCAAATATTCGCATCTGTCTCATTATAACATCTTGCAAGGTAGTCTAATTTACGTTGAAAATAAGGCAGTCTACATACTAGTTTTAAATTTTGTTTAAAATGTTGAATACAATAAAAATGAGGTAATTCCGAAAAAGTAGCACACATGACATTTATTAATCATTTCTGTTTATCTGATATAAAAGAAATTGTATCCCACGTATTAAAACTACCTTCAAAAGATGTTTTCAAACCGTTTAAAAACCAAGTCCAAGAATCCGTATTTTCGCTCTCAGCAATAGCATAAGCAATTGGATATAATTGATAGTTAGGATCATGAGCACACGCAATAAATAAAATACCTTAAAATTTAGAGAAAAAAAATGTAGTATCAGTACTAATCACAGGTAAACATCCTCTTAAAAAACCATAAATGCATGCCTTGAAACAAATAAAAATTCTTTGAAACTTATTATTTTCTGTAGTCTTTATATAACATCTGCTACCTGGATTTGTCTCAATGATTGTAAAAGCATACTCTTCAAGACTACTATATGCATCAATATAACTACCATTTATTTCTGATAGAGCAATTTCTCTAGCTTTCCAAGCTTTATAATATTTAATATGTATTCGGTGTTCCCTATAGATATCATTTATAACATGCGATTGACTATACGACTGATTATCACGAATTTTATCAATAATCTTATTCTTAACCCATATAGTTGTCTCTAATGGATGATTTTCCGTTATAAGTCCACCTAAACAAGAATGTACATTTTCTAGCGTACTAATGACGAATGTTTCGCCGTTGCCAATGGCTTTAGCGTACACTCTCCAATTACAACTAGAAACGTTACATTTATATACAATTTCACTGGCATTGTTTCTAGTAGCCCTGCAACAAATTTTTTTTGCAATTGCTATATCACTAATAAAACTTCTAAATGCATGACGATTTATAAATTCTCTTCCAATGAATAAATTATTTAAACTATCAACATTATCATCAAGTACATCATCTATATTTTCTATTAAATCATCACTATTTTCATCGTCGGTATTACCATCATCTACTCTATGTTCTTCTTCAGTAAATGAAATAACTTCGTGAGAAGAATTAGGACCACTACTAATTCTTGGTGGTGGTGGTGGTGGTAGAGTCACAAAAATATTAATATATGTTGATTGTATATTAACTTCAAGAATAAATTTTCATGCCTCCTCACTAACTAAATTTATGCAATTAGATAGATAAATATGTACCAATAAAAATTCACAATCAATAGAAATTTTTTCAAATATTAGATTACGTAAATTATCAAACGAAATATTTCGATCAATTAAAAGAACTTCAACTAAACCTCCTTCATAAGCTAACCCATTTAATACACCACCAAGTGAGCATAGTATTGTTATACTTCGATCCATGGCAACAAGAAAATGGGCTTCAAATATTGTATATTGAACTGAGCTTCTCCTGTGTCGAAAGAAAGAACTTTCATATGAAAAGAAATAAAAATTTTGATTGCAATGTTTGATATGCTGATATCAAACAAATACTACGTTTATATAGGTAACTTCGAACCGATCGTTAGACGAACGTTGGATATGAACGTTGAAAAAATAAGAGTCGTTGTAAAATAGCCGTTGTACATAAACCAACTACTAAACCAACCCATAGACCCAACCCAATTTCAAACCAAAATCAAAACCAAATCATTCCCTGATATTTGTCTTTCTTCTTTACTTTGTCTTTTTTTTTAATATAAAAAAAACTAAACCATTAAAATAAACAAAAAATTAGAGGACACAAATAAATACTAGTTTTTATTTTAATTTTTTCTTCTTTATTTACTTTTTTTTATTTTCCGAAAAAAATATTTTTAAATATTTCTTTCCAATTAATTTATTTTATTTCGTTAAATAAATTTACTTAAATCTAATTACAAAACTAAACTAAACTAAAAAATATATATATATAACTAATTAAAATAAACCAACGAAAAAAAACCAATCAAAACAAACTAAGTAAACAAACCAAACCAAAAAAATAAACGTGGGCCCACGGCCAATTTTCGCAAATTGCCCCCCCCCCCCCCCCCCCCCCACCACCAATTTCAGCGAGCTCTTTTGGCAGAAATTGGCCGTGGGACCCACGTTTTTTTTTTTTGAGCTGCGTACGTGTACACCAGTTGTGTTTTCCGCCAACACTGTTGGCGGACTCTGACTTTTTTTAAAAAATTTCCAAACTTGTTTCGTTTACATGAATTTAATATAAATTTATTTCGCTACAGTAAATTTTCTGCTTTTTAATATTCTGTATTTTCTTTATCTTTTATGGCAATATGTATCAAAATTTAAAAAATTTCAGAACTTCTATCGATGTACTAAATTAATATAAAATTATTATCGGTACAATAAATTTTCTGAAATTAATATCTTCAAAACCGAATTGTTTTTTTTTTTCAAACCCAACCAAAACTCTTATTGGGTTGGGTTGTAGGTCCAAAATCAAATAATGCTCACCCCTAGTTCAGATAGCAGAGTTTAACAATTTGTTTCAACAATCACAGAACCGGTAATTAATTTGAGTTTACTTGAGAGCCTCTCAAATACTTGGGTAATAATATTGTGATTCGTAGGTACATTAGTAATCGCAACAATAACCAGCCTCCTACTGTTGCCAGCCATGACAGACAGCTCGACGCTAGGCACTCAGAGAGCATGCTGCTGAAATCCACACTACATATCTTCTCGATCGTGCGCATCCAAGTACTACATCGTAACAGAGGCCAAGACTTCAATAATATTTACTCACAAGAAGCTAGCTATGCTATGTATCATGGGCTCCAGCGTGCTCAGGCCGATGTGTAAACTCGTAATCAAGGTGAACGAAGGCTCGCTCTATCTCGGGCAACGACTCGAGCTTCTCTTGTAAGGCTTCTCCAATGTCGTGAGCTTCTCTAAGTGGCATCTCTGATGGCAACACAATGTCCACCTCAACAAAGTAGTGCGAACCGAATGTGTATGCTCGCACCGTGTCGATGTGTCTTACAGCCTTGTGGTGGTTCCAGCACAGGTATGTCAATTTTTGG
Source organism: Iris macrosiphon (assembly GCA_036927795.1). Classification (NCBI taxonomy): domain Eukaryota; kingdom Viridiplantae; phylum Streptophyta; class Magnoliopsida; order Asparagales; family Iridaceae; genus Iris; species Iris macrosiphon. Next base: position 355,954,467 of record JAYESA010000004.1, read on the forward strand.
AGATACTCGGGAGCAGCGGACCGGCCGACAAGAGAGTTCACATTCTCCAGCACCGTCATCGACCATGTCCGAATTGTGTACAGTGCTAGCTGTTAAATTGCATCATCACATTAGTTAGTATCAACCCAAATGAAATGAACACGATCAGGAATATAATATAAGAAGCTTTCTTTGGTTTCAGGCCAATCAAAACGCTCACATATGCAGTTGTTATACACACAAGTAAACACCATATAACAACTATACATGCATACATAAGTCAAAGTATTCAGCAAGGACGCGGAAGAACTTTTCATAGAGGATTACATAACAAAACATATTGACAATTATCTCAGACATCAACTTCATCTACTATGTGTCATTGTTAGAGAAAATCCGAGGCAAACAATAATTATAGAAAGGGCATTAGAGCTATTGCGGAAGGGCATGCCTGTCATATATGATTAATAAATTTCACAAATAGAGCAGTTCGGAGTGTGCAAGTATAGGAAGGAAGGATAAATGAAGAATCATCACTTACAATGATGGCTCCAACAGGGTCTATCCATCCTTCTATATAATTGGCAAGAAGAGCTGCAACGAGACCAATGACATTGGTGATGACATCAAACAAGTGATCTTGTGCATAAGCCTTTACAATCTCATTAGTGAAGGTGCGGCAATAGACAGCAAGAAGGAGCTTCACCACGGTCACTGATAACATAATGTCCACTACCCAAGTTTCTTGCTCCTTAGTCAAGCTGAATTCACCCTCCTGCGTCAAACTGTCATCAGTTCAAGGTTGCAAGCATGTAGAAGCCGACAACTTAAACACATAACAGGCCTTCTAGCACTACTACAATAGCTAAATAGTCCCTATGGACTAACAGATTAAAATTACACATGACACTAACCATCATGATTAAATGGTTTGAATTATCGACGGGCTGATGTTCTAAATAAATAAAAAATGAAGTTGGATGTAGAGATGAATTTGGGGGTATATTACACTAGGCCATCATGTAACTCTTAGATACTTGTGAATGGATTAAAAGGTAGATAAACACTTGGCCACAATAATGAATAATCTTTCATTACAAGCATACTCCCATCAGAAGTAATCATGCTGAATGGATAATCTTTCATTACACTACACACATGCTGAAAATCTACAATAGGTAATACGGTACAAGATCAACCTCAATACATGTGATATTGTTAACAAACATAAATGGTACCCCCATGTCAATGTAGTAATTGAAGACATACCAATAAATGGAACAAAAATGCACTTGCAAGAAGCTAAAGGCATACTCACATCAGATATCAAAGAGAGAACGGATTGGTATATTATCTGGAGACCAAGAGTTGCCATAACAGATGCAAAAACGAGGATTCCCTGCACAACACTTCTACTTTAGTTGCAAGTGAGGCAATAAATTAAAGATGATTTAATATGTATTGAATTTCAACAGTGCCTTCTCTAAATATTTTCAAGTTTCAATAATATTTGCTACTTTAGAGCGTCCTCTGAGATTACTCAAAAATAAAGTCACCTAGTAAGAGAGTTCTGAGTCAGACAAAAAAAAAAAAAAAATCAAGTTTCAATATTGCTATTTTAAGGTGTCCTAAGAGAGAAAAAATGACACCTAGAGATGAATTTTGCCTATATTTCTACTTCTATGTATTCGAGTCTCCTGATCATGGAGTGGTCTCTCTAGTCCTGATGTTGTCTGCTACTATTGAGCATGAAAATTTTGTTCGGTCACCTTGACCAGATAAATGTTTTCGCTCACCTTATCCATAAGAGGATTGTCTTGGTCCAACTCCTACAGGGTAGTTCTCTCTCAAACAATATTGATGACTAGTTTTGCATAAATTTTCATGAAATTCATTTAAAGAAAGACTACCCCAAATGATCTTTTTCAAAATAAAAAAAAAAAGTTTCCACATTTGCACATTACACAATCTGTTTAGTTTCCATAATAATTATCAGTCTCATGTTCTCTCATTGCTTTCCTTTCCTTCTTCTACTCCCACTGCACCCTATATGTTCATTTCTCTGAATATATCTCATTGCATTCACATTCATGACAATCATCATGCCCTATCATGTGGTCTCACAGTATCACCACATCCTTGTACTTTCATTCATTGCTGCATAAAAAAATTCCTCAGTGCCTTCCAAGCCATGTTTTCATCTGACATGTTTAATGAATGACCTTGTCCAGTCTAGAGGCCTCTTATTGTATTCATATCATTACTGTATTCATTTCTCCTTCAGCCTATGCAAGTATGCAGGCTAGAGAGGGGCAGTGATCTTTCCTACTCTCTCCTTCCTTTACACTAATTGAAGCCTAGATGTCTAAACAGCATGAATGTAATCAAATTAGCTTACCGGGAAATTGTTACGAGAAAGGAAACTAACCAGTGGTTGCATGCGCCTCTTCCCAATGGGATACTGATAGGGATTTGGTGTTTGCATTGACAATGCAGTAAACCATAATATGAAGCCTGATAATAGATCAAGAAGAGAATCCAATGTGGATGCAAATATCGCCAATGACCGACTCCTTATTGAAGCATAAACTTTCGCAGCAAAAAGAACCATATTTGCTATGTTTGATATTCGAATAGCAAATGTCTCACTTCTAGCAATCCTTGCACGATCTTCCTATATGTACCAGAATATGTCAGTTCATGATCCACTAGGTAAAAGTTCAAAATGAATAAAACTTAATAACTGATTTCCAACAAGATTGGAAAAAAGGAAAGAGGATAACGCAAGATTGACCTTTGACATGCCAGGAAGAATGCCACGCTCAGTCAAGGTATCCATTTCATTGAAACCTTCCAACATCTCAACCTGCTGCTGATAATATTCGGCCACTACGTCTGCAGAACCTATAACAATCAAGAATAAGTTTATGTATCTTCCTATAATAGTTAATATAAAGTGTACTTTTCAGCTTCTCCACTGGAGAAATTTTCTGAAACTGCAGTTAAGAGTACAGGAGATGGCGCCAAAGACTAATCAGTTATTTAAAGCATACACAAAACAAAGAAGGAAAAAGAAATAGGGTATGGATTCTTCAACTTTAACAAGTCAATAACATAATGGATCTCGAAATATTATCAAGAAGAAAGAATCATTTCAAATCAAAGAAATTCAAAGAAACAAGGACAAGGAATTCCTATTAACACATGGGCACACGTTGCAATTTTTATTCCATTTCCACAGTATATGCAAAAACCCTTCCTCGTTATTCCAGGTTCGAGCTAAAAGGGTTAACTTAAGGCTCCAGTCTTCACGATACGCTTGGAAGAAGTATATCAGCAGTAAGTAGGGCTGGATAAATTTAAAATATATTAATTAAATATATCGACGACTGATTTATGTGTGAAAAACGAATATTTGGTTGATGTACAGAATATGGAGCAGTAATTCTACAGAATAGAGATGCATTGAATACAAAATATCAATGGTTGGTTTATGTGAGCATCAAGAAGAATAGAAGGGCCAAGGCACTTACGAAGTGTGACTGCACATACTTTTGTATGCATGGTAAACCCAAATTCATAAGTGATTTCCACTAATAATCGTTACCTAAAAGATTTGAGACAATCAGGAGATCATCAAGCAAAATTAAATGGATGGGTCATAACAATTTTAACAGCCTCCATCAATCCAAGTTTGTTTAGGTCTTCTCAAGTTATGGCAGCTCCTTTTAAGGAAAAAAATATATTCTATAGCTCTGCTACACATGCATCTCTTCGTCTCCATTCCACATGTCAATACTATGTGAGATGATGATTTTCTCTAATCTTATCCTCCATTGACACAACTGTTCTAAAAATCGACTTAGACTAGGCGCCCACCCAGCCTCAAATGCCGACTATGCATGTTTTTGGGTTTTATGGACTTTTTCCTCAATTTTTAGCAGGTTTTTGGTTTTTTATTATTATTTTGAACCGCCTAGTGCTAGGCGGGCTAATCGTCCGGTGCCGGACTGACTAGCGCATAACACCTTTTACAACCTTGATTGACACCATCTCCAAATTCCTAAAAGTGCACCCATTTTTTGGAAATCTCACTAAGAAAAATAAAATAAAAAGTTTCAGATCTCAAGAAACTTCATCTGGAAAGAATCCTTTCCTCGATATCTACTATAATAATACTCAACAAGTGGAACTTTCCTCATTCTGACACAGAGAGAAGAATCATATAGAATATTTATTATTTGATGCGAACACGTCTCCAGTTAGAAACTAAGAAAATTAATAATGGAATTGAAACTGATGGCTAGCCTATATTAGAAACAGACAAGAAACCAAATCACACACAAATAAATAAATAAATAAATAAATAACACAAAATAGTTCAAATTAAGTTGTGCATATCATTATATACCACGAACGCCGAGACAATCTTGGAGTCCACGTGGCGGCTTCTCCTGGTGCTCCGATCGTCGAAACCCGTCGAAGTTCAGCCTCCACGACGGTTCGCTCTCGCCGGACACCGCCAGCAGGAGGTCCGATGGTTCTCCGTCCTCGCCGAAAGTCTCCATTTCCAGCATCTCTACTGCAACCAACTCTAAAACCCTAGAAAATTTTCTCTCACCATCAACAAACTCTAGGAGGAGGAGGAGGAGGAGGAGGAGAATGGAAAGAAGTAGCAACTGAAACTCTATCAGTACTACTACACCGCGGATCTGGTATATCGGCGATTACGTGGCAGGAAATGATCAAATTTTAGGTAGGGCCTTGGACGTTGATTATCGACACGTGTACACAAACGATTAGATCATCCAATCTTTAGGCTCTGGGAATCCCGCTCCCACCCACCACGGAAATCATGTGGTGGATGTGGATCCGGGTACGGACCCGACTTGTGGATTTTGGAACCGGAAATTAGGATCAATAGGATATTTCCTTTAAGCGTTGAAATTTCTGAAAAATAATTTAGGTGGGAGCGTGGATTCCACTTGAATAATCCACGATGGGGATAGCGTTAATTATTAAAATGGTCCTTAAAAAAAGTGACTATTTTCCTTCCGTTGGACCATATTATTTTTATTTATTTCTCTCTTCCTCGGATTCTTTGGATAACGCTGAGAGGGAGTAGGTCGGCAACAGAAAAACGGTGTCGGCTTGCGTCGGGCACGGTGTGGCTTAACTCGGATATGGCAAATATGGATAGAGTTACCGGAAATCCACTTGTGACACTAGACAACACATCACTTTCTTTCTACATCCGTCCGCCGACGTGCCATATGGAAATGGCAATTTTTTGGGCAGGCAGTTGATTTCATCAAAAGCAATGCTACCATATTTTGTGATGTAATAGTTTATGTTAGGACTAACCCATGATTAAGGGAGGACACCAATATCTTCCAAGAAGTTACTGAACACAAAAACACTGATACTTGCAACAAATAATGTAATCCAATTTTTTTATAAATGTTCCGCTCCCGTACAACCTTAGAAACTTCTTCCTATACAAGTAGTAATCTTACACAAGTCATTTTGCCAGAAGTCAGCAGGTCTAGCTAACCATTGGTATTAAGATAGCACACTCTTCTACCAGATTTGATGAAAGAATAGTTACATGGGATAATTCAATCTTCTTGCATCTCTGGTAAAGAAAGAATGACGAAGGGCTTCTCGAGCCTTCAGGCGCTCAGATGGTTCATAACGAAGAAGACCTTGTAGCAGATCAATTAGATCCCCCGCAGAGTGATCAACGTGCTGCATAACCAGGTTCTGCAACAAAAATCCCACTTGAAGTCCAAGGCAGCAATATGAAAAGAGGACAAAGCAAAAGCAGTAACAATTCACAAACACTTAATGAAGCTCAATGACATTTACTGCAAGCAACCTGAAGACGAGGCAGTTTCCAAACAGCTCTCATGCTATCCCTCGAAGTAGCCCCTTCAGGCCAGTCTAACCGAACACCACGCCTGAAATACTTTTCAGCACGCCGACTACCAAAGGCAAAGCAAAAGAACATGAATATTATCTAATTAGTCTTTAGAAAGAAAAGAAAAAAGTCCACAATTAGTCAATACAAATTCTATTTTTTATCATAAAACTTTTATGATTTCTCAAATCAATCATTTTCTAGCTTTGAAAAAATATTATAATTGTGGCACAGATGCCTGAGGCATGATGCTCAGAACCTTGTGAAGCCACTCAGAGTTAAGGCCGTTGCCTAAAGCTCAAGAACATCAGAAACGTAGTCAGCATTTAAAAGAATATCAAACTACAAAGGGAAAAAAAAAGTGTAATATTTTTGTCTTACTCTGTTCTGCTCATCATGTGCTGCGGCAGTGGACCTAGAACCCTCTCCATCATAGCAAGATGCTCCAGATTTTCATGAGTTTGAAAGAGTGCCTCTCCCTGACAGGAGGAAAAAACACAAATGAATATGCATAATACAAAGAAAACACAAATGAGTGTCTAATATAACCTGCCCCGACAAAAGAAAATAATGCACAAACAAATGTGAGAGGCAACAGGGTCTTCCAAGCTGGTTAATTTCACTCAGATGCATGTTATGTTCTAGTGTACCGAAGACAAATGTGACAGGTGCCATTCAGTACTGTAGTCGAGAATATCCAGGTTAAGAAAGTTGCCTTAATGCTTCTTCCACTCATCCTACATATGACTATCTATTAACCCACTGCCAAACCCCTCTTCCATTAATCTACTAAAGATTTTGTATACCCATTGCAAGGCACTACACGTCTAGAAGACAAGGAGGTCAAGATCACACTTAGAATGGAATTGCAGTTCAATTTTCAATCAGTGTGCCCCTTGTATGATCATCAATTGTGTTACCGAGGGATTCTATCATTCTAATCACGAAAGCATGTTCAATGTCCCTATTTTACTATTACTATGACAAGCTAATTGAATCACTGCATGTGTCTAGTCGATTGGTACAATTAGAAGTAAACACTATTATTATGTTACTCTCATGTACGAGTCTATTCAATTAAAAGTAAATTTCTAATATATTCCTATCAATCCTTACGACATGAGAACAGTTCCAACGGCTAAAGATTAATGTTTAGTCTAGCAACCATGAAATGGCTGTAAAAAATCATAATACTTTCATAAAAAGAAATTTCAGAATTTAGACATTTTACTACGTTCGCATAAACAGTCAGAAGAGAGTCAAGAGACCATCATACAGTCATCAAATAATAACAGTAAGCTAGTGTTTTGATCTCTCCAAAAAGGGAAAGAAGTACAAATGCCTATTTGGATGGTACAAATTATATGTGCAACGGATAAAGTAATGCAAACAACAATTTTTATTTAGTAGCCTAAACCTATGAGTCAAAAAACAAACTAGTATAAAGAGAAATGGGTCCAATATTGCCAGGCTGTGTGCTGAATACAATACAAGCATCCAAGTAGATCTTCCAAGTAAAAGCTCAAACCACAGAATGTATGCAACAAATAAAGTCATGCAAACAACAACAAAAATTTATTGAACAGCCTAAACCTACAAGTGAAAAAACAAACTAGTCTAAAGAGAAATGTGTCTCCAAAATACTGTCAGGCTATATGCTAAATACAAGACAAGCATCCAAATTAAGATTTTCCAACTAAAAGCACAAACCACAGGATTGCAAATACACTAAATTGATAATGAAACTTAAAGATCCAAAAAGAAAGAGATAATCTCCCAAAAAAATGTGGTCATATATATTTATATATCACTAACAAAACCATAAATTGTTGTCATATGAATCTAGTTTAAATGTGAGGTGAAAACCACAAATATGACCAGTTACTACCTTCACATATTTAAGGATCAGTCAAAATTGCAACCATGATTGTTTACAGAGAGCGTTGGACAAGCCAGTGGCAGAAGCAGAAAGTTTTTTGAGGGTGAGTAGAGAAGAAATGTTGCGTCTTGGAAGTTGGAACATAATTTATGAGATCATGCATTCTACATAACCACAAAATTCTCACAGATTTAAGTATAAACATTGCAAAGTGGAAGATGAAGTCGATGAATAATTAAAGACTACATACAAACCATTTATTGTATACAGGATTCTCCTCCCAAGTTAAACAATATTAACGGCAAAACAAACTGTATGATGATTGTTACTTGAAAATTTTTATGGTTACAACTTAGTGAATCACGAAATTCACTGTGAATAAGGGTTGGGTTGGCAACTATAATGTAATAGCATATAATGCACGACAGCGACAACAACAAATCCTTTATCCAGATTTAAGGGGTAGGCTGTTAGGATCCTCTTCTTTCATTCGGCCTTGTTACGGGCGATCTCCTCTGCAAAGCTAACAAGATCAATATCCTTCTTTAAAACTTCAACACTTCAAAGTAAGTTCATATAGGCCTACCTCTAGTCCTATAGGCTCCATTAACTACTATATTATTGTTCTCCCTTAGGGAACATCTACTAGTCTGCATTGGACATCTCCAGACCACCTAAGTCGATTTTTTTTTCTCAATTGATACCACCTTACATATACACTCATTTCTTATCCCATCGTTTAATGTATTGTCACTCATCCATAGTATCATTCTCATTTCAACTACTCTAAATTTCTCGATATGTTGTTTCTTAATTGTCCAACACTATATTACATAAAGCATGGCCAGTCTTATAGCAGTTTTATAGAAAGGTATCCTGCAATCACAAAATGCTCCAAAAGACTCCTTTATTTCAACCCTTGTTTCAATTATATTGATGACATCCTTCTCAATCACTCATTCATAATGAATGATTGACCTAAAATATCGAAAGATATCACTCTTAGGTATCTCTTGTCCATCTATATGGACTCTTTACTCTGGATTCAAATTATATTTCATATACTCTGTTTTCGTTCAACTAATCCTTATCCCTTAGATTCTAATGTCTCACTCCATACTTCTATTTTTGCAAATAACCCTTCTCAAGTCTCATCAACCAACACAATAACTTCAACAAACATCATAAACCAAGAAACATCCTCCTGCATATGCATAGTAGTTTCATCCTTAACTATCACAAAAAGGTAATAATTGGAACATTAATCCTTGGTGAAAGCCAATGGTGATAGGAAACATGTTACTATCTCTTAGTCTTAGTAGTTATTCAAAACCTAACACATTATCTCTCTAGGAACTCAATCATAAACGTTTTTAAGTCAATAATAATCATATGTGAATCCTCTTTTCTCTCTAAATCTTTTCATATATCTTCTGGCTTCCATACTAGATCTCTCCAGTATAAAACCAAATTGATTCTCCAAAATATTAGTCTATTTTCATAATCTTTGCTAAATCACTCTTTTCCATAGCTTCATAGTAAGCTTAATTCCTCAATAGTTATTACAACTTTGTATATCTCACTTATTCTTATATATGGGTACAACAATAATGCTTTTCAATTCATCTAGCATTTTCTTAGTTCTTAGAATTTTATTGAATAAACCAGTCAGCCACATCAATCATTTTTCCCCTAAACATTTTCAAACCTCAATATGAATATCATCGGGTCTTGTCCCTTTTTCATTTATCATTTTCTTTAATGTATTCTTAACTACATGAATTATAGTTTTACGACAATAGCAATATAACTTATCATAAGATAAGTTTGAATCTAAACTAAGCTTTTCTAGGTAGCTCTCATTTAAATAGCATGTAAAATAATTTCTTCATCCCTCTTTAATATCATGTTCTCTTACTAATACATTTTGGTCCCCTTTCTTGGTACATTTAATATTATCTAACGGGGTGTTTGTTTTTTCACTTATAAGTGGACATCATTTACAAGTGGTTCAAAATGTTGTTTGTTTTGTCACTTATAAATGTTTCAGATGCTTGATGTAATTTAAAAGTTTACCATTGCACCCTTGTGTTCAAAACATTTATATTATTGTTATAGCTCCTTATTTGAATAGAGTTATTTTTATGTGCATATGATACCATCAAATTTATCCACATGGATTATTGATATCAAGGTAATATTGAAATTTAAATTGTTAAACATACACAATGCCACTTCTAAAATAGATGTAGACAAGAATAAAATTGTTAAATATACACAATCACCACAAAATACAAATTAAATTTATTTGCATGGTTTATTTTCTTCATATAAGCTTGAGGGTATTTTAGTCATTTAAAAAATAGATGAGAACAAAAAAGACATTTTACACTTTATAAGTACTTATTCGTTTTGGAAATGGCAAAATGCTACTTCTAAAATTTGAGCCAGTTACAAGTGATTGCCACTTATAAGTGGCAAAAAGACAAACATGCTTATTTGCTTAAACTTCTAAAATCTGTCGCTAACAAGTAGTTTCCAACTTTCCACTTATAAGTAGCAAAACCAAACACCCACTTAAGTAAGTCTCTGCTCCTCATTTCCCTATTCATAGCAAACATATAAAATATTTTCTTCCTCAGTTTCTAACCTCCTATATAAATAATATTAGGCCTTAGATTTAGCGGCACTAACTACTTTTTTAGCTTCCTTTTTTTTTTACTTCTTTCAAAGTTTTTCGCATTTTTACACTTTTGTCAATCTTTATAGGCACTCTCTTTTTTGTCTTATTAACCTTTTGAACTTCCACGCTCCACCACTAACTTTCTTTGAAAGTCCAACCATTGCCTTTTGACACTCCTATAAAACTTTTTGTATATGAAGGTAGATAGAAAAGACAAGAACTCAAACGTATACTTTCTGAAACTAATACAATGGAACTAGCTAAATACAAACTCTATAATAGTTATATTGAGCTACAACTCTCTTCTCTGCTTATTTCCTTCGTCTGCTTCCTTCTCTAGCTTCAAAAACTTCTCCCTCGGTAGCGAGGGTCAATCTTTTTCCTTCGGTTCCCTTCTTTGTTAGGATCGGATTCTTCTCGAACATGATCTTCGCAGCATAATCCTCTTCCTACTTCATCGAGATCTTACCATTCTTGACTGCTTCATCGAGATCTGATCCTTCTCGATCGCAAGCATGAAATCCTCCTTCATCGAGATTTGATCCTTCTCTATCGTTTCGATCGCAAAATGATTCTTCTTCAACAAGATATGCACCTTCTCAATCACTTTGATCGTGAATACAGAATCTTATCAAGGTGATATGATCGAAGCAATTGAAAAAGATCATATCTCGATAAAGAACAAGGGTCCCGCAATCGAAGCAATCGAGAAGGATCATATTTAGATGATGATGATGAAGAAGAAGAAGGATATTGCGCTCGTGATCGAGAATGGTCAGATCTTGATGAAGATCAAATTTTTATATCTACATTGCTTGTAGACTACTTGATCTTGACCACAACTCCTCTTTTAAAGGTCTCTTCCCATTACAAGTTGCTAATATTGGACATAATATTCAACAATTATCGAGTCATCCCAATGCAAAATAGATTAGAATGGAGCATCCAACAAATATGTATTCCTTGTGCCCAAAGGATCCTACAAAAGTTTCCATCTAAAAATCTGTTAGGTTGTGTTTGGTTTGGTGGAAAGGAAGGAGAGGAAAGGGAAATGATATTACTTCATGTAGAAATAGGATCTCATTTGCATAGAATCAATTTTCTTTTTCTTTTACTCTCCCTCAATTCCGCCAAACCAGCACACCTTTAATGAGACATTCCATGTAATATTTCATTCTCCAAAGATGCTAAGGTAATTTTGGCTGCTAAATGATGAAATTAGCAACAAAGTCCAGATAAACACCCCTTGATCCCTCTGCAGGCGTATTCATCTAGAAAGGGGAACCACACAACAATGTATCCTTCCTACCACCAACCATGGATTTCTTCCTTCAAGATCACCAACTCCACCTCTCCAAATCTTATGCTCATAACAAGTAGCAATCTGCATGAAGAGGCTTCACAGCAGGAGATGAACAGGCCCCGTGTTCTCCGAGAACCATTCTCTCGAAGGTATCTGTGGGGTAGGAAAGACGAGTTGTAAGGAGCAGTCTCTGCTCAACTTGCACCTTGGACTTTATAAAAAATTGGCTATGTTACCTTTTGGTATTTCAATATTTGTGATTTGAAGATAGTTTGCATTAAGTCCAAAAAGAAAAGGTCAACAAGTAGTAGCCTGAATGGAGAACTTCACAGAAAAATGGATGTAGCTTTCTTGTATACATAATTGAGGCCTGGTTTGATACTTGCTGCTGAAAGCAACAGCAAAAGCAACTTTCGAAAGCAGACTCACATCTTTCATACGCTGCCCCGAAATTGAACTAGCTTTTCAAAAGTTTTTTTAATAAGTAGTTGTTACCAAATAGTTTATGGGGCTACTTTTCAGAAAAATAAACAAACGCAGCGGTGAAAACCAATCCATGCCATGAGCAAAAGTAACATTAACCAGCTGCAAGCTATATCTGCATCATTACATAACAGAAATTTCCAAAAACATAGACTTCGTAAAAAATTTAGGATTCACCAGATTCATCCAAACACATTCTGATTAAAAAAAATCTGAAGTTAGCTTGAAACAAAACACTCTTAATTATCAATCTCTGTGCCGATCATCATTTTTTAATTATAACTTCACCAATGTATATGCATTCATCCATGCATATCACACAGGCATAGATGCAACCATTCATGAGTCTACACTGAGCTCTTCGCCTAATCTTTGCATCAGAGTGATGCTATAGAAATTATAGTCTTTTCTGACTAGTACACTTTTTTCTTAGTTTAGGACGCTTTTCTAGAGCTGCTACTTGGTTCCATAAACCTTAACTGCCTGACCAACACAATAGGTTTCCTTCCCATCATAAGGGAGCAGTCTAAAATTCCAACTTGAATAAAGCTTTTAAAGCCAGTAATGATTTTCAGTTGATGCTTGTGTTCAAGTACTGGAACAAACAAAATAAAGTACTGGAGCCAACAGCCTAGAACAAAACACACTGCGAGCAAAGTATAGTGTTTATAATGGTTAACATAAAATAGAGAAATATTAAAATAAGGGAATCAGATGTACGGTTGCTTAAATATGATGAATTCATGGACCATCTTACACATATATCTTGGATTTACCATGTTACAACTATAATGGTAACCTAGAGAGCACAGACTCCAAAAATCTTGACCGAGTAGTGTCGGACACGTATCAGACTCGCCATGGCACTCCAAAATACACTAGGACACACCAAAATAAGTGTTGTGTCCTTACCGTGTCATATATGTGTTCGTGAAAAATAGATTGTAACATATGTAATGGCTGGCCTTATTCTACTGATCAAAAATTAAAAGAGAAAAAAGGAAAATAAAGTGGGATAATTACCTGAAACACAAGTATGTCATGAAATGCATCTTAAAACCACAATTATATCCTATTCCTAGTTCCAACTTCCAACTGAGAACTGACTACTTTGTCGTGAAGTTGTCAAAGGGGATAAGCTAAGAAAGTGGAATGTGAAACATCTCAATTCTCAAGGCACCATGAGAAAGTGGAATGTAAAACATCTACAGTTGTAAAAGAAGAATATGTGAATAGACTGAGGTTTGAGGGTACCGAGTCCGAGATTTACCACAATCAGTACCAAAACCAAATTTGGACAAACCGACATTCTTGCCAAGTGGCCTAAAGCTGGAGTACAACATTAAAATAATAGATATATCTATGAAGTAATTGTAATCAAGGATCTTGTGGAGGTTTCTAAGGTTTTAGCCAAAAATAAGTCAGATCTCGGCCGAGATGATATAATAATTGTTTTGATAACTACAAGGGATAAGGGTTCCAGTTTGCATATTTCCACTATCTTGGCGGAGATTCAGCCAATGTCTGGGAACGAAAATGGGAATCTTTGCCATGAATGTGAAATGTAAGAAAGCCCATTTCACTGTCTCAGACTGCTGGATGTATGGGAATATTTATGTGATTAATCGGCATCCAGACATTGAACTGACATTATATGCAAGAATACAGATCACACAGCTCAAGTATATCACTAACTACAAAACGTAAAAATGTCAAAAGTAAATAGGGCTATATATACTCACCGAGCATAGCTCAACTAAGATGCAACCAATACTCCACAAATCACAAGGATAGTTCCACTCAAGCCCTTTATAGAAAGAAGATTGGAAAGATGAGTGTATTGAGAAACATAGCAGATGCAAACTATATTAATACACATAACCTTACCAAGAATAACTTCTGGTGCGCGATAATGCCGAGTGGACACCACATAATTGTGATCCTGATGTTCAAATGTGGTGCTCCCAAAGTCAATGAGCTTAATAGCACTAGATTTGGGCAAGTTCTTCAGATCTGAACCGTCTTTAGAAGACCGTGGCACAAACTGCATGAATAAAAAAGAGAAACAAGCCAATTACATCACTTCCGAACAAATTCCTGATAAATTGATAATATGATTATGACATCATTCCTCAAATAAACTTGAAGGTAGAATGACTTCGTCATGAACTATAGTGACAACTCTTAATAATAACTAAATAATTAAAACTATTTGGAGATAAAAGGTTGGATTCTAGTACCAAAAGAAACTTCTCACAGTATAGTACCTTGTAATCAGGGATCTTAATATATTCTGATGAAACAAGAAGAATGTTCTCTGGCTTCAGATCAGTGTGAATAAGCCTTAAATCATGCATGACTGTATGAAGTAAAGTAAAGAAGAGAACAAATCAATTAAATTGAGCAAACTATACTTCAACATACTTTCAAGAACTAAACTGCATTTAGATTAAAAATATAGGGTTTTTAGGATGTCCAAATGAGTTCTCAGATATCAAATTAGAAGAGCATGGAAAAAAAAAAGATGGAACAAGCATAACCACACATGCTACAGACTCCAAAAGTTGTCTGCCAAGCTCCCGAACTAGGTCGATAGGAAATGACCGGTAGTTATTTTTCCGGAGAAAATCGTATAAGCTTGGTCCAAGCTTCTCAAAAACCTGTTAAACCATTTAAATCCACTTGCTGTGACTAACCAGATGTGTGGGCAAGAAGGGAATTTATTGCCACCACAAAGTAATCAAATCACAGGTGCCAATAATATACTTACAATACATATATGATTACGATAGTCAAACCAATTCCGTATTTGCACACAACTGCAAAGAATAAAACCACTCATACTAAAGAATCTTAAACTGTCAAAATGGTATGCGAAGAGAAAAGTGCCTACCGAGTACCACCAACATCGTATTTAGCAAGTTTCTGAAGAACGTCAATTTCAATCATAGCAGCTTGACGGTATTTGTGAATTGAACGCACGATTTTGATCGCTACAAATTCTTTCTTTTCCAAATCCCAACATTCCAGGACTTGCCCAAAGGTCCCTACAACAGATTCAAGGCACAGCAAAAAAATATTAAAAAGAAAAAAATGTAAAAGGAAATTGATTCCTTGAGGAAAAAAATATCCCATTCACTGCGTTACTCTTTTATGTTTGAAAAGTCCCTATATTTTTACCACACCCAAAGCATCAAATTTGACCTCTTAATAGTAAGTATAACCTCCGTGAACAATAAATATCAACTCTGAGAACAAAACATCAAGAACACAAGAATAACGAGATCTCTTATTGTGAGACATGTCTCACTATTTTAGTATTATTGTATTTTATCTGGTATATGTGTTATAGTTGTATATTGCTTCCCGTGTAATTTATGGACTTTCTAGCTGCTTCCATGTAATTTCTAGTATTGTGAATAGTGCTAGTCACCATTTGATATATATATATATATATATATATATATATATATATATATATATATAGCCTTCCATTTCTCTCTCCTCCTCATGCTTCTTCCTTCTCTTTCTTCATTTTTTTCTCCCTCTATTATCCTTGGCCGAACCCTAGCCCCAGCCGTGAGCTTGCCTTGGGTAGTAGTAGTTTAGTAGTGGGTTTAGATAAGTACATCTTGCCAATGAGGAAGAACTTGCTATATTGCACTTATTTAGCTTCCTTGCATTTTATTTAGCTTCCTTACATTTTATTGCTTTATATTTTTCTCTATGAACTGCTCTATATGTTTACTTCTTGGTATTTTCGGTTTTGATGTCTTGGTTGTAGTAGATCTGAGTTTCCAGTTTGTAGCTTCCATGAGTTTACTTGGTTTTGATCTAGTAAAACTTGTTGTTTTCGAAAACTAGTAGTTCCATGTTGATCAGCACTTGATTTCTAGTGTTTTTGAACTTTATCTTGCTGGATTCGGACTGGAAATGAGGATTTTATGGAGAATACAACTTTTCAGACTTTGAGCTTTTTTTCCATGGCTGAAACTTGCTGTTCTTGAAAAAAGGAGTTCCATGCGCCCTGTTTTGCATGCGACCTGGACTCCTCGCTTAAAGATTTCATGCGGCCATCTTGTTGGACGCATGACTGAATCTACACATGCGCCCCTTGACCAAATACGTGGAACTTGAACGAATGAAAGTTTTCTAAGTTCAAAAGATTTCATGCGGCCAAGAGTAGCATGCGACTGAGTCGTCCATGCGTCAGAGTCTCATGCGCCTCTTCCTTGGTTGAGCGGATGACTGCCCCGACCTTTGGCACGACTTTCCATGATTTTGTCTTTTTCCCTCTGACTCCCTTTTTGACTAGTCCCTTCAGTCACATCCCTGACACGACCAGTCACATCAGTCACTTTCCTGACCTTGTATTTATTGTCCGTCACTCAGCACTTTAACCGAGGAGTGGACTTTGCATCTCTCATGCGGCCAGCTCTTCCATGCGGCAATTTCCATACGCATGTTATCTCATGCTCTTATGACACATGTAGTAGTTTAACTTCTTTTAATATATTTCTTGTTTAGTCTATTATGCTTGATTCTTATGCATGCAATCTTTCTCTAAGCTGCTTATAACCTGATTGTGACAGCCTGCCAGAACCTAAAATTTCCTGAACATGGATTGTATTGACACTGTTAATTTTGAACTCCCGATATCAGACTTACCATGATATTCTAGATAATAGCTCGTCGTATTGAGTTAACCTGACATGTACTGATAATCCTGATAGTGGCCCGACGAAGTGCATTCTTGACATGCTAGAAATTCCTGAACTGTAATGCTTGAATTGATAAGATAAATCCCGTGGTTGATTTGCTTGTTCCTGTCCTGAATGTACTTGTCAAACTACTGTCATGTCCTGCATCATGTCTAAGGCAAATTACTGAGCACCACGGTCAGGATTCTTAATAATTGTCCAGGATAACAACTAGAATAAGGTATTAGAAGCATCTAGAGAGATTTTCTGGCTACATGGAATTCCGGTATCCCATTGACACCTGATGGATTTGGAGCTCTCCGTCATAAGGGCCACACTTCCAACACGCTATCAAGTGTTGCATATTCCTGTAAATTACTATATATGATATAATCTACTCTATGTATCCTTACACCGGGATAACCCGGATAGTTTGCAGGACATATGGCTGTATGGAATCTCAAAACTGCATGTGTTAGTAACTAGGACTGTGATAACCCTAATTAGTTAATGATAGCAAGCCGTAGAACATGATTGGTCGTGATTGTTTGATTTTCAGTCTAGTCTAGTCATGTCCTGATTTGCATTAGCAACTGATCCAGAACTGCACTTGAAGCCTAACTCCAGATATTCTTGTATACTCCATAGCACGCTTAACTATTATTTCACCTGATGCATTTATTTAACTGTTCTTTGTGCTTTTTTTGCTGATTTGTCTGCATGCTGGTTTTAGTTTCTAAGTTAGCTCCCTTGTGGTACTTGCTGTTTTGGGGTCTGATCCCACTGGTTTTGTATGACCAGATTTCGGAGTAGAACCGCAGGATCTTCCGTATTTTCCGCCTCAAGATGGTGAACACCAGGAGCACCCGAGGACATGAGTGAGTTTCTTCTTCATCACTCACTTGATATTGTACCTATTACTTTTGAGGCGTTTAGCTACCGAGCACGTGTTTAGCTCGTATTTTGGAACTTGATATTCTAGCATGCGGGCTTACATGTTAAGCATATTCTAGACTATAGCTAGAGCTGATCATGTAATATTGTACTCTTGCTAGTTCTTCATTTTGTAAGTAGCTTCATGATCATCTGTGTATGTATAGTTTGGGACGTCTTACTATTTTATGTTTGGTGATCATGCATCTTGTAACTTGTTGCCTGCTTGAAATTGAGACACCTAGGACTCTTGACCCAGGAATAACTATTGGATTATAGATTAAACTCGCACATGTCTAGACAACCGTGACCGTATCTCGGGGTATGGAGTACTCTAATATACGTAGCTGGCTTTGTGTACCCCCGCTCTCCAGTATTCTGGTTTTGGGACGATACGGTTTAGGTGGTGGCCCATGCAGGTTTGAAAATTCAGAAGTGTGGGAGTTTTTACCGATGTTTAGATGTCTCAATCATGCTACTCCTTGATCCTCTCCGGTGTCGAATTTATATATCTGAAACCTTGATTCAACATCTGCTTTGATCCTCGGTCAATCATGTAACACTCCGTTCCGCTCAAGAGGACTGCCGATTCAAACGACAAAAGTACAATGTTCCGACCCGCTTTGCTCAGCGAGGCGACTCGTTGAGGCAAAGGATATCAAGGCTTGTCCCTACAGGAGTTCGACTTAGGCTTTCTGAGGCTTGCTTGACGTATCGCTCGACCGAGGCGAGTCATCGCTAAGGTGGGTGGCTACGGTGAACTTGTCTTTGCTTAGCCAGCACACATAAAATACAGAATATTCATGCTAGTCGCTAGGTGAATCACCCCCTGCATGCTAATAAGAATCCAACGCACCTAGCTAAGAAATAATCCCAACTTGTATTGCTTATGCTAGAACATGAAAATGAAATATTGCTTATATCTAGACCCCGCTATGCTTCGTGTAGAACGATATATATATATATATATATATATATATATATATATATATATATATATATATATATATCTTGTAGTGCATTGTTCGCATGCCACACTGCACTACCCTAGATCATGTCGCTCGGGAAGTTCCTTACAACCGCATGCTTGCCTGCTTATAAATGTTTAACGTTACTCATATCGTGCATGCATCCGAGTTAACCAGAAGACTATCAAATAGCTCTTCTGTGCAAATGAACCTGCAAGTATCAGAGACTGTTGGGTCGCTAAGGCAGTCCCCGCATCAGGGGAATACATCATAGAAAGTTGAATACTGAATAAGAATTGTACTTGAATGATAATCATGCCAAGTTTGCATCTGAACGGGGATCGTGTCAAGTAAAGAAAGAATCTCAGCTCGTGGAGCAAATGCTCGTTCAGAATAAGATTCATGATTGTCACGTCAAGTTATGGAAAAAGGAATGACCCAGACTGCGTGTTGCGGACAACTTGTGCACAAGGTTTATGTGGTTTCCGCGGTCGGTTGCCAGGACGCTGGGACCGGTCCGATCCGGACGGAACATTATGAATGGTTGTATGTTATGGGGCAAGGTGTTATGTAGCGGGACTCGCCACCTGCGTTGCATATCATTTGTGTCTTGAGACCATGAACCCGTCCTTTATGGCTATGCCAGCGACCTATTGTTCATATAGATAAGTCATCCTCGCTTAGCGGCTACCCGCGTGCGAGTCATTACATCACATCAAGAATAACTGGGCACCTGAACGATCATGGCATAACAACATAGTGTTTGCATATGTATTGCCCCTGAATGTTTATACATGCTCGTGCTTTAAAATTAACATTGGTTGCCTTGGACAGGGAAGGACAAATGGTAAGTTGGTAAGTCTCGTCGTGTTTCCTCTTATATCGCACGGTGCACTGCCACACGAGTTAGGCTATTCAAATATTGCCATGAAACTGATCCTAAGGCAATACTAGAAAGACAACATAATAGTTGCTGCACAGAACCTATATTACGTGTTCGGATTTGTCGAGCGGGCGAGTAGCCTCCCCACCAGTGCATTCGTGTACTGATAATCCACCAGTTTGTTTGCAGGATGCGGGAGAACCTCGTTCGGTGCGGATGCCTCTTTCGTGCGTGCTAAGGCGTAGAGCCTTGGAACGTTGCGTCCGGAACTGATGCACATATACAAAACATAATGTTGGAACATTGTCTGAACATCGCCTATACATCAATCCACAAATATAGCCACTTGGCACGTCTTTTATGTTTCAGAGAGAGAGTGCTTGAGCGACTTGTAAACTCGGCCTAGCGCCGCCTGTAACACAAGTTTCAATATCAATAAAGAGTTGCTTTACTTCTACTTGTGTTATTCAATGCTTCCGTTATTATCGACTCAGTGAACTTGTTACCATTCGCTTATGCGTTTATGATTCCGCTGCACTCGGACAATCTGTGCGACTCTGTGGCTTAGATCTCTTACCGCCAGCCAATGAATCACGGCTTTGCACGGACGTGGCTCACGCTCGTGCGGCATCACGCCCAGATGGGCCAAAGCGATCATTCCGCGGGAGCGCTGGCGTGATGATTCTCGCCTAGCGGGAACGGCCGATTTGCCTGCGGAAGATCGGGGCGTGACAGATTGGTATCAGAGCTTGGCTATACGCCTTTGGACTTCGTTTCGGTTCTCAGTTTCAAAAGCTCGTTCGTGGGTTATGTGCATACACTCTCAATACCTCAATGGGATGTTCCAAACAATAAGTCTAAATACTTTCAAAAAGCGCATATGAATGATGTGATTGCTTGTATGAAATCGTGATGCTATGGCCTTTGTGCCGACCTATGCAGACCCTTGAGATTTTCGCAAGTAGCTTGTCTGATTTTACTATCTCTAAGTTTGGTTGAATGCATATGTTTGAGGGACGCCTTGAACGTGTGCACGATCCAAGACTCAAGAAGATGTGAAACTCGAGTGCTAAGACTTCGCTATCGCTGAGTTGGTTGGCGTGCTCATGCTAGAGGTGCACATCGAATATGTGCACGATCCAGACTCGCGATATGCTGATCTCAAATGCTTGTGCAAGTGAATATCCTCCCAAACAAGCATAACGACTTGTATAAGTTTGCCTCAGCCTTAGATCATCATTCCCGATAAATTGTAACGTATTTCGCGTTAAGCAAACTTGTCCCGCGCTAAGGCGCAATGGAGACCGGCTCGGCATACACGTGACACGACGTAAGCATCGAATAGGGGATTGTGTCCAAATGGATTTAGTGGTACCGATAGCTATGCTGGGACTAAATACGATAGAACGGCTTGCCCTCAGTAAGTCTCGAGGACGAGACTTTTTCTAAGATGGGTATGATGTAACACCCCGTTCCGCTCAAGCGGACTGTCGATTCAAACGGCAAAAGTGCAATGTTCCGACCCGCTTTGCTCAGCGAGGCGACTCGTTGAGGCAAAGGATATCCAGGCTTGTCCCTACAGGAGTTCGGCTTAGGCTTTCAGAGGCTCGCTTGACGTATCGCTCGACCGAGGCGAGTCATCGCTAAGGTGGGTGGCTACGGTGAACTTGTCTTTGCTTAGCCAGCACACATAAAATACGGAATGTTCATGCTAGTCGCTAGGTGAATCACCCCCTACATGCTAATAAGAATCCAACGCACCTAGCTAAGGGAATAATCCCAACTTGTATTGCTTATGCTAGAACATGAAAATGAAACATTGCTTATATCTAGACCCCGCTATGCTTCGTGTAGAACGATATATATATATATATATCTTGTAGTGCATTGTTCGCATGCTACACTGCACGACCCTAGATCATGTCGCTCGGGAAGTTCCTTACAACCGCATGCTTGCCTGCTTATAAATGTTTAACGTTACTCATATCGTGTATGCATCCGAGTTAACCAGAAGACTATCAAATAGCTCTTCTGTGCAAATGAACCTGCAAGTATCAGAGACCGTTGGGTCGCTAAGGCAGTCCCCGCACCAGGGGAATGCATCATAGAAAGTTGAATACTGAACAAGAATTGTACTTGAATGATAATCATGCCAAGTTTGCATCTGAACGGGGATCGTGTCAAGTAAAGAAAGAATCTCAGCTCGTGGAGCAAATGCTCGTTCAGAATAAGATTCATGATTATCACGTCAAGTTATGGAAAAAGGAATGATCCAGACTGCGTGTCGCGGACTTGTGCATAAGGTTTATGTGGTTTTCGCGGTCAGTTGCCAGGGCGCTGGGACCGGTCCGATCCGGACGGAACATTATGAATGGTCGTATGTTATGGGGCAAGGTGTTACGTAGCGGGACTCGCCACCTGCGTTGCATATCATTTGTCTTGAGACCACGAACCCGTCCTTTATGGCTATGCCAGCGACCTATTGTTCATATAGATAAGTCATCCTCGCTTAGCGGCTACCCGCGTGCGAGTCATTACATCGCATCAAGAATAACTGGGCACCTGAACGATCATGGCATCACAACATAGTGTTTGTATATGTATTGTCCCTGAATGTTTATACATGCTTGTGCTTTAAAATTAACATTGGTTGTCTTGGACAGGGAAGGACAAATGGTAAGTTGGTAAGTCTCGCCGTGTTTCCTCTTATATCGCACGGCGCACTGCCACACGAGTTAGGCTATTCAAATATTGCCATGAAACTGATCCTAAGGCAATACTAGAAAAACAACATAATAGTTGGTGCACGAAACCTATATTACGTGTTCGGATTTGTCGAGCGGGCGAGTAGCCTCCCCACCAGTGCATTCGTGTACTGATAATCCACCAGTTTGTTTGCAGGGTGCGGGAGAACCTCGTTCGGTGCGGATGCCTCCTTCGTGCGAGCTAAGGCGTGGAGCCCTGGAACGTTGCGTCCGGAACTGATGCACATATACAAGACATAATGTTGGAACATTGCCTGAACATCGCCTATATATCAATCCACAAATGTAGCCACTTGGCACACCTTTTATATTTTAGAGAGAGAGTGCTTGGGCGACTTGTAAACTCGGTCTAGCGTCGCCTGTAACACGTTTCAATATTAATAAAGAGTATTGTTTTACTTCTACTTGTGTTATTCAATGCTTCCGCTATTATCGACTCAGTGAACTTGTTACCATTCGCTTATGCGTTTATGATTACGCTGCACTCGGACAATCTGTGCGACTCTGTGGCTTAGATCTCTTACCGCCAGCCAATGAACCACGGCCTTGCACGGGCGTGGCTCACGCTCGTGCGACATCACGCCCAGATGGGCCAAAGCGATCGTTCCACGGGAGCGCTGGCGCGGTAATTCTCGCCTAGCGGGAACGGCCGAATTGCCTGCAGGAGATCAGGGCGTGACAAATCATGTCCGTTCCTTTGATGATCATGTGTCCTTTATCTTTCATGGACACTGTTCCTGGTCCTTCTGATAATCCTTTCCGAGTTCCTCCAGTGGCAAAACAACATCCAGATGCCCAGCAAACCCTTGAGGTTCAGCCTCAGCATTCCGGGGCCGGGTCCAGAACAGCTCAAGATAAGGAACCTCAGATCCAGCCAGTACCTCCCGTGCAACCAGTACCACCTGATGCATGAGAGGACAACAGCGTGCTTATTGGTATCATTCGAAAATTATTGGCATCTCAAGAACATCGAGAGGACGTACTCATTCAGTCAGTACAAGGAATTTTGGAAAGAGGCGGACATCGTACCAAAAACTCAGAAAGCAACTTCAAGCCCCTCCAGCCCTCATATTTCTATGGCACCGAGGACGCAATTGCATCGGATGCGTGACTTCAGGACACAGAAGCAATCCTAGAGGCAGCTGGAGTACCGGCTAGAGAGCAAGTGTCAGTAGTACGTCTACAATTGCTAGACTTGGTTCGAGACTGGTGGGCAGCACAGATGATTTCACTAGCAGTACCCGTCCCTTGGGCTGTCTTTAGTGAAAGGTTTCAGAACAGATATTTTGATGCGGTATCGCGTTATGACTTGTAGCAAAGGTTTAACAACTTGAAGCAAATTGACAGGACTGTCGAAGGCTATGCGGCAGAGTTTTACAGACTTTCGGTTTGCTCCCACCTTAGTGGCAACCGAATTAGATCGAGCAAGAAGGTTCTAGCAGAGACTTCACCTTGAGATCATATTGGCAGTGGAACAACATGAGTTCCAGACTTTTGATGCTGTGTTAAGAGCAGCCAGGAGGCATGAGTATACCTCCCAGAGAATCGTGGACATGACTGGGGGACGAAAGAGAACCCACACACCAGGAGGTTCTTACAGTCTTCCGCACCAGCCCCGGCGGTTAGGGCTTTAACCATCGGATCTCCGAGGAGGCTAGTTTCAACAGCCTCAGTCCAGCAAACAGTACCGACCCGACCTCAGCAGCAGAGGACATCTTCTTCAGCAGGGTGTTCTCATTGTGGAAAACCTGGGCATGTATTTTCTGAGTGCCGTCGAGAGCAAGAATTGTGTTTAGCCTGTGGGACATCAGGCCACAGAGTGGGATCTTGCCCACACATAGCTAGTTCATCATCACCCTCCCTGGCAAGACCACAGTATAGGGCTTCAGTACCGGTTCAACAACACCAGGGTCAGAAGCCTTTGCCGACCCAATCCCAAGTATTCCAACAACAGAGGCCACAGCAGTATGCGCAGGCCCAAGCTCAAGTACAGGCCAGGCAAGGAGGTCCACAGCAGCGAGGACCAGCACCGAGAGGACGAGGCCAGACTATGGCACTCACCGTGGAGCAGCTAGATTCAGGTGAGGTGGTGGCAGGTACCATTCTCGTCAACTCTCATTCAGCTTCAGTATTGTTTGATTCTGGTACATCACATTCATTTATGTCTGCATGATTTGCGACACGAGTTGGATTAGTCTGGCCTCAATATATTTACTAGTAACGGTATCATGAGAGTCGATTGAGTTTATGCCTCGTGTCGATTCGTAGTGTGCGGACGAGAGTTTCCTGCTAGATTGATAGAATTTTCTATGAAAGATTATGACGTCTTAGGCATTGATTGGTTGAGTGTCCGGTACGCGACGATAGATTGTCGTAATAGCAAGGTTGTCTTTCATATCCCTGGTGAGAAGGAATACTCATTTTCTAGAGGCGAGACGGAGTCACCATCAGCAATCTTGATGATGGAAGTAGCAGAAGAAGTATGATTCCCCAGAGTTGTTGAAGAATTCTCAGATGTATTCTTAGAAGAACTTCCAGGCATGCTATCAGAGAGATTGAGTTTACCATAGATCTACTTTCCGGAACAGTAGAGAGAGTCTACAAGATAGCATCTTCAGAGTTAGAAATCTTGTACCGAATGATTGAAGAATTGAAAAACAAGGGATTCATTCGTGCTAATGGATCGCCTTGGGGAGCCCCGATACTACTGGTGAAGAAGAATGATGGAACTTCCCGTTTGTGTGTAGATTATCGTACCCTCAATGCGGTAACCATCAAGAACAAGTATCCCTTGCCAAGGATCGATAACTTGTTCGATCAGCTGAGTGGAGCAGCGGTGTTTTCGAAGATTAATTTGCGGTCGAAATATCACCAGATCAGAGTCAGAGAGCAAGATATACCCAAGACGGCGTTCAAATCAAGATATGGACATTGAGAGTTTCTAGTAATGCCCTTTGGAGCAACCAATGAGCCAACAGTATTTATGGATCTCATGAATCGTATTTTCATGTCATACTTGGACAAGTTCGTGATTGTATTCATCGATGATATCTTGGTTTACAGTCGAAGTGAAGCAGAGCACGAGCAGCATCTTCGTGCAGTTCTTCAAGTCTTTAGAGAACATAAGTTATATGTCAAGTTCAGCAAGTGTGAGTTCTGGCTCGATCGCATTTCATATTTAGGACATATTATTGCTAACGGAGGAGTTGAAGTGGATCCCCAGAAGATAGAAGTCGTTGAGACATGGCCAGTTCCCCGAACAGTTGTCGAAGTTCGTAATTTTCTGGGATTAGCAGAATATTATCGACGCTTCGTATCAGACTTTGCCAGAATTTTTGCACCCTTGACGCAGCTAACACGAAAAGATGTGCGCTTTGATTGGACAAAATGTCAAACCTCTTTCGAGAAGCTCAAATAGAAGTTAATTACGACACCTATTTTGACTCTTCCAGATGGGATATGTGGTTTCACCGTATATTGTGATGCATCAGGCAGAGGATTGAGATGTGTTCTTATGCAGCATGGCAAGGTTATAGCTTATGCATCTCGACAGTTTCGAGACCATGAGAAGAATTATCCGACGCACGACTTGGAGTTAGCAGCAGTTGTCTTTGCACTCAAACTTTGGAGACATTATCTATATGGAGATCGGGTAAAGATTTATACTGATCACAAGAGTTTGAAGTATGTCTTTACTCAGAAGGATCTCAACATGAGGCAGAGAAGATGGCTAGAGTTGATGACGAACTATGACCTTGACCTTCAGTATCACCCTGGGAATGCCAATATCGTAGCAGATGCCTTAAGCAGGAGAGCAGGAGCCTATTTCTTGACAACGCAACGAAGAATATTGGAAGATCTTTAGGAGATGGACATAGAAGTAGTATTTTCTGGAAACACGGCATTGATGGCTGGTCCGCAAGTTCAGTCCAGTATAGTGAAAAGAATCAATATAGCACAACCAACAGATGTCAAGCTTCAGCGTTTCAGAGCAGAATGTGAGACAGGACGTAGACCAGAGCTAAGCATTCACAGTGACGGAACTCTCCGTTTTGAAAATCGACTTTGTGTACCAAGTGGAGACATTCGTCGCAAGATTATGGCAGAAGCTTATAGTTCGCGGTATTCAGTGCATCCAAGAGGAACGAAGATGTACAGAGATATTCGTCAGCATTTCTGGTGGAATAAAATGAAGAGAAAAATAGCTCGGTTCGTCTCTCGATGTTTGGTATGTCAACAATTTAAAGCTGTGTACCAGAGACCAGTAGGACTTTTTCAACCATTACCAATTCTGAAGTAGAAATGGGAGCATATCACCATGGATTTCGTATCAGGTCTTCCTAGATCCCCAGCTGACAGAGATACTATTTGGGTAACATTGGATTGTCTCACGAAAGTTGCACACTTTCTTCCATTTAGAATTGGTCAGTCCACAGAACAGTTAGCTGAGATGTACATGAGACAGATTGTCAGACTACATAGAGTGCCAGTTAGCATAGTCTCGGATAGAGATTCTATATTTACTTCTCATTTTTAGCAAGGTCTTCAGGAGAGCTTAGGTACCCCCGTCTAAAGTTCAATACAGCCTACCACCCGCAGACAGATAGTCAGTCAGAGCGTACCATCCAGACTCTAGAAGATATGATTCGTTCATGTAGCCTTGACTTTGGTGGTTCGTGGGAGTCTACATGGAGTGCCAGTTTGCACTTTGTCGAATTTTCCTACAACAACAATTTCCAAGCAAGTATCCCGATGGCACCGTTCGAGGCACTATATGGCCGAAAGTGCAGATCCCCTGTAGCTTGGGATGATATTGGCGAGAGAAAATTGCTTGGTACCAAAATGATAGCTCAAACAGTTAAAGTAGTCAAGCAAGTCCGGAAGCATATCAAGGTAGCTTAAGATCGTAAGAGTCATTGGGCCGATTCGCATCGGCGACCTCTTGAGTTTTCTGTCGACAACCATCTATTCCTTCGGATTTCACCTACCCAAGGAGTCATCAGATTCAGTTTGCAAGGAAAGCTTAGTCCTCGGTATATAGGTCCATTCGATATTCTCGAGCGAGTAGGAGATGTTTCCTATCGTCTTACTCTTCCACTGTCGCTTAGTGAGATACATAATGTTTTCTATGTATCCCAGTTACGACGGTATATATCGAATACGAGTCATGTCCTGAATCATCCAGAATTGGTTGTTGGTACCGACCTTTCGTATGAGGAAAGACATGTATCCATTTTGGACCAGAGGATTTTCAAGAACCGGGCCTTTCATTTAGTCCAAGTTGCTTGGGGACATCACTCACCGGACGAGTCGACTTGGGAGCGCGAGAATGATATCTGAGCTAGATATCCGTATTTGTTTGACTCGTGAGGTATATTTGTCCGTATATCTCGTACCTTGATCTTGTCTTGTGCATACTTGTCTTGTTCTAGGTAGTTCGTATCATGTGATTGATATTCTTGCTTATTTTATTACCTGTCTGATTTCTAAAGATACTTTGATACACTCGGTGCCTAGTTGAATTCCGAGGACGAAATTTTTCTAAGGAGGTGAGAGTTGTGAGACATATCTCACTATTTTAGTATTATTGTATTTTATCTGGTATATGTGTGTCATAGTTGTATATTTCTTCCCGTGTAATTTATGAATTTTCTAGCAGCTTCCATGTAATTTCTACAATTGTGAATAGTGCTAGTCACCCTTTGATATATATAGCCTTCCCTTTCACTCTCCTCCTCATTCTTCTTCATTTCCTTCTCTTCATTTTTCTTCTCCCTCTCATATCCTTGGCCGAATCCTAGCCCCAGCCGTGAGCTTCCTTGGATAGTAGTGGTAGTAGTTTAGTATTGGGTTTAGACAAGTACATCTTGCCAATGAGGAAGAATTTGCTATATTGCACTTATTTAACTTTCTCGCATTTTATTTAGCTTCCTTACATTTTAATGCTTTATATTTTTCTCTATGAAGTGCTCTATATGTTTACTTCTTGGTATTTTCGGTTTTGATGTCTTGGTTGTAGTAGATCTACGTTTTCAGTTTGTAGCTTCCGTGAGTTTACTTGGTTTTGATCTAGTAAAACTTGTTTTCGAAAACTAGTAGTTCCATGTTGATGAGCACTTGATTTCTAGTGTTTTTGAACTTTACCTTACTGAATTCGGACTGGAAATGAGGATTTCATGGAGAATACAACTTTTCAGACTTAAAGCTTTTTTTCCATGGCTGAAACTTGTTGTTCTTGAACGAAGGAGTTCCATGCGCCCTGCTTGGCATGCGACCTGGACTCCTCGCTTAAAGATTTCATGCGGCCATCTTGTTAGGCGCATGACTGAATCTGCGCATGCGCCCCTTGACCAAATACGTGAAATTTGAACAAATAAAAGTTTTCTAAGTTCAAAAGATTCCATGCGGCCAAGAGGAGCATGTGACTGAGTCGTCCATGCGTCATCAAGCGCCTCTTCCTTGGTTGAGTGCATGACTGCCCCAACCTCTGGCACGACTTTCCATGATTGTCTTTTTTCCTCTGACTCCCTTTTTGACCAGTCCCATCGGTTACATCCCTGACACGACCAGTCACATCAGTCACTTTCCTGACCTTGTATTTATTATCCGTCACTTAGCACTTTAACCGAGGAGTGGACTTTGCATCTACTATCATTCTCATGCGGCCAGCTCTTCCATGCGGCTGTTATCTCATGCTGACACATGTAGTAGTTTAACTTTTTTTAACATATTTCTTGCTTAGTTTATTATGCTTGATTCTTATGCATGCAATCTTTCTCTAAACTGCTTATAACCTGATTATGACAACCTGCCAGAACCTGGAATTTTCTGAACATGGATTGTATTGACACTGTTAATCTTGAACTCCCGATACCAGACTTACCATGATATTCCTGATAATAGTTCTCGTATCGAGTTAACCTGTGTATTGTTATTCCTGATAGTGGTTCGACGAAGCGCACTCCTGACATGCTAGAAATTCGTGAACTGTAATGCTTGAATTGATAAGATAAATTCCGTGATTGATTTGCTTGTTCCTGTCCTGAATGTACTTGTCAAACTATTGTCATATCATGTCCTGCATCATGTCTACGGCAAATTTCTAAGCACCACGGTCAAAAATTCTTAATAATTGTCCAGGATAACGACTAGAATAAGGTATTAGAAGCATCTAGAGAGATTTTCTGGCTACATGCAATCCCGGTATCCAAGCGACACCTGATGGATTTGGAGCTCTCTGTCATGAGGGGCACACTTCCAGCACGCCGTTGAGTGTTGCATATTCCTGTAAATTACTATATCTGAAATAATCTACTCTATGTATCCTTACGTCGGGATAACCCGGATAGTCTGCAGGATGTGGCTGTATGGAATCTCAAAATTGCATGTGTTAGTAACTAGGACTGTGATAACCCTAATTAGTTAATGATAGCAAGCCGTAGGACATGATTGGCCGTGATTGTTTGATTTTTAGTCTAGTCTAGTGATGTCCTGATTTGCATTAGCAACTGATCCAGAACTGCACTTGAAGCCTGACTCCAGATATTCTTGTATAGTCCAGAGCATGCTTAAATGTTATTTCACCTGATGCATTTATTTAACTGTTCCTTGTGCTTTTTTTTATTGATTTGTCTGCATGCTGATTTTAATTCCTAAGTTGGCTCCCTTGTGGTACTTGCTGTTTTGGGGTCTGTCTCCACTGATTTTGTATGGCCAGATTTCGGAGCAGAACCGCAGTATCTTCCGTACTTCCCGCCTCAAGATGGTGAACATCAGGAGCACCCGAGGACATAAGTGGGTTTCTTTTTCATCACTCACTTGATCTTGTACCTATTACTTTTGAGGC
Source organism: Iris macrosiphon (assembly GCA_036927795.1). NCBI lineage: Eukaryota > Viridiplantae > Streptophyta > Magnoliopsida > Asparagales > Iridaceae > Iris > Iris macrosiphon. Next base: position 355,984,809 of record JAYESA010000004.1, read on the forward strand.
GTTTAGCCACCGAGCACGTGTTTAGCTCGTGTTTTGGAACTTGATATTCTAGCATGCGGGCCTACATATAAAGCATATTCTTGACTATAGCTAAAACTGATCATGTAATATTGTACTCCTGCTAGTTCTTCATTTTGTAAGTAGCTTCATGATCATCTGTGTATGTATAGTTTGGGACGCCTTACTATTACATGTTTGGTGATCATACATCTTGTAACTTATTGTCTGCTTGAGATTGAGACACCTAGGACTCTTGACCCAGAAATGACTATTGAATTGGAGAGTAAACCTTCACATGTCTAGACAGCCGTGACCGTATCTCGGGGTATGGAGTATTCTAATATACGTAGCTGGTTTTGTCTGTCCCCGCTCTCCAATATTCTGATTCTGGGACGTGACACTTATAGTACATAAATACACATGAAAATTAGAGGACTCATAAGAGATTGTAGTACTAACCTTCACCCATTTTGCTGAGAATCCTGTCTGAAAAAAAGGTCAAACAAAGACAAAATCAGTTACAGAATTCATGAACCTCAGCTAGTCAGCTGATTCAGAGGGGGAGGGGGTGGGGGTGGGGGAGGGGGTTAGGAAGTGAATAACCAGCAGATGAAACAGTGGTCAAACAAGAGTTACACATGAAGAAATGGAAGAAATAATATAATCACATGAAGAAGTAAGAAAGTAAAAGCAACAATTACATCTAGCCGTTAAATTCTCTCCGACTGCAAAAACATAATGACCATCTTTATCATCCTCCCTCCACGGAGGAGACGCATTCCGGGACACTCCAGGGTAGTAATAAGAAGAAAACAAATGGTTTGCACCGTTCCCATTCATAAGCTCAAGCCCGCAATACAACGGCAAGGGACCCTACACAGTGATTTTCCCAATTGTAAGCCTAAATAACATTTGCGTTTCCATATTACAACAAAATTTAAAAAACATTACAAGAGAAATATCACTCTACCAAATAAGAGGCTTGCTAAGAGAACTTTGAAGGAACCAAAAGGGGGCATAAAATCACATTTTAGCATGCAAAAGATCCACAAAGCAATAAGAATCCTAAAAACTACTTTATATAAGGATAAGCTTTGTCAGCCAGACCCCAGAATTTGGGCAAATTTGTTCTTGTCGTATAAGGAAGTTGTCATAGAAAGTCGGGAAAACATGTAGACTACACCAAAAGGCAGAGAACTTTACAGGAATATCTCAGGAATAAAAGAATATATCAAGAGTATTATTTTACAAAAAAGCATTATTCTAGCTGCTTGCTAAGCATCGCAATCTTCCTGTCCTTGATAAAAAAAAAAGGTCATGGTTCTTAGTTTCCTTCGGATAAACATCAAAAATAAGACCATTTGACAAATAAACTACAGAATTTTAATGAAATATCTGAAATAACAACAATTTTGGGGAGAAAAGCATCCTTACTATTATGAAATTTAAGCTTCTGAAGAATCTGAACAAGAAAAATAAAGAAATTGCTTCCATAATTGTAAAATCGCATCATAGACACAAACTTAAAATAAATATGAGATTTATCGATCAGAGATAACATAAATTGAAATCTTGCACATGAAAATTAAATAATGCAAAAAGGGAACTTGGGTCGGAACAAAAATTAAGATCAGTTTCGCCGAAATCAAATCAATTAACAAAAACAGAAAAAAAAAATTAACCACAAATCACGACTCTTCAACGAACTAAGCAAACATGAGGTTAAACTCATTCTGGGAATTTACAAGCTCCTAGAAAAATTTACAGAAAAGAAGAGCTATATCAACGCGAATTTAACATAAGAGATGGAAATTATATGAATTGTAGTCTTAAAGATCTAAAACGCAAATTGCAGAGTCAACTATCAACAAAAACTCGATCTTACACAAATCATAAAATTACAACACCAAAGAACAAAAGAATTCCCAAGCTCCAGGAAAGGAATAAAATTTAGTTGCAAACTTGGACAAATTTTCAAGATGATACCTTTGGCGGAGGGAGAGGCGGCGGCACGTCCCAGGTCAGCCGCGGCCGCTTCCTCGGCCGCTTCTCCATTGCGGAGTGAGGGTACTCGGCGACCCACTGGGTCTCCGTGGCGAGGGAGGACCTGAAATTCAGTCCAGATCAGCGGAATTTTGGGTGGGAAATTTGGGATTTGTTAGATCGACGAAAGCCTAGTTTTCTTTTCTTTTCTTTTTTCTTTTTTTCATTTTTTGGGTGTGGAGTAGTATTGTGGCGGTGGACCCCGGAGGGACCGGTGTTAAGAGTTGGGGGTTTTCTTTTTCTCTTTCCTTTTTCAGAAAGTAACGGAGGATATTAGGTGTTCTCCACAGTTATATTTTTTCATAAACTTTTTCCTGCCGTTTGTTTTTTTTTTAAATGTTGAAAAAATGAAATGACCAAGTTGTCCCTTATTTACCTAAGTTTATAATATTTTAAACATTTTTTAAAAAGATAAATTAACCTAAACTATAGAGTTTTTTTTTTTTAACCTCCAATTACTAATCTCTGGTTCTGTTTTTTCATTCTTAATTTCATTAGTACTACCTCCATTGCATTCCTTTCTCAAGTATTATTTATATTTACTTTATTACTAAACACTAAGAGCATCCACAGTGGAAGATGTTTCAAGTGCTATATTTTGACTTTAGCCAAAAAAATTAAAAATTGAAAGATGCAGTGGACACTTGTTCACACTTGAAAATTTGTAGCAAGCTAAAAGACACTCCAAATTTGGAGAGTCTCCTAACTCGACTATAGTAAGTTTTGGACCCACCGAAACCAATTTCACGTCCTCTCTTTGCTCTTATTCTCTCCTGCAATTCTCGCCTACTCCTCTCCCTTTTCCACACCCGCCATTGAATTTGCTCTTTTCTTTCTAGGTCCATGTTCATAAAACTCTTTTGTTTACAGCCAGAGTTTTTTCTTTCATGTTCATTGGGCAACATCTCTGTTCGCCCCTTCGGCACCTCAACCATCCCTCACCAGGAGATTGATCTAATGAAGGTCGTCATGAAGTCTTTCGACCCGAAGTCCATTGGTGGCCTTGGCCTCCAGCTCACGCTAATAGTGCGCTTCTTCGACGTCCTCCGTCACCGTCTCGAGTCCCTCAACTCCGCATTCAAATTCGCTGTCCAGTCCCACGGCTACGGGTACCAGGGGTGTATCCAGTCAAATGCAACCAGGACCGATTCATTGTGGAAGACATCATCCAGTTCGGCTTTCCATTCCGGTTCGGCCTCGAGGCCGGGTCCAAACCGGAGCTGCTCCTCGCCATGAGTTACTTCGCCAAGGGCCACCCAGACGCCTTCCTGATCTGCAACGGATACAAGGACGAGAAGTACGTTGCGCTTGTGCTCATGGCGAGGAGCCTCGATCTCAACACTATCATCGTTCTCGAACAGGAAGAGGAGTTGGACATCTTTATCGGGACCAATAAGCGGCTCAGGGTTCATCCGATGATCGGGCTCCGCGCGAAGCTCCAGACCAAAACACTCTGGACATAAAGAGAGAAATATGTGTTGAGGATTTTTTATGTAAAGAGGGAAAATATATGTTGACTGTAGATCCATTTTTCATAAAGAGAATTCAGTTTTCATGAGGTTAATTTGGAGTGTACCATTGTGTGCCAATATCAAGGAGACACTTAAAAGTAGTTTGAAGTATGATTTGGAGTATGGTTTAGAGTATGGTTTGGAGTGTTCCCACTATGGATGTTCTAAGGGTCTGCTTGGCAATTACATGGTAGCGGTTACGAGATATTTTTAGAGTACCGGTTATAAGAGGTTATGAGGGGTCCAATTTTTGGTGGTTTAAAGTTGTGACTTTTAAACCAGTCAAACCTATGCTTGATAATTCATTAACGAGTTCTGAAAGTATTTAACACCAATAAAATTACCTATACACCCATATATAAATAAAATAATAGAAACACATAAAATAATAAAACGTCTGAATGGAAGTATGAGAGAGAGAGAGAGAGATTTTAATAACTTACGAAAAAAGTAGAATAGTTTGGAAGAATTATAAGTCCACATTTGATCAAAATAATAAAAATACATGAAATAATAGAAATGTCTGGATGAAAATAGAGAGAAAGATGAAAAGCATAAAAATGTGCATCCATGCGACCGATGTCCATGCGCCCCCAAATAAAACTCAACAGATGTTGGACCGCATGGGCACCATGTGGCCAAGAAAATGGACACCCATTCGGTCCAAACGAGCATCCTGACAACTGGCCGCAGGTCGATCTGACATGACGTCCTGACAACAAAGATGACGCCTGACACAGAATTCTAACAAAAATAATTTTTCTAATCGCCTCGAAGGACGAGAACACACTAAGAGGAAGAAGTCCCAAGGATAGTGCAGAAGCCACGTGGACAACACGACAAAAAGATTCTATGCGGCTCTGGCCCATGCATCCCAGACTCCATGCGGTCCATGCGTCTCTAGCCCATGCATCCCAAACTCTATGCGTCCCATGTGACTCTGGCCCATGCGTTCCAGACTCCATACGGTTCATGCATCTTTGACCACGTGTATTCCAGACTATGTGCGTCCCGTGCGACTTTGGCCACATGTGTCCCAGATTCTACATCGACCAAGTCGTGTTGTTACAACTAAGTGGTCCTCTCCAATCAAATAGCGGTCACGTGTCCATTTGACCAAGTCGCGCCTACAACAGTTGAGAAATGCCCAAATGCTCAGCAAATAATAAAATCCCAACAAATATTCGCATGGCAGCGGAGCCCGGATTCCCTTGCATAGCTGTAGCACACTTCCGTTAAGAGGAGACATATGGCAAACCCCGCCATCCATGCGGCTCAAAATCTATGCGGCCACAAATATGACTATAAATAGTGGGGTACCAGACCCGGACAAGAGGCTGGCGGGCTATCTGCGGATTTACATTCGAGCAAGAAAGAAGAGCTTCTGCATCGGATCATCCACGGAGTAAAGAGAGTTGCTACACTCCTAACCCTCCATTGTCACCTCCAGAAAATAAATTTGTACTTAGATTGTCTTATAAGACTCTTCTTTGTACTTTCTTAGATTGTTAATCAAATCCAATTCTTCCAGTTCTCTTTTGATTTAAATGGCAAACATCGAAGCAGCAACAATGAAGATTTCGGCCATACGTAAGCTGAAGTCAACAAGCTGATAGCTAGTGGCTTCATCCGTGAGGAACAATACCCTGACTGGGTAGCCAACATCATGCCTGTCTTGAAGAAGAATAGGAATATCTGAATTTGCATCGACTTTCATGATCTAAACGCGGCATGTCCCAAAGACGAATTCTCTATTTCAATCACCGACGTAATAATCGATAACACGTGTGGCTTTGAGCGCATGGCCTTCATTGATGGTTTCTCAGGCTACAACCAAATCAAGATGTTTTTCGACAATGAGAAACATATATTATTTTAAACCCCGATAGGCGTATACTGTTATACGATCATGTCTTACGGTCTGAAGAACGCAGGTGATACATATCAGTGAGCTATAAGCACCATTTTTCGTGAATATCTGCACAAGATAATGGAATGCTACGTCGACGATATCGCCGTCAAGAGTCGCTCCAAGGATGATCACCTCCAAGACCTGAGGACTGTGTTCGACTTAATGCGCGCACACCGCCTCAAGATGAACCTTACCAAGTCCTTCCTGGGAGGCTCCAGCGACAAATTTATGGGTTTTGTGATCACTTCCAGGGGTATTCACATAGACCCCGACAAGACCAAGGCCATCATGGAGATGAATTCGCTAAGGAACCTTCGAGAACTTTGCGGCCTCCAAGGGAGGTTGGCATACATCATGAGGTTCATATCAAACCTCTATGGACGTTGTCAGTTGTTCACATAGCTCATGAAGAAAGGTGTCTCCTTTGTTTGGAATGAAGAGTGCCAACGAGCGTTCGACAACATAAAAAAAACCTATTAAACCCTCATGTGCTGGTAGCCCTGGTCATGGGAAAGCCATTTCTGCTCTATGTACGCGCAATGGATCACTCTCTCGGTGCCATGTTAGTCCAAAATAGTGATTCAGGCCACGAGCAAGCCATATACTACCTCAGCCGAGTGATGGTCGGCCTAGAGCATAGGTACACCGCCGTCGAGAATGAGTGCCTTGCGCTGGTATTCGCAATCCAGAAAACTTGACACTACGTGACTGAATAGACCATTCATGTAATCTCGCGAGTCAACTCCCTCGGGGTCCTCATGACCAAACCTGGAGCACTCAGTTCCCGTTTGGCTACCTGGACAATACTATTATCTCCATATGATATGGTATTCGTCCTACAGAAGGCCGTCAAGGGTCAAGCGTTGGTCGACTTCCTGGAAGCCCACCCGGGGTCAAAAACCTCAAAGCTCTATGAAGAAATTCCAAACGAAGTGGCAAATGCCAACGTCACTTCACACGAAGTAGTTTGGTGAATGTTCTTTGACGGTGCTTTAAGAGCGGGGCCCAAAGGCAACATCATCGCTGGGGTCGGGATAGTGTTAATCTCCCCATACGACCTCGTCATCAATCTCACATACTCTCTCACGGAGCCATGCTTCAATTATATGGCAGAGTATAATGCCCTAATCATCGGACTCCAGCTCGCCAAGCAAGTCGAAGTAAAGTACTTGGAGGCCTACGACGATTCTCAGCAAATCGTCAATCAAGTCCGGGGAGTATATGAAGTCTGAAATGAAGACTTGATCCCCTACCACCAAGTTGCACTCAACATCATTGCGACCTTCGAGATATTCTTTATTGAGCATGTCCCTCGGTTGCAAAATATTGAGGTAGACACTTTAGCCGGCCTCGCTGCTTCCTTGGTAGTCCCAGACAACACCCATCAGTTAATCATGGTGATCGGTCAAGAGCTGGTATACCCCAAAAGTAACCTACGCTTATGCCTCAGCTATGCAGCGGAGGTCGACACCGATGCTCAAGATTGGAGGCTTTCATTCATCGACTACGTAGTCTATGTAATTATTCCTGAAAATTCAAAAGAAGCTACTTCAATCAGAAGACTCTCCCTCCATTTCTATTACGACACGGAGACCAAAATATTGTATCGTCGGTCCTATGATGGCCTTCTGCTCCGATGCTTGTCGAACACAGAGGCAAACACAAGCCCTCTGTGAAGCTCACGATGGCGTCTGCGGTGCGCATCAACCCGATCCAAAGCTATATGACCATTTTTAGAGAATGGGCTATTATTGGTCGACGATGGTAGCAGATGTTGTTGATTACGCAAGGAGTGCCAAGCATGCCAAATACACACGGACTTCATCCACCAGCCATCCAAGTTCCTATACCAAACGGTAGCTTCTTAGCCGTTTGAGGCGTGGGAAATGGATATCATCAGGCCAATCAGTCCGCCTTCATCAAAAGGACATCGGTTCATCCTGACGATCACCGACTACTTCTCCAAATAGGAGAAAACTGTTTCGCTCACTGAAGTCAAAACATCAAACATGATTAACTTCGTCAAGCATCACGTTATATATCGCTTCGGCTTGCCACGTAGGATCATCTACGACAATGGTCCGCAGTTTGCAAGTCACGTCTTCTATCGATTTTATGACAAGAACTGAATCCAAAATATAGCCTCAAAGGCATACAACCCCGCAGCAAATGGTCTGGAGGAAGCTTTCAACAAAACCAGCATCAAACTCCTTAAGAAATTTGTCTTCCAACAAACGCGATTGGAATGAGAAGTTGGATGAATGTCTTTGGGCCTACAACACAACAGTTCGGACAGCTACTAGGAACAAGTTATTCTCCTTAGTGTACGGAAGTGAGGCGGTACCCCCACTCGAGATCCAAATCCCTTCACTATGAGTAGCTCTCTCCAACCAACTAACCACGGACAACAACTACCGCCGACGGTTACAGGAGTTGGAAGCACTCGACGAGAAATGGCTCTTAGCTCAATAACACATAAAGTTGTATCAAGTGCGTCTCTCTGGAGCCTTCAACAAAGGGGTAAAATAGAGAATATTTCAAGTGGGCGACCTCGTATTAACAGTAAGAAGATCCATGGTTATGACTCACAAGATGGTCGGCAAATTCTAATCTAAATGAGAGGGTTCGTTCATTGTGAAAACCGTATTTTTCAACGGTGCATACCGGCTAGCAAAATCCAACGGCGACTTGCTCCCGATGCCTATCAACGGCAAGTTCCTCAAAAATTACTATGTCTAAATTAGACTGGTGCTCCTCTATTACCAAACTATATTGTATCTTCATGGGTGCTGGTTCATGTCCACATTACCTCTGGACTGTCGCTCTAATACACTACTCCGGCGGAGTCTACCATATCCATATTACCTCTGAGCAAACTTTCTGGCCTTGACCATCGATCATCACATCCATATTACCTCTGATATCGATTGTCTTTCAACTTATCACCCGTACCCAATCCTGAGTATGCCCGCGGTGTTAAGTCCACAAAAACTGCCACGTCCATATTACCTCTGGCAGGGCTTGTCTCAAACCTATTACTTGCATTAACGTGTGAAAAAAGTAGTGGGTTCACAAAATATATCACATCCATATTACCTCTGATAGGGTTGTTTTTGAATATATTACTCGTACCCCAAGTGCGCAAAAGGGTATTAGGTCCACCAAAATCCTCCAGCGGGATATCCTTAAAATCCGCAAAACTTATCTCGTCCATATTACCCCTGATAGGCTTTGTTTCGAATATATTACTCGTACCCCTAAGTGCGCAAAAGGGTAATAGGTCCACCAAAATTCTCAGTAGGATGTTGTCACGACCCGCACCCGGAAGTTCGGGCACGAGTGCGTGGGTACGTCCAGCCTACGCCGCAGAGTCGGCGGTAGTACGCTGTCTAGGTCAATCCATCTAACTAGTCTAACTCATTCACAACAACATAGGTAAGATAATAATGAGAATAGAATCTTAAATTATGCAACTGGAATGAATGTGACAACAATTCAAATGTTTAAGTACAGAAATTCAATATTCAAATCGGGGACAAACCCGATAAATAAGATAAGAAATAGAAATGAAAGATAGCTACTACTAGCTACTCAGCAGCAGGGGTCTCCTGAGTGGGTTCTGGCTCCTCATAGGTATCATCTGTACCCTCATAAGGACCATAATAAGTAGGGGCAAGATCCTCATCATCGCCTAAATCAACAGATCCAGTCAGGAAAGGAGCAAAGTACACAGTGCACAACAATGTTAAACTAAATATTTATGATAATTAAACATTGAGTATTATGTTAAGGAAATTGCATAAAGGAATGTTAATATCTCAGAGTCAACACTATAAACAGGAGTATGAGAAAACAGAAGTAAACGAGCAGGAAAAGAAACTATACAGTCAGCAAGAATATAACATGACTAGAAAATATCTGTATGAAACTTGTGTTTGTTTTTAGAATACTTAGTTGGCATGCAGGGGTTTATAAGGCTAATCCGGCCGTCATGAACGGCTATTAGTCACGAATAATCGAGATCCGGCTGAAGGACAGTCGTGTACCAGCAGCTATTATTCACGGCAAGGGGAAAGGTAAACTACATGCCTTTCAGTATTCTCCCACCCGACACGAGAAACAAGACATGAATTCCAAATATTCAAGACATGAAATATAGTATTCTAACACTACGTGTAATCAACAAGAGTACTAGTAGAGCAGAGAATTTAATTATCACAATATAAAGATTAACTTGAAGTGCAGGTACTTGCCTGTTGTTTGGATCTGATTAAATTAGGTTCTTGGGAGAAATGTCCAGAGGTGAGTCCAAAAGCTAAAACAGACATTACCATCATTCTCAAAAGATGTCAAATAGCTAGAAACGCCTATCCTTGGGTCCAATTTGGAGACAAGGGCAAAAACGGTAATTTCGGGTCAAAACGGGGTCTGCCGGTGGGCCCGCTTTGCACCGAAAAACGTGTCCAGGTCAACGGTCTCCAAATTCACCAAACTTAGTGTCAACAGGTCAGGAACGCTGATACGAACCCAACGGAACTTCCAGATTTGGATTCCGGTGAGCCGAACACAAAATTGCCCGTCGAGCGGGGCCTGTGGGGCCCACGACACGCGATTTCGTCAACGTTCTCAGAATTGAACCAAACTTGACCCACAGGACCAGCGTATCGCTACGAGTCCGATGGCACAAGTTTCGTCTCGATCTGACGAGTGTGCACGAAGTTAGGGCGAATTGCCGAAAAGGCGGATACGGAGCGATGTCTGCGGATACGCGTTGATTCCGGTGTGCACGCACACCCGAATCAGCTTCCGCGAAATCTCACACGTCCGTATCAACGCTGCGCACGTATCTGTGAAAACCGCGCGCGACCAAGTCGTCCCGTTTGGCGGGACGTACTCGGTTCCGGGGTGAAATAGGGTCTGGTTTTTCCTGTTTTTGGATCGTGGTGTGCGATCACCACAGGACGCGATGTCCCGAACAGTTTGTCCGGACACCGAGAGGGTCGTACAGGCTTCGCGTAGGAATTGACGGAATCGAAAACGGAGATCAGGGTTGCAAGTTATGAATACCTGAAGGGGACCGAGAAACCAGGGTTTCTGAACCGAGTCCGACACGCGATTCGTGTCCTGGACGTGTCAGCGGCGTGTCCGGGCTCGTATCCGCGTCTGGGTCGTGTCCGCGGCGTGTCCGGTGCTGCTGGAGGGTGCGTCGGAGGCTGGCGAGGTCGGCCCGGGCTCTGGCGGCTCAGGCGAAGTCTCCGGCGGCGCACCGGAGCGGCGGGGATCGACGGCGGCTCTCGAATCAACGGGGGAAGTTGGACACGGGGGTCTGGCCGCCTGGGGAGGAGGAGGAGAGGGAGAGCGGCGGGTGGAGGAGGTGGTTCTGGGAGGTGGACGGCGGGGATCGGGGCTGCCGGAGATCGCCGGAAGGGGGTCGAGCTAGGTTTAGGGTTTCGGTTTGGGGGGAAGAACAAGGGCGGAGATGGGGTTTATATAGGGGGTTGCGAGGCGGGGTGAGGCCGGGGCGTGGGCGGGTGATCCGGAGGGGATGACGACGTGGGTGGTTCTCCGGCCACGTCGCCGGAGAACGCGGCGGGCGGCGGTCATTTCGGATCGAGGGGGAGGACTGGGTAGGGGTGCGGGTCCGGGTCGGGCGCGGATCCGGTCAGGCCGACCCGCCCGACCCGCTAAGCATAGGGCTGGGCCGGGTTGCAACTGGGCTCGGCCCACTGGGCCGGGCCCAAACCTAATAAAATAAATAAATAAAACAATAATAATAATAATAATCATAATAAATATTAATTAATTAATTAATAAATTTAGAAAATAGTTTTTAGGCTTTTAAAAATAGGTCTGAGGCCCAGAAAAAATCCAGAAAAATTACCCTAAGTCCAATTTTTCATTTTACACCAAAAAATATTATTTTCATGACATTTTAATATTATTTATTGCCAATTAAAAATCATTTATAAATTGAAAACCTTGATTTTAATTACAGAAAATTCTCAAAAAATTCCAGAAAATTGGGAAAAATCCAAGATTGAATAATTTGAAATTTTGGGGGTTTACAACCTACCCAACTTACAAAAATTTCGTCCTCGAAATTTAAGAATAACAAGGCACGAAAGGAAAGGCCGAAAAATAAAATACAATATACCTCAGGGTTCAAAAAGATAGGGGTATCGCTCTCTAATCTCGTCTTCTCGCTCCCAGGTGGATTCACCGGGAGAATGGTGCTTCCAAGCTACGCGAACCAGTGAGATAACCTGGTTCCGTAGGACTTTCTCCGAGCGATCCAGGATCTCCACGGATTGCTCTTGGTAAGTCAAACTTGGGCCTACTTCGAGCTCTGAGTGATCCAAAATGTGACTGGGGTCTGACACATACTTCCTCAGCTGTGACACGTGGAAGACGTTATGTACTCCATCCAGAGAGGGTGGCAATGCCAGTCGGTATGCCACTTCTCCGATTTTCTCCTGTATGCCAAAAGGTCCGATGAATCTTGGGCTGAGTTTTCCACTCCTTCCGAACCTAATGGTGCCACGTGTCGGGGAAATCTTTAAGAACACCAGCTCTCCAACCTCAAATTCTAAGGGCCTTCGGTGGCTATTTGCCCAATGTCGTTGCCTGTCTTGAGCCACTCGAAGTCTGTCCCTTATTTGCTTTATCTTCTCAGCTGAATCGATCACCATCTCTGGTCCCAGTAGGGCTCTTTCTCTAACGTCGTCCCATGATAGCGGGGTACGACATCTTCGGCCATACAGGGCTTCAAATGGAGTCATCTCGATACTGGCTTGGTAGCTGTTGTTATAAGAGAACTCCACCAGATGTAAATAGTCTTCCCAGGATCCTCCAAAATCCAGAACACATGTACGGAGCATATCTTCAAGGGTCTGGATTGTACGTTCTGATTGTCCATCAGTTTGGGGATGATAAGCTGTGCTGAATTTGAGTTGCGTCCCCAAACTGGCTTGTAAGCTCTTCCAGAAGTGGGAGGTGAATCTTGAATCTCTGTCGGAGACAATACTTACTGGAACTCCATGCAGCCTAACAATATGTCTGATATATAAATCTGCCAGCTTCTCTGTAGATAGCCCTACTTTGAAAGGTAGAAAATGTGCAGACTTGGTCAGTCTATCTACTATCACCCAGATTGCATCCTTTCCACTAGGTGTCCTTGGAAGTCCGGAAACAAAATCCATTGTGATATGTTCCCATTTCCATTCCGGAATGGGTAGTGGTTGAAGCAATCCTCCAGGTCTTTGTCTTTCTGCCTTGACTTGCTGGCACACTAAACAACGAGATACGAACCTGGATACTTCTCTCTTCATGCCATGCCACCAAACATGCGTCATCAGGTCCTTGTACATCTTGTTGGCTCCTGGATGTATAGAGTACTGCGATCTGTGCGCCTCTTGCATAACTTCTTCTCTTATGTCTCCTTGAGGTACACATAATCTGTCGCCATGCCTCAGTGATCCATCTTCATGAATTCTGAACTCTTCTACTAATCCAGCTTGTACTTGACCTCGAAGGCTTCGCAGGCCTTCGTCTTGAAACTGAGTCTCCTTGATCTTGTCTATTAAGGTAGACTGAATCTGCAAGTTCATCATTTGGCCCTCTTTTCCTGGGATAATTACTTCAATACCTAAACTTTCCAAGTCCTCCAGCAGGTGTCTGTCCATAGTCAAGTACATCGCCATAGGATACCTGCTTAGAGCATCAGCAACTACATTTGCCTTCCCAGGGTGATATTGAAGAGTGATATCAAAGTCTTTCATTAGTTCCAGCCACCTTCTTTGCCTCATGTTTAGCTCTTTCTGAGTGAAAATATATTTTAGACTTTTATGGTCTGTAAATATTTCCACCCTTTCTCCATAAAGATAATGCTTCCATAGTTTAAGAGCAAAAATGACAGCTGCTAATTCTAAATCATGAGTTGGATAATTCTTTTCATGTGGTCGAAGCTGTCTAGAGGCATATGCTATTACCTTCTTGTTCTGCTCTAGTACACAACCTAGACCTTTTCCAGAAGCATCACTATAAATAGCGAAACCTCCGGTTCCGGAAGGTAAGGTTAGAATAGGGGCAGAAGTCAGTCTTTTCTTCAATTCCTCAAAAGCACGCTGACATTCATCAGTCCAGGTGAACTCTTCATCTTTTCTTGTTAATTTTGTCATGGGCTCCGCAATTCTAGCAAAGTCCTTCACAAACTTCCGATAGTAGCCAGCTAGTCCCAGGAAACTTCTAATCTCAGCTACAGAGTCTGGAGTGGGCCAGGATTCTACTGCAGCTATCTTCTTAGGGTCTACTGCTATTCCATCTCCAGTCACAACATGTCCCAAGAATTCTACTTTGTCTAGGAAGAAAGCACATTTAGACAATTTTCCATAAAGTTTTTCCTTCCTCAAAGTCTCCAATGCTAACCTCAAATGTTCTTCATGTTCTTCGGGGGTCTTGGAGTAGATCAAAATGTCATCAATGAAGACCACTACAAATTTGTCTAGGTATGGCTGGAAAACTCTGTTCATTAGGTTCATAAAAACTGCTGGAGCATTCGTCAACCCGAACGGCATTACTAAGAATTCGTAGTGTCCGTTCCGGGTATTGAAAGCAGTTTTAGGGATGTCTTCTTTTCTCACCCTTACTTGGTGGTAACCCGACCTCAAATCAATCTTGGAAAACACCCGAGCTCCACTCAACTGATCAAATAAGTCATCTATCCTGGGCAGGGGATACTTATTCTTAATTGTTAAGGCATTTAAGGCCCTATAGTCAATACACATTCTGGATGTTCCGTCCTTCTTGGGCACAAATAGTACTGGGGCTCCCCAAGGTGAGACACTAGACCTAATGAAACCTTTGTCTTCTAGCTCTTTGATTTGTTCATTTAGTTCTATTATCTCGTTCTTGTTGATTCTGTAGGGGTTCTGAGATACTGGTGCTGCTCCTGGCACTAAGTCAATGGAGAATTCAACTTCTCGGTCTGGGGGTAATCCTGGGAGATCCTCAGGGAAGACATCAAGGTATTCAGAGATGATAGGTGGCAATTCTTCTGTTACTAGGGCTCCACAAATTATGTTATTACCCATTTCTCTAGAACCTCTAGCAAATTCAAATTCTGGCTTGCAAGGGGGTCTGAAGATTACACTGCCTCTGTGACAGTCTATTGTGGCATGATGTTGACTTAACCAATCCATACCCAGTATAATATCAAAACTGGGCACTGGCATTACAAGTAGTCTAGCATACAGTTCTCTTCCACATAATGTAATAGGACAATTGTTACAGGCATCACTAACCGGGATGATTCCTCCACCGGTAATGATCTTATAACAATTCCTAAGGGGTTTAGTGATTAAGTTGTGCTTCATAAGGAATTCTACTGACATGAATGAATGTGAAGCTCCAGAGTCAAATAAAGTAATAGCTGGTATTGAATTTATAAGCACAGAACCTGTGATCACGTCAGCTGTGGCTTCCGCTTCTTCCAAAGTCATTGCATAAGCACGGCCTTGCTGCGGTGCACCCCTCTGTTGCTGCTGTTGATGCTGAGCAAAGCGTTGTTGTTGAGTTGGAAGCGGGGGTCCCCTTTGTTGTGCTGCTGGGGGCCTGGCCTGGACTGGAGCCTTTGGTGCAGCTGGACGTCCTTGAGCAGCAGGACAGTCCCTCAATTGATGTGCTGGGGAACCACAATAGAGGCAAGCACCTAGCCTCTTTCTGCAGTCTTGCCAAGTGTGGCCTGGTTTTTGGCAATAGTTGCAAGGGGGAGCTCGCTGGTTCTGTCCTTGAGCCTGGGGTGCTGGAGCTCGAGGGGGAGGACGCTGATTTTGCTGCGGGGCCCTCTGCTGTTGTTGTTGTTGAAAAGGGCGTTTGTTGGGTCCCGCATTCCCGGTATCTCTTTCTCGTTTCAGTTTGTGCCCCATATCTCTCTCGACGCCTTGAGCCACGCTCAAGATCTCCTCATAGGTGCGAGCTCGGCTGGTGGTGACAGCAAGGCGGATATCCGGAGATAGCCCCTTCTTGAATCTACGGGCTCTGTCCTCCGGGGTACGAACCATGTACTCCGCAAAGTGGCTTAACCTGCTAAATTCAGCAGTATATTCATCAACAGTCATGTTACCTTGTTCCAGTCTCTCGAATTGGCTTTCGAGAGCTTCCCGAGCCACTTCAGGGTAGAATTTCTCCTTGAATAGCCTCTTGAAGTCCTCCCAGGTGACGTCGGAAGCAGATAGTTGGGGTTCATCTCTGAACCAGGTTCGAGCAATGTCGAACAGTTGCAGGCTTGCGGATTCCACTTTGAGATCATCGGGAACCCAGGCAGTCTTCAGGAGTCTCTCGACATTCTCTATCCACTCATCGGCATAGAGAATGCCCTCAGTTCCATAGAATTCCAGAGGCCTAAGGTTCTTGAAGTCTTTAGCACTCCCTGGCCTCTTGAGTGACGACTCCTGGGGTTTAAGAGCTTCTGAGAGGCTGGTCCGCAGAAGTGCCGTCTGTTCTTTCTGGGATTCCACTAATCCCTGGAATACTCCTATTAGCTGTGCCCCATCTAAGGTAACTGCCGGAACAGATGGGGGCGGCGGGAGTGCAAAAGTCTCGGGCACATTCGGCTCAGCTGGTTCTGATGTGCCTCCTACTGTGTTCCTGGTCTGGACCATTCTGAAAGATTAAGGGATAGGAAGATCAGAATAGAAATACTTGGAAACCAAAGGCGATAGAAAAAATTGAGCAGCAATGATATCAAGAATTGAAATAAGGACGCTATACTGTGAATGAGCTTTTCCTAGAATCCTCAATCTTATTCCATACCCTGTCCTAGGGTATTACCCTATTTTAGGATAGGACCTGCATGGGCCACCATAAAAATGTGTCACGACCCGCACCCGGAAGTTCGGGCACGAGTGCGTGGGTACGTCCAGCCTACGCCGCAGAGTCGGCGGTAGTACGCTGTCTAGGTCAATCCATCTAACTAGTCTAACTCATTCACAACAACATAGGCAAGATAATAATGAGAATAGAATCTTAAATTATGCAACTGGAATGAATGTGACAACAATTCAAATGTTTAAGTACAGAAATTCAATATTCAAATCGGGGACAAACCCGATAAATAAGATAAGAAATAGAAATGAAAGATAGCTACTACTAGCTACTCAGTAGCAGGGGTCTCCTGAGTGGGTTCTGGCTCCTCATAGGTATCATCTGTACCCTCATAAGGACCATAATAAGTAGGGGCAAGATCCTCATCATCGCCTAAATCAACAGATCCAGTCAGGAAAGGAGCAAAGTACACAGTGCACAACAATGTTAAACTAAATATTTATGACAATTAAACATTGAGTATCATGTTAAGAAAATTGCATAAAGGAATGTTAATATCTCAGAGTCAACACTATAAACAGGAGTATGAGAAAACAGAAGTAAACGAGCAGGAAAAGAAACTATACAGTCAGCAAGAATATAACATGACTAGAAAATATCTGTATGAAACTTGTGTTTGTTTTTAGAATACTTAGTTGGCATGCAGGGGTTTATAAGGCTAATCCGGCCGTCATGAACGGCTATTAGTCACAAATAATCGAGATCCGACTGAAGGACAGTCGTGTACCAGCAGCTATTATTCACGGCAAGGGGAAAGGTAAACTACATGCCTTTCAGTATTCTCCCACCCGACACGAGAAACAAGACATGAATTCCAAATATTCAAGACATGAAATATAGTATTCTAATACTACGTGTAATCAGCAAGAGTACTAGTAGAGCAGGGAATTTAATTATCATAATATAAAGATTAACTTGAAGTGCAGGTACTTGCCTGTTGTTTGGATCTGATTAAATTAGGTTCTTGGGAGAAATGTCCAGAGGTGAGTCCAAAAGCTGAAACAGACATTACCATCATTCTCAGAAGATGTCAAATAGCTAGAAACGCCTGTCCTTGGGTCCAATTTGGAGACAAGGGCAAAAACGGTAATTTCGGGTTAAAACGGGGTCTGCCGGTGGGCCCGCTTTGCACCGAAAAACGTGTCCAGGTCAACGGTCTCCAAATTCACCAAACTTAGTGTCAACAGGTCAGGAACGCTGATACGAACCCAACGGAACTTCCAGATTTGGATTCCGGTGAGCCGAACACAAAATCGCCCGTCGAGCGGGGCCTGTGGGGCCCACGACACGCGATTTCGTCAACGTTCTCAGAATCGAACCAAACTTGACCCACAGGACCAGCGTATTGCTACGAGTCCGATGGCGCAAGTTTTGTCTCGATCTGACGAGTGTGCACGAAGTTAGGGCGAATTGCCGAAAAGGCGAATACGGAGCGATGTCCGCGGATACGCGTTGATTCCGGTGTGCACGCACACCCGAATCAGCTTCCGCGAAATCTCACACGTCCGTATCAACGCTGCGCACATATCTGTGAAAACCGCGCGCGACCAAGTCGTCCCGTTTGGCGGGACGTACTCGGTTCCGGGGTGAAATAGGGTCTGGTTTTTCCTGTTTTTGGATCGCGGTGTGCGATCACCACAGGACGCGATGTCCCGAACAGTTTGTCCGGACACCGAGAGGGTCGTACAGGCTTCGCGTAGGAATTGACGGAATCGAAAACGGAGATCAGGGTTGCAAGTTATGAATACCTGAAGGGGACCGAGAAACCAGGGTTTCTGAACCGAGTCCGACACGCGATTCGTGTCCTGGACGTGTCAGCGGCGTGTCCGGGTTCGTATCCGCGTCTGGGTCATGTCCGCGGCGTGTCCGGTGCTGCTGGAGGGTGCGCCGGAGGCTGGCGAGGTCGGCCCGGGCTCTGGCGGCTCAGGCGAAGTCTCCGGCGGCGCACCGGAGCGGCGGGGATCGACGGCGGCTCTCGAATCAACGGGGGAAGTTGGACACGGGGGTCTGGCCGCCTGGGGAGGAGGAGGAGAGGGAGAGCGGCGGGTGGAGGAGGTGGTTCTGGGAGGTGGACGGCGGGGATCGGGGCTGCCGGAGATCGCCGGAAGGGGGTCGAGCTAGGTTTAGGGTTTCGGTTTGGGGGGAAGAACAAGGGCGGAGATGGGGTTTATATAGGGGGTTGCGAGGCGGGGTGAGGCCGGGGCGTGGGCGGGTGATCCGGAGGGGATGACGACGTGGGTGGTTCTCCGGCCACGTCGCCGGAGAACGCGGCGGGCAGCGGTCATTTCGGATCGAGGGGGAGGACTGGGTAGGGGTGCGGGTCCGGGTCGGGCGCGGATCCGGTCAGGCCGACCCGCCCGACCCGCTAAGCATGGGCTGGGCCGGGTTGCAACTGGGCTCGGCCCACTGGGCCGGGCCCAAACCTAATAAAATAAATAAATAAAACAATAATAATAATAATAATAATCATAATAAATATTAATTAATTAATTAATAAATTTAGAAAATAGTTTTTAGGCTTTTAAAAATAGGTCTGAGGCCCAGAAAAAATCCAGAAAAATTACCCTAAGTCCAATTTTTTATTTTACACCCAAAAATATTATTTTCATGACATTTTAATATTATTTATTGCCAATTAAAAATCATTTATAAATTGAAAACCTTGATTTTAATTACAGAAAATTCTCAGAAAATTCCAGAAAATTGGGAAAAATCCAAGATTGAATAATTTGAAAATTTGGGGGTTTACAGATGTCCACACTTACTTTAAATACTGTACTACGACCATCTCACCTCTAGTATAATACCCAAGAGTCCACAACATACAAAATTCTAAAAAAGAAGAAGAGACTTTATTGATTAATATTCAAGATCATGACTACATATGATGAAAATTTATTACATTTCAAGGGTTTTCATTAATATTCAAGGTCTTGAGTACATATGATGGAAATTCCTTTTAAGGATTTCCATGAGCTCTCGCCAACAAGAACCTCTTCCATTAAAATGCGCCCCCGTGTTGTTTCTGCCACGGACATAAGTGGGCCCAATGGCAGAGCTCAAGGCTTTCTGGTTCACCACTCAACAGTGAAAATCTTAGTATATGAAATCCATACTAATGGGTAGCAAGGGAAGAGAAGGAGCAGACGCTCTACAAACATGCGGGAAGACCGACGACAGGAATGACAATTAATCCAAATCCTGTCATTGTCGCCACGAGCCCCCAGTCGGTAGCAAGCCGCATAGAGGGAAGAAACGCATCTAGCACGCTGCATAAACAAGGATGACTCAGCGCGTGACGCAGGATGTTTATCCTCGCCTCCTGGATCAATCCTTGCCTAAATGTCCTTATCTCCGGGATGAGTCCTAGGCGAACCGTCCACGTCTCCTTGATTAGTTCTTGACGAGGAACTGCCACATAAGGGTGACATTCTCTTTGAATGACGGGTGTTATGATATCCTTTCATGCTCCATCATGAGCATCATGAGCGAGAACAGAACCTGCAAAAAGAAGATATACATCAGTCTCAGCGAAGATCGCATAAAGACACAGCTGCCACATATTGTTGCCCGATCATCGTGACGCACGACCGAGTCTGCACGCACGAGCAAGAGGGGGTCTCATCCATGCGATCGAGCCAAAGATAAAGCTCTTTGTGCATGTAAGAAGATGACCCCCCATCCATGCAGCCACGCCAAAGCTCGACGCGCATGTTACAGAGGAGTACTCATCCACACGACAAACTCTATAAAGAGGTTTTCACATGCCCGAGACAAGTCTCCTGCAGTAAGACGGTGTACTGGTGCCTCTGTGTCCTTCACAGCGCGGTGGAAGAAGGAGGGTACTACCTTACCTCCAAGCAGAATATCCAAATTAGGAGGCCACGGATCGAGACCACCCCTGATAAACTCTTCGACAAGGAGAGTCACAGCCTTCGGCATCCTTTACAGAAAAAGGAGAAAATGAAGCAAAGAGATAAAAGTTCTTTCTCTCCCCCTGACTGCCTATTTATAGGTTCCAAAACCGCGGGAAGGGATTGGGCAATAAGCCGAGCGATTAATGAGATAAACCTGACACCTCGATCCGCGTAATCCTCTTTAATATCCTCGGAAACCGAAGCCTCGAGCCTCGTGTCAAGAGACGGTACAGAATCCTAACAGATCCGGACAAATATCGAACTAAATCTCCTCATTCATAAGTGACAGCCAGGCACAGTTTGCCCATGCGGCTCAATAACCATGCAGCCCGAACAAACCCCATCCATGCTTCTTATTCAAAGTATTTCAAACTCAACAGATGTTGGACCGCATGGACACTATGAGGCCCATAAAATGGACACCCAGGCGTCCAAATGAGCGTCCTGACAACTGAACGCAGGTCGATCTGACATGACGTCCTGACAACAAAGATGGCACCTAACACAGAATCCTGACAAAAATGATTTTCCCGATCACCTCGAAGGATGAGAATACACTAAGAGGCAGAAGTCCCAAGGATAGTGCAGAAGCCACGTGGACAACATGACAAAAAGATCCCATACGACTCTAGCCCATGCGTCCCAAATTCCATGCGCCTCTGGCCCATGCATCCCAGACTCCATGCGTCCCCATGCGACTCTGGCCCATACGCTCCAGACTCCATGCTGTCCATGCGTCTTTGGCCCCGTGAGTTCTAGACTCCGTGCGTTTCGTGCGTCTTTGGCCACATATGTTCCAGATTCCACATCGACCAAGTTTTGTTATTACAACTGAGTGGTCCTCTCCAACTAAATAGCGGTCACGTGTCCATTTGACCAAGTCGTGTCTACAACAGTTGAGAATCGCCCAGATACTTAGCAAATAATAAAATTCTAACAAATATCTATGTGGCAGCGGAGCCTGGATTCTCGTGCATAGCTATAGCACCCTTTCGTTAAGAGGGGCACATGGCAAACCCCGTCATCTATGTGGCCCAAAATCTATGCGGCCACAATTATGACTATAAATAGTAGGGTACTAGACCCGGACAAGAGGCTGGCGGGCTATCTGCAAATTTATACTCGAGCAAGAAAGAAGAGCTTCTGCATCGGATCATCCACGGAGTAAAGAGAGTTTCTACACTCCTAACCCTCCATTGTCACCCCCAGAAAATAAATTTGTACTTAGATTGTCTTCTAGGACTCTTCTTTGTACTTTCTTAGTTTGTTAATCAAATCCAATTCTTCTAGTTCTCTTTTTGATTTAAATGGCAAACAAAATATTTTAAGAACTTATTGGTGAAAGTAACCATAGTTTGGAAGTAGTAGAAGAAAACACAAATGAGAAAGAAAAATATGGTAAGGTATTAGTAGTTATAATTATATATATATTTTTAAGAATATAAATGTAATAAAATAATAAAATTCCTCAAAATCTACCTATTTGGGTTGTTTATAAAGACATCCAAAATTATATTATATTGATTTTAGAAGATTTTTAGCCGACAAAAACGAGTGTCCCAAAAAAATTAAGAAGCAACGGTTTTTAAAATACGTCATAAACTGTCGGTTAAAAAAATCGATGAAGACACCGTTACCAAGCAGACCCTAACTCTTTGAAATAGGGCTAGTAATAATAAATTTAATACCAGAGAAAATATAGTTAAAAATTAGTAATAGAGGTAAATACAAATAATTCAAATTATATTTTGTAATTTAACTCATATTTTGTCACGCCCCAGTCCCAAAATACATAGGACTAGGACACGTAAGCATGTCAGCCGCATATACATGCAACTCCAATATATGGAAACCATAACACATGCGTACGCTGTATAATGAACAATAATTCACAAGTGGTATAAACTATCACAAGTCATAGGGTATAATCTAAATCTCATCCACAGAAAATCAAATATAAATAAATAACCAATATCTATGAAACTAGATCTCAATATAAAGTATCTAAAGATGATAGTTGGATGAAAATAAATCCACTACCAACTCGAATATATAAGTGCAACACAACAAACATAATATAAGAATATCAATTAACAATCATGGGGCTCGAAGAGAAGACCTCCTCGAAAATATAAGTAACCAGTCCGGATCTGCGCTCCTGCTAATACTCATGAACATCTACACCTGGAAAGGGACCAAGTCCCCAGAGGAATATAACAAGATACATAGAATCATGCCAATAAAGTACTGAAATAAATATCCAATGGGTCGCCTAACTATCTATGTGAATGCAGTTTGAGAACAACTTTCTAACAAGTGGGCTATCTGGCCATAAATGGGATTGGCATGATTCTCTCGGAGAATCAGGGGCCTATAAAGCATGCCATCTTTTGAACGACAAAGACCGCCTGATAATATAGGGGTCATCATGACCGCGTATCTCCGGCGGAACGTACGGGTTACATAAAAGGAAAGTGCAAAGGAGCCCAAATGCGGTACTTGTTGTTCTCCCCACCCCATATTCTAAGCATGTCACATCCATGACACGATTTGGTTCATAGCCTATCTTTAGTATAATGGCCTAACCTTGCAACCAAACAAGGACAAGGATTGGACCACCGAACTACAATATAATATGTCCATGGACTACTAATAACTGCTAATTCTTCTAGCATGCAAAGTTTCTAACAACAGTTATCCCTAACGCAAGACCCACACGTACAGGAGGCCAACCCAATACGCAGTCCGTGATCTATATGAGACTCACAACTCGTGTAATAACTGTGTCACGACCAATTAAACCTAATGATGCTTCATGATAATGGGGCGGTCTCATAAACAAGGTTAATGCATATACATAATAAAAATAATTCATGACGACACCGTCGTTGCACCCAAGTTTCCATGGACGCGCATTTTATATAGCAGTTAAAATATATGAACTAATGACAGAAAATAAAGATGCATGCAACATATGAAATATGAATAATAGTACAATGGCAAGGTATACTTACCTGGCAAGAAAGCTGCGAAGTACCAATAACCTGCTCCAGAAGTCGCACAGAACAATCCAACATCCTATGTACATATAATATAATACAATACAATCATCAGTCATTATACTAGCACATACACAACCATATTTACACTGGACTCAGGGGGTACACTAGGGGTGACACGGGTCAACTAACACGGCCAATTGCGCGTCTAATTACGCGGTTGTCGCATCTTCAAATACTGCATATAATTAGACAGTCAAACTAACACATCTATTGCCAGTATGTCAGTATACACAAGGCAGTCAATTCACGAGTGCTTAGGGTCAACATGGTCAATGTAAATACGGGATAGCCCACAGTGTCCTAGGGTCGTACAATACATACATAGTCATAACTATTAATTAGCATTTAATTACCTACTTATATATATATTCATATATTTATATAACAATATAACCAATAATTTATATACATACCCATTTGAATACATATACTAAATATATATATATATATATATATATATATATATATATATATATATATACCAAGCTGGATAATATATGCGTATGTGTACGTACGCGTATACGAGTTTGGGTTCACCGACTCAGGGCCTGCAGTCAACTAACAGTCATAAAGCAATACTCATGTCCTAACAGCATATACACAGGCACACATAAAAATATGAAAGAAGGGGAACAAGTTTGAACCTCGGGGTACGCGCACGGAGACGACGATGATGAGGTTGACGACGATGACGACGATGAGGTTGACGACGATGACGACTATGAGATGATGATGTGAATGATAATGGTGATGTTGATTAGGATATAGGTTGATTGGGTTAATGACAATGGTGATGATGGTTATTAGGGTTGCTAATGGTGATGATGATTAGGGTTGCTAATGGTGATGATGATTAGGGTTGATGATGATGGGGTAATGAGATAAGATGATGATGGTGAGATGATGATGATGGTGGTGAGATGAGATGATGATGGTGATGAGATGAGATGATGATGATAATGATGGAGTGATGATGCTGATGCTATGAGATGATGATGGTGATGAGATGAGGTGATGATGATATGGTAATGATGGAGTGATGATGATGATGGTGATAATGGGGTCTACTATTCTGACCAGGGGAAGGTCCGGCGAGTCGAGGGGAAGACAGGGAACAGGAAGGAGGAGGTAGTCCAGGGAGTCGGGGGTTGAATCAGGGAGGAAGGAGGAGGAGTTCGTAACAGGGAGGAGATGGCCGGGGTTCCAGGCGGTTGGCAGTGGAGGAGGTGAAGTTCAGGTGGTGGTAGTGCTGGTGGTTGTGGTGGATGACGGAGGAGAAGAGAGGGAGGAGGACGGAGGTCGATCGGGATGAGAGCAGGAAGGAAGAAGAAGAGGTGGTGGCTGTTTGTGGTATTTAAACGAAAGAATGAAAGTGTATTTCAATGACGGGGTTTGTACGAAACCCGCGCCCTTTGGTTTACAAACAAACTTGTACAATGTAATCCTATACGAGGATGTGGGAGTATAATTTATTTAATCTGGGTATAAATTGCTATAGGTGTCTGATCTGCGGTCGATCACTTTAGCCCTTGGACCGCGCGATGTTGAAGAAGTGCCGTGGAAGACAGGTAGCAGCTTCGAAGGTTGCAGGAGAGGGTGGATGCACGATGCCGAAGTCGTCGATCCCCGCTCTTTGCCTGAGCTCCGGGCTCTCTCTCTCTCTCTCTTCTCCTCCTTGTTCGATCTT
Organism: Iris macrosiphon; assembly: GCA_036927795.1. Classification (NCBI taxonomy): domain Eukaryota; kingdom Viridiplantae; phylum Streptophyta; class Magnoliopsida; order Asparagales; family Iridaceae; genus Iris; species Iris macrosiphon. The sequence continues at coordinate 356,009,822 of JAYESA010000004.1, forward strand.
CTCCGACTGTCGACCTTGGATCTAGTATTGGTACTCTTGACCGAATTTTCCGACCTGGGATCTGCTATCGGTTTCTTGACCAAATTCTTTGACCTTGTTCTCCATTGACAGGGGCCTCTATTTATAGAGTCTTTGGTGACAGTAACCACTCCGTTGGTGTAGCAACCGAGGAGTGGAAAATACAGCACCCTTTTACACAACGGTTAAAGTAACCAATGCCTACGTGTAGATGATCTTTTGACTGAGCGGGTGACGTGGGTCCAACTAAAGGGATACAACACGTACGGTTGCTACTAAGATCACGGCGTAAAAGCCACGCGGGTAGGTATCCATTGTGTAGAAGAGGTTGGCGTAGAAGCCAAATGTCCGTCACCATGGCATAGAAGCCAAGTAGGCATAGAAGCCGAACAGGCATAGAAGCCGAGTAGGCATGGAAGCCGAGCAGGCGTGGAAGCCGAGCAGGCATAGAAGCCGAACAGGCCTAGAAGCCGAACAGGTATAGAAGCCGAGTAGTCGTAGAGACTGAGTGGGCGTGGAAGCCGAGTAGTCGTAGAGACTGAGTGGGCGTGGAAGCCGCATAAGCACAGATCCTGAATGGGCGTAGAGGCCGCTGCATATCGTGCCAGAATGGGCATAGAAGCCGCTTGAGCACAGATCCTGAATGGGCGTAGAAGCCGCTGCATATCGTGTTGATGTGGACGTCTTAGCCGGAATTACGGCTTTTGAAGATATAACCAAATCTCTTGCAGGGATTTGCCATCACCTTATGCATTAAATACGGAGGCGTGTTTCGAAGGTCTGCAGGCCTTCTGTGCACCCGTCGCAGAGACGTGTCTTGAGAGAAACTATCACCGCTCTGTGCAATTAGACGTGGAGACATGCCTCGAGTCCCGTACGAAGTACAGCTTTTGACGTGGCAGGCGGTTTGTCTGCTGCGGAGCGTAAAACAGCTCATGTTTGCCTGTGTAAAATAGGGCGGCATATTCCCTTGTATGCAAAAGAGCGGTTTATGCTGAGGGGACTCCGGTAAACGACGGTTTGGTGATGTTTTACCAAATCCTTTGCATTAAATGGTGAGATCCGCCATCATACTGAGGGACGCGTCCCGAGAGGTCTGCCATCGTTTCCAGCCGTCGTCTGGGTAGCCGTGCATCACCTTTTGTCAGGAGTCAGAGGTCAGATTCACTGCGTGACTTGACAGGTTTATTTCGGGGAAGATGAAGCATTCCTCATACGCTATCACGCTGCTTTGAGAGCGGTTGAGTTTTACGCCATGGAGGCGATAAAGAACTCTGTTTCATGCTGGAGCGGCCTGGACGTACTGTATTTATGCGGATGGTCCTTTAAGCTTTATTCTTCACGCTGTATTTTAGCGGAGAAAACTCTGTCGTACGTCTGATGGCTCTGAAGGCCTCTGCTTACGCTGCTCTGTATCAAGAGGCTGTGTAGCTCTTCCCAGCGTATTTTTTATGCTTCTACAAGACCCCCTTTAGAGCTTTTAAATTCCTTGGAATTTGAAACGCTTTGAACGAAGCATGAATGGCCCCTCGTAACTCGAAACATTTCTGAGTAGAGCGTTGAAACGGTCGGTGCAGACTTTATGGCGGATTTATGGGGGACCGCTGTGATCTCTTTCGCCTATAAAAGGCTGGAGGAGTTAGCCTGTTCTCCCCACATCTTCATCACCACCAGAGATGATCACCGGAGTTCGCCGGGTCGATTTGAGGAAGAAGGAGATCATGTTCTTCCAGCGTGTAAGGAGCCGAAAAAGATGGCATCTTCGAGCAAGTGTCCACTGCAACGATGGATCATGGAAGGATATCTTAGCCTCCCTTGCTCGGGATAATCAGCAACTTTGTATGGCGTTGCCCCAGGAGAGAGGAAGGGTCGTATTTGACCACACAGCTTGCAAGCTGTATCTCTTCTCCTTAGATCCCCGCAGACGAGATTAGACAAACCGTAATCTATCGTCCCTGATCGAGCTGGGTGGAAGACCCCTCAGCTGGATCGGCCAGGGCGAATGGAGGATCTTCTTGTTCATTACTGTGGAAGTAAATGAACCGCCATGGAAGAAGAGGAAGACCTGCCCTGATGCGAGAACCCGGTAGAACGGATTTTGGCGGCGATCCTCAAACGACGAGGGGGTATCTCCTTTGTAGACGAAGTTTCCCTCAGATGTAATCATGAAAATGAAAAGAAAACCCTTGTAGATTGGATTTCCCTCATATGTAATCATGATTTTGATCTTTAATAAAAAATTGTCTTTCTTCTTCATATGATCATCTTGCCATATGTTGCTGTGAAGTCTGAATATGTGCAGCTTCAACACGTCTGAATCTGTATGCCGACTCTGTAGAAAGAGTGCTAGGTCCTGTCCTTTACGCATAGCGAGTAGTTCATAGAACGCTGTAGAGCATTTTGAACCTCTTAGAACTGTCCTGTTGCTGGGACTGAGGAACCGCGTAGAGCTCTGAACTTCTGATAAACAGAATTTTTGTTCAGTCTTCGCCTTCAAGAGTGACTTCTCGAAAATCCCTTGGAACAGGGTCGAGGAATGGCTGTCAAAAACTGAGTTGCCATCTTTTGATAGACGAGGTATTCAGACTGGAGTTTGGGCGAACCTCCTATTGACCCGAGAAGAGTAATTTCTTAATATTTGAAATCTTGTATGTTTCGGGTATTTGGGATACGTTGAGGCCAAGGAGGAGCATCTTCTATGTGAACTCCTATAATTGACCATCTTGGGGACCGTTCGAATATACGGAAAGTCGTGGAGCGAGAAATCATCAGTCTGTAGCCTCCAGGCGTAAAACACCGTCGAGCGTGAAATCGTAGACTTGTAGTTCCTGTGCGTGAAGTCATGGGTTTTGTGGCCTCTCGAGCATAAAATCTACTGAGCACAAAGGCATCCGGGCCAAAAACCTGACTTGTAGCTGTCGAACGTAAAGTTGTAGATTCGTAGCCGTCGAGCGTAGGAAGCTCCTTTAGCGTAGAACTGTATATCTGTAGCTCCTGAAAAAAAAATTTCTCCGAGCGTGAAGTCTTGCGGATCTGTTGCTTCTGAGCGTAAACTGAGCGCCATCGAGCGTGAGATCATCGATTTGGTATCTACTGAGCGTAAAGTCGTAGATTTGTGGCCTCTCGAGCGTAAAAGCTACTGAGCACAAAGGCATCCGGGCGTAAAACCATAGACTTATAGCTTGCGAGCGTAAAACCGTAGATCTGTTGCTGTCGAGCGTAGAAAGCTCCTTCAGCGTAGGACCTGCTGAACCGTCTTTGCACAAAAAACTTTTCGAATTTGCTGACTGTCCGTCTTTCAAGGTTAGTGGTCTGACGTGGCATCCAATCATAACCCATTATTTAATTTTGTGAGATTTGGTTAGGGTCTCGAGGAGTCCGTCTGAGGATTCGAAGAGTCGGCCCGAACTCTATATATATCCCAAGTTCTCTGAGAGAGAAACTTTTTATCCGTCTTCTGTGAAAGAGAGCTTTCGACTGTTCGAGTTTTTCTTCGTTCCCTCAAATCTTCAGAAAATGGCGTCGAAACAAACCTCCTTCACTAAGGGAAAGGGTATAGGTTCCTCTTCTCATTCTTCCGCCCCAGCGAGGGAGTCTTTGGTCGGTCAAGGCAAACTTCCTTCTGAGCGAAGTGTCCCGCCGACGAGCAGTGCACCCGGTCTTTGAGGTAAAGCCTTCGGGGTGACAAAAATGACAAAAAATCTTTCGCACACGTTGAATGTGACCGCGCTAGGTCGTCTTCTGTGCTGATAGTCTCTTCTTGAGGAAGATGATGCACGGAGGCATTTTCATCTTTTACGCCCATATTTCTAATGTGTCAGCGTAAAGACTCCATATTTTCATAGTTCTGAGCGTAGAAGCTCTGGCTACCGAAAATTGGGGTATATCGTTAAATTTGAATTTTTACGCTTGTGGGGGGGGGGACCTCCGGCGTAAATTTGCCAGATATGCAAAATCCTGCGTAGAGCACAGACTGTTGTTTCTTTCGGTCCATATGTTCGTGCAAGACTTGTGATGACGTATTTTTCCTTGTACTTTTGTAGTTGACTTGGGCGAGTCTCCACTGGCCGAGGTGATGGGCTCCGCTGCTGGGATGCTGCACTCGAACTACCTGGAGGATCTGTCCCACGTGTCCTTTCCTATCTCCGGACCCCAGTACCCTGAAGGAAGGAGGGTCTTAATATCGGCTCAGGGCGAGCGAATGCTGCTGAGCATGATCAACGGGGAGCCTCTGACTTATGTAGACGGGGAGCCGTACGTAAAGCCGGCTTTCCTTTTTGGGGACATGATCGACAAACAGTCCCAGAAGAAGCCTAAGAGGGAGCTCTGGGTCTTCTCAGCCGAACATTTGGTTTTGTACCTGCCAACGATGCCGATGGATTATCCCATCTCGGCCTTCTTCCACGCGACGCATCCTAGAAAGATGTCGTGGATGCTGACTCCTGATCTTCACGGTAAGCCGGGGAAGATTTTTTATCTAAAAGGAGCTGACCAGGGGTCATTCGTCAGTCGCCCCTCCGGCGTTGTGACGTTGTTCAGAGGACTGTGCCCGGGCAGTGTTCCAAGTGAGGATAGCTTGGTGATCCAGCCGGTCCAATTGCCGACCTTCTGCAACGACTTCATGGGTCGAAGGGGGGTATATCCCAAGGAGAATCCTCGGTGCAATGGGTGGATTGCCCCAACGAACTCCCGATGGAGATGCCTAGTTGACTGGGCCTTGAAGCACTTCCAGAGAGAGTTGGAGGGCATTGGACTATATGCCGCTGTGAGTGCGACGAGCGTCGGGTTGCCTCTGAACCCCAATTTGTTCTTGGCGCTGATGGAGCGGTACATTCCACTCACCGGGACCTTTGCCACTCCACTGGGGGAGTTGGGGTTGGCGCTCCACGAGATGGCAGTTATCTCGAGACTGCCGATGGGGGATACTCCATATGAAGAGTATGTTCCCACCAACCGGGAGTTGGGGGATTTGGACCCTCGGGTGGCGGAAGTATATCAGGAGCTGATGTGTCAATACTTCGCGTGCACCGCCTTTTATAACGAGCCTTTCTGATTTGGCTCATACCACCAAGTGGATGTCCTACCTCTTCTTCCACCGAGCCGGGGCCGCCAGGTCGGAGAAAGCCTCGGGTGGCAAGAATGAGCCCGTGAACTGTTTGGGCGTGCTTAGTGCCCAGGTTGTGGAGACTCTTATGGAGGAGGCTGAAGCTCCGGACCAGATTCTTGTCGAGGGGGTAGGAAAGTACCCGGAAGGCACCAAGGCCTGTAGTTACTTGAGGCGTTGTCGCAGGACTTTGTCTAAGGAAGCCCAGCTGGTTGGTTTCTTCTCCATATGGTTGCGCCGAGTAGTGGTGCCAGGTACCGCGTCCGCGGACCACATTCACCGAAACATCCTGTGGCCGGTAGTGCGCCTGGTGTTTGGGGCAAGACTGGGCTTGCTTCCTGCCATGGTGTATTGTATACAGGCTGGCTTGAGAGCCATAACTGACGGGTTTCTCGTCGACGAAGCTCGACGTGAGAGCTTTCCCAGGGTGGAATTACCATACCTATACTTGATGGGATGGTTGGTTCTCCACAATCCCCGGGTGATGTCTCCTGGGTCCGGTAGTAGCTCGGGGGGTATATTCTTGCTGAATTACAAGGATTCCTCCTGGAATGTGAGCACAGTTTTAGACTGCCGGCTGGTGTTGAACCTCGGCCACGGTTGGAAGCTCCTCTGTACTGCTCCCCACGTGCATTGCAATCAATCAGGGGTGCGGCTTGAGGATTCAGGTGAAGAGAAGACCGACCTTTCCCCGGAAGCTTTTAACTGGTTGGTCTGTATTAGACCCTCCCATTTGTTGTACAGGAGCGAAGATCACTGCTTCTTCGAGCCCTACTTGCCTAGTCGGTTTGCCAGGCAGTTTGGGTACGATCAGCTGCATGTGGGCAATACCGTTACCAGCTTTAGGTCCAGGGGCGGACTCATTGATGGAGCTAGAGGGTGGCGATATTTTCTTATGGGTTGTACGAGGGCAACCTTCATTGTGCCGGTTGTTACAACCTCCACGGAGCTTCGCATTCTCCATTCTTACGCCCAGTTTTATGTGGCGATTAACACCTTCCATCGTGATTTTGACGTGCGTGGAAGCTTCCGGGTGCCTTCTCCCAAGCCTGGGGGAAGAGTTGACGTCCCTTCGGTTTCTTCGGACGAAGGTGAGGAGTCTGGTACTCCGGACGAGCCTCTGGTATTGGTGCCGAGGTGCGAAGTGCCTCTGCCTGCGGGGGCTTTGGTAGTCCCTTCTGGGAAGCGACGGGCTTCTGCTCTGAAGGAAGTTTCTCTTTGCAAGAGGAGGAAGGAGACGGTTGCTCGTCCTCTCCGTATTCCTGGCATTGCGGCTCCTGGGAGGGAGCCTGCCTCTCCCTACCTCGGGGATGACTCCTTGGCTGGAGGTTCCTCGCCTTCTAGAGAGGGGCCTCCTACATTTCCGGTCGTCGATGCCGGAGAATCCTCGTTAGAGGTGGTTGTGGCGGCTACCGCTCCAGGTAGCAGAGCGAGATTGCCTGTATGGCCGAGGCAGATGGGAGAATCTTTTCCGAGGCCAGCAGCGGGCATGACTCCTGCCACGTTAGTGAGCGCGCCTGGCAAGATTCTGGCCGATGAACTTCGACCACGTCTTGGTGGAGGCCTGACAGAACTCTCGGCGATGTCGGTCGGCCCACCTCCTTCTCCAGGCATGACGATTCGCATTGCGTCATTAAGGCGTGGTTTAGCTATATCGACTGCAGATGCATCGTATATGCCGTTGGCTCCGGGTAAAATATTGTTTTTATGTCTTCTTTGAGAAAGATTATCATCATACTGATATTGACTTTCTCGTCTTCTTCTCAGGGGATAGCGCCCACGGGGAGTATAGCGTTGAAGAGCATTCTGGTTCCGCTCGGGCTTCTGACGAGGAGGCATTCGTCTTTGATGAGGAAGTGGCTTCGGGGGTCAGTACGCCTGGAGTAGCTTCGTCACTTCGAGAGAAGGATGAACACGTCGTCGTGACCTTGCCTCTTGTGAGTGTGGCGGCGACTTCGACCGCCGTTATCGCACCTTCTTCGATTGTGCCATGTGTCGATGCGATGGCTGTGGCCACCTCGTCTGCAATCATCCCTGGAGAGGGACTTGCTGATATTATGGGCGCTCCCGGCATTCAGTCGGATCTAGTTGCGTTGACCGAGCAACATACCAGCCTTTTCTACACCGGTTTGAGAACGATGGTGTCAATGGTGTTAGCGAAGAGTCTGGATTTTGAGCGCCTGAGGAAGACTTCTCTTGCTTCGATCGGGGTCATCAGGGAGCTCGGCGATCCTGGGGTAGTTGATGCCCTGGAGGCGGTGGTTAATGGGTTAGAGCAACCTATTAACGAACATTTACAGCTGACTCGGGGTCTCGATGCTGATATTCAGGCTCGGTTCGACCTCATGACTGCTCGGCTTGCTACGAAGGTGGAAAGCCTAGACAACTCTATCCATAAGCATAAGCTGGAGGTGGATAGGAGAAAAGTTGTCGTGGAAGAGGCTCTTGCCGTTGAGACGCGGTGTCGCTTTGAGCATGAAGGGAATGCAGCGAGAGTCTCCAAGCTGAAGAAAAAACTCGCTCGGGCAGAGGAGTGGGCTTCTCAGTCGCTGGCAGGTCTAGACGTAGCGTCCGGTCGACTGAGCACAGCGCGACGGAAGCTGGACCGTGCGGAAGCTGCTCGCACGGGCTGTCTTCGGGCAAAGGCTGATCTGACCCTCACGGACACTCCCGAGGCACGGTTGGAGCAGGCTCGTGCCGACGCCTTGGTTCTTAGAAATAAGAGGATAGCTGCGCTGGAGCGGCAGATTCACAATCTGACTCACCCGCCATCATGATGTATCCTTTTCCCTTTTTGCTTGCCCAGTTGTAATTTTGCCTCCCTCTCGGGAATAAATAAAGGCGACTCTTTTCTGACTTTTGTGGACCCATCATTTCGGAATGTAAATGACCGATTTTGGTGAGAGTGTTATCAGAGGTAGTATGGACATGATAGACTCCCGATAAACCTCTTAGCAGGACACATCTATTCAGAGGTCATACGGACATGATAGAGCGCAATCCTACTAATTGCGTTTTGGAAGTAGTTTTGTCAGAATCGAGGGCCTTGCTATGTCCCACCCGAGCAGGGAGGATTAAGCATAGTACCTTTTTAGGAATTTGCCGTTGATAGGAGCCATTAACAGGTCTCCATTAGGCTGGACTATCCTGTAGGCGCTGTTCGAGAACGTTGTCTCGATCACAAAAGGGCCTTCCCACTTGGGTTGGAATTTGCCTTTACTTCTGTGGGTAAGAATCATCGGTCTTCTTACGGCTAGAACTAGCTCACCGACTTTGAACACTCTTTCCTTCACTTTATGATTAAAAGTTTTGGAAATGCGTGCTTGGTAAAGCGCGATGCGCTGTTGAGCTTGTAGGCGTTTCTCGTCTAATCCTTCAAGCTCTTGGAGCCTTAACAGGTCATTCTTTTCTCGAGTCAACTCATTAGTCACTGCTATCCTGAGCGACGAGATCTGTATTTCAATGGGAAGAACTGCCTCGCTCCCGTAGACCAGTGAAAAGGGGGTACAACATGTAGGTGTCCGTACCGTTGTGCGGTATGCCCAGAGACATTCGCCCAGCTTCTCGTTCCAGTCTCTTTTGTTTGAAGAAACGAACTTCTTCAGGAGTTTGATAATGGTTTTGTTAAAAGCTTTCGCCAAACCATTAGCAGCTGGATAATATGCCGTAGAGGCAATATTATGTATTCGACTTTTATCGCAAAATCGATAAAACGCTTGGCTGATGAACTGAGGCCCATTGTCATGGATTATCCTTCGAGGAATCCCAAAGCGATAAATGACGTGGTGCTTGATAAAGCTGATCACGTCAGACGCTTTTACCTCAGCCAGAGGGATCGCCTCTGCCCATTTGGAGAAGTAATCCGTGATGGCCAGTATGAACCGGTGGCCTCTGGAGGAAGACGGGTGAATGGGACCGACGATATCCATACCCCATGCTTTGAAGGGCCAGGATGCGACCGTAGGATGTAGATATTCAGACGGTTGGTGTATAAAGTCTGCATGAACCTGACAGGCTCTGCATTATCTTGCATAGCTGATCGCGTCTGTGATCATAGTGGGCCAGTAGTAGCCCATTCTCCTGATACGATCCTGTAGCTTAGGACCGGGCTGATGCACTCCGTATACGCCGTCGTGAGCTTCTCGGATAATCTGCTATGCTTCGTCGTCTGAGAGACATCTTAATAGCAGTCCGTCGTAGGTTTGACGATATAGGCAGTGTAAAGATGGATCGAAATAGAAGCGTAATGATCGTCTCTTGACGGATATTGCTTCTTTGGGGTCCTCTGGCAAGATTCCGTATGCGACAAAATCTATGAAGAGACTTCTCCAGTCCCTTCCGGGGGGATCTGTGTTCACAGCGTGGCTGCATTCTATGTGAAGGTTGTTCTTCACGCAAAATAAATCTCTGTTAAGAAGGATCACCGAAACTTGCCTTTTTATAGGGGTAGCTAAGTCCGCAGCTAGACTGGCCAGGGCATCAGCTTCCAGATTCTGAGATCGAGGTACATGCTCTAGGAAGAACCCTTTGAACGTCATGGCTATCTCGATTGTCGCTCGGTGATAGGGGATGAGGTCTGGATTTCGGACTTCGTATATCCCTCTGACTTGATTGACGATAAGCAAAGAATCGCCGAAAGCTTTCAGGGATTCGACCCCCAGCTCTTCGGTGACTTGGAGCTCGATCAACAGGGCGTTGTATTCCGCCACATTGTTGGAGCATGGTTCATTAAGAGAGTATGCCCGGTAGATGACGAGTTTATCAGGAGTGACCAGGATGATTCCTACCCCTGAAACCATGTTTCCCTGGGGGCCAGTCCTGGAGGCGCCGTCAAAGAACAGTTGCCATGTGTCACTTTCCATTGCGGAGTTACATTCTGCAACTTCGTCGGGAATGTCTTCGTATAACTTAGAGGCCTCCGGGATCGGATGAGCAGCCAGAAAGTCGGCCAGCGCTTGGCCTTTGATGGACTTCTGCGGGATGTACACAATGTCATATGGTGTTAACAGCATCGCCCAGGTTGCGAGTCGGGAATTAAGAATACTCGGCTTGCTCATCAGTACTCTAAGAGGGTTGATCCTGGAGATGATAGAATAGTCTGGTCGATGACGTAGTGCCGCATCTTTTGGATAGCGAACATCAGAGCCAGACATTCTTTCTCCACTGGGTTGTACCGGTGTTCGGCTCCGACCATCATCCTGCTGAGGTAGTAGATAGCCTGCTCTTGCCCCTCGTCGTTCTTCTGCGCTAGAAGAGCTCCTAGCGAATGATCCATTGCTCGGACGTACAGCAAGAACGGTTTCCCCATGATGGGAGGCACCAGAACTGGTGGACTGGTGAGGTAGCGTTTGATCTCCCCGAATGCTTGCTGACAGGTTTCGTCCCACACGAAGGATACACCTTTCTTCATGAGGTGCAAAAAAGGCTGGCATCTTCCTGAGAGGTTGGATATGAACCTCCGGATATAAGCCAGACGACCTTGAAATCCCTGGAGTTCCCTCAGATTGTGGGGCGGTCGCATTTCTACGATGGCCTGGACTTTGTCAGAGTCCACCTGGATGCCTTTGGCGGTGATAACAAATCCCAGGAATTTGCCACTAGATACGTCCAGGAAGGACTTCGTAGGGTTCATCTTGAGTTGATGTCGGCGCATTAACTTGAATACCGTCCTTAGGTCCTGAATGTGATCATCTTTGAGGCGGCTCTTGACGGCTATGTCGTCTACGTAACACTCTACTGTTTTGCGTAAATGTTCATGGAATATGCCGCTCATAGCTCGTTGGTACATAGCCCCGGCGTTCTTTAATCCGAAGGGCATGACCGTATAGCAATACACTCCCAACGGGGTGCGGAAGACAGTGTGCTTTTCGTCTTCAGGATGCATCTTGATCTGATTGTATCCCGAGAACCCGTCCATGAAAGACATGCGTTCAAAACCGCATGTGTTGTCGATCATGATGTCCGTGATGGGAAGAGGAAATTCATCCTTAGGGCAGGCCGCATTCAAATCTCGGTAATCGATGCAGATACGTACCTTCCCATTTTTTTTCATGACTGGGACAACGTTGGCGACCCCGTCGGGATATTGTTCTTCCCGGATGAACCCACAGGCTATCATCTTTTTGACTTCAGCTTCAATGGCGTCCATCATGTCCGGTCAGAACCGGCGTTGGTGCTGCTTCACAGGCTTTGAGTCAGCCAATATATTGAGTTTGTGAGTAGCCACCTTCGGGTCTAGGCCCGGCATGTCTCCATAATCCCATGCAAAGATGTCGATGTATTCCTTTATCAGCTGTATGATTTCTTCCCTCTCGGCTGGTGAAAGATTGTCACTGATAAATATCGGCTTTGGCGAAAGCTCACCCCCAACATTGATTTGGATAACTTCGTCTTTGGTTGGAGGTTTCCTTTGTTCGAAGAGGAATTCCCACTGTGTATCCATTTGCTGAGCCCAAGAGTTATTCTCAAATGGCTCAGAATCTTGTTCCTCTGCTTCCGAGGGATCTGTCATCACCATATTTGCTGATAGTGCTTGTTCGAGAGCATCAGGTGAGTCGGGAGGTGACGAGCCGTCCCAGGAGGAGGAAAAGATGTCCTTATCCGACGTGGAAGCCGTAAGGGAGGTGGCATACCCTAACCTAAAACGAGTTTGTTGGTAGCGGGGGTCGCCGCGTGGCGGCGTTCTTCTGCCTCTTCCGTAGTTGAGGTCCAGCTTTCGCTTCAAGTCGTAGCCCATGTTTTGCATGATCTTCAGCGCTTGAGGGCTGTATCGGTGAACCTGCATCTTCCCAGTATCGTCATCGAAAGGATCTTCCTGGATGGCTGGCTGATTGTGCATGCGGCTGAACACTATTGGACGCTGGCTGCTGCAGGTAGGCGGGATTATGAAGATAGAACCTTCATGCGGTCCATACGTTGTGATGACGTTGGATGATGACGCTGCTTCCCAGATATATGGATGATAGGAGTCCATAGCTTCCAAGAACTTTCGTGCTATGGGTTCTACCTCGTCACGGGGAGTGGGTTCCTGATTTGGAATCTGAGTATTAATGTACTGGAAAAGAGGATGTTTATTGCCATCTGGAACTCCGTTCCTGGTCGTGTTTACATCGGTCGGCTGCTTGTCGCGCCGAAGGTTGATGACCAAAGGTGGAGGCTTCTGGTTCAGAGTAACCGCTGGAGAATTGCTTCTTTTCCCTGAGCCGGATCTGTTCAGGTAAATAGCCATGGGCTCTATGGCTTTTGGACGAGTGGTTCGTCCTTTCACTCTGATCGACAGCGGTGGTGCGGCAGAGGGTTCTCCTAGCTCCCGGTGGGATCCCTTCTCTGTCTTGCCCGCCACTTCTTCCGTGTGGTCCTGCGAGTACAACACGGCATCAGAATAGTAGGACTCTACTCCTTTAAACGAGTTTAGGTCGGCCACCTCCGTTTGTACCATCCCTTGGGGGTCTATATATTTAAGACATTGATGTAGAGTTGAAGGAACGATGTTGTGATCGTGGATCCACGGTCTTCCCAGCAAGATGTTGTAGGATACCTCTGAATCGATCACGTAACATGTGGCCACCGATCTGAGATTGCCAATCTGGATCCTCAGGCGAATCTTCCCTAACGGCTTACTTCTTCCGGCGTTGAATCCCACGATTGTAGTGGAGGTGTAAGCCAGTTCGCTGGTAGGAATCCTCAAAGGTCTGAGCAGACTATGTGGGATGATGCTGATCGATGATCCCGGATCTATGTGAATTCGATCAACCTCCATGGAACCAATGTACCCGGTGTAATAGAGGGGTCTGTCATGCCTGTTATGTTTTACCAGCATGTCGTTTTGGGTGAAGGTGATATTTGGGACCACCTCCATCACACTGTGGCATTGAGGGCACGCCACTGGTTCTTCATCGGGAGATTTGAGCTGGGTCAAGCATGCCTCCGCCTGCATCAGTGCTTCACTCAGGGCTAGACGAGTGTCTTGGGAGAGCCTGAGTAGCTCGAAGATGGAGAGCCTGGCCGGCGTATTAGCCAGTTGGGCTAGGATGTCGAAGTTATAAGGCTTCTCAAAACCTTTGTTCGAAATGTTTTTTACAGGTTTATCGAAGCGCACTTCTCTTTATTTTCCTTTGTCCGCCGGCATCAGTTTTGAAGGGTTGGCTTCCAGTATGACGGGGCTTGGCCCTGCAGGTTTGGCAGTTGAAACGTCTGCCGGTATATCCTCCTGACTTGCTCCGTAGTCGTTGAGGTAGGCTCTCCCTGACCGGGTTGCAGCAAGTACCTCGTCTTCGTCTGATGACGAAGAATTTGTGACCATATGGCATGGTTTGCACTTTGGGCTCCTCCTGGACGTAGTTTTAGTCCCTTCCTCGAGCTCTGACACAAAATCTGGATGAACCCACATAATCTCGCCCTGACGGGTGGTCAGGGGTACCAGGTTATGATTTTGATCCCTAGCCGGAGGGAGATTGACAATGTCCATTGTGGCTCGAGAAATGGGCATTATGCCGTCCATGACTTCTTGGGGAGGCAGATCGCCGAACCGCAGAGAGATTATGTTGGCTGTGACCATTTTCTCGGTGTCGTGCAGGGTGATGGCCTTAGCATCGATTAACCCCTGGATCTTCCTCTTCAGTACGTAACACATCTTTGTTGGGTGGTGTACGTATCTGTGGAAGATGCAGTATTTGGGGTGGTCGGTACTGCCGACCTCTTGGGGCCGCCTTAGCTCCGGCAGGGTAATCTTACCACTTTTAACGAGACACTCAAATATACTAGGGATATCATCGTCGTCGAAAGAGTAGACCTCGACGGGCCTGGAAGTCCCGGGCTTTGTCTGCGTGGTCGCCGCCGTCTTTTGTCTGGACGTATTGACTGTCAGAGCTTCTTTTCCCTTGGAGCTGCGAGGATGGTCGCCGCTGGGAGATGGACTTTTGCCTCTGTCGGAGGCGGAGATCATGATGCCGTTGTTGTGCGCCTTGCGACTGTTGTCTTCGGCGGCCACTGCCGAGACGATGAACGAGGGCCACTCATGGAACTGATATGGTCCTCTGAACATCGAGACTATAGGAAGGAGGTTCTTCCTGTAAATGTCTACTAATGCCGAGTCTGGAACTCCTGGAGGCATTTGTAAGGTGGCCTGACGAAAACGTTCGATGAAGGTGCGAACGTCCTCCTTTTCCCTTTGCTTGACTTCAATGAGGGAGGACATAGACATGTCCATTCCACCCTCGTAGAATCGTGTGAAGAATAGCGCTTTGAAGTCTTCGAAGGAAGTAATGCAGTTGTCCGCCAAGCTACGGTACCACTGATAGGCTACTCCTGAGAGGCAGCCCTTGAACACCCGAGTGAGGAGGGCGTCGTTCCCTTGTAGCAACACCGTCATCATACTGAAATAGTTCATGTATTGACTTGGTGATGTTTTTCCTTCGAACAGAGCCATGGTCTGAGGTTTGTACTTCGGAGGAAAAGGGACTTCTTCCCAGATAGCCGGGTAAGGCTGGTTGATTCCCAGTTTCTTGAGCTGATCTTTGTGCCTCAAGGCGTCAAACTGGGCTTTCAACTCCCGCACTGCCTGCATCGGATTCTCCGTTGGAGGCGGAGGGACTGCTGACTCTTGATCTAGAGCAGGTTCTTGGCTTGGGTCGGATGGTGGTAAGTCTACCCCCATACGTATCTGAGTTGGCGGGACCGACGCTTGAGCCATGGCAGTCGCGTACTGAGTTAGCATCATCTGGTGCATGTTCTCCATTACGGATTGCATTTGCTTCAAAGATGTCTCTAGCACAGTGATGCGTTGTTCCGCGTTTTCTGAAGCCTCCTCGCGTTCGTCTTCGATGGCGTAAGCTCCCACTTCCCTGGGCGTCATCGAAGGATTAGTATAGGTCGCCGCCGAAGTCGACTCTAGCTGTTCTGGGAGATTGGCGACCCCCAGCGTCAGAATCAGACGAGTACGGAGCTGGTTGCTGTGACCTTGCCCGGGTGTTTTGGAACACCCCAGCTTCAGTGCTCCAAAGGAGGTCTTCGAATCTTCTTCGGCTCGGAGGCCCAGAGGGATGACGTCTTGAGCTCGACCTTCTTCTGGGTATGCGTGAAGCCATGTTCACGGACGCATACGCGTGCTCTTCTTTTAGAAAAGACCGAGAGTAGCTCAATCGGTCGAAGACCGACCGTTTTGCTTTAGAACAGCAGCAGTCAATCACAATCTTATGACTATTACAACATTGCTCTCTAGGGGGCGTAATAGACATGTTGGAAGATCCCCTCTCCTTACGCTTCTGGACTAGGCATTCGCGTAGGTCAGAAGTAGCAACCGGAGCTTGCTTTACGTCGCGGGACTTCGCCTGGCATAATTTGGAGATTCGCTCAGACTAGCGTAAAGCTGAAGAGGTCCTCAGTCGGCCATCGGCTTCTCGCATAATCCGAAGGGTAGGCAGATTGTTCTCTTGCTGGCACAAAGGCTGAGAGGTTGAATATTCGCCTGCTTGCTTCCCCTCACGGAGATCATCGCGCTTATCTGTTTTACCATAGAAGTCAGATATTGTTTCGCGCGTGGAGCGTGATCTGTTCTTCCGATTTGGCGTTGAGGCACCATCGAAAGTTTTGCCTGTACCGCGCGTAGCGGGAGACTGATTCCTACGCGTAGAGCGCTGTGGATACTCCTGGGTTAGCGCAGAGACCTTGCCCGAAGTTTTGTCTGTACCGCGCGTAGCGGTAGACTGGTTCCTACGCGTAAAGCGCAGTGGATACTTCTGGGTTAGCGCAGAGGCCTTGCCCGAAGTTTTGTCTGTACCGCGCGTAGAGGGAGACTGAATTTTACGTGCAGGGCATGGAGGGTGCGATGCTACCACCTCATTGGTCGGAGAGATCGGAGAGATTGGAGAGTCCACAGGAATGGTTGAGGATGTCTTGGGCATCCACACTTTGCGCAGCTTCCTGTTGTCTTGGACGGAGAGAGAGTGAGAGCTACCCCCGGTTCGAAGCATGTCTTCGTAAGCAGACTGGTCGAAATGAACGACCAGCGTCTTCTTTACGGTTCCTATAGATACCGCATCGCGTTGAGCAATTACTTCCTCGTCAGAAGAGAAAGACGTCCCCAGCAGAGTCGCCATCTTGTTTGTGGTATTTAAACGAAAGAATGAAAGTGTATTTCAATGACGGGGTTTATACGAAACCCGCGCCCTTTGGTTTACAAACAAACTTGTACAATGTAATCCTATACGAGGATGTGGGAGTACAATTTATTTAATCTGGGTATAAATTATTATAGGTGTCTGATCTACGGTCGATCACTTTAGCCCTTGGACCGCGCGATGTTGAAGAAGTGCCGTGGAAGACAGGTAGCAGCTTCGAAGGTTGCAAGAGAGGGTGGATGCACGATGCCGAAGTCGTCGATCCTCGCTCTTTGCCTGAGCTCCGGGCTCTCTCTCTCTCTCTCTCTCTTCTCCTCCTTGTTCGATCTTCTCCGGCTGTCGACCTTGGATCTGGTATTGGTACTCTTGACCGAATTTTCTGACCTGGGATCTGCTATCGGTTTCTTGACCAAATTCTTCGACCTTGTTCCCTATTGACAGGGGCCTCTATTTATAGAGTCTTTGGTGACAGTGACCACTCTGTTGGTGTAGCAACCGATGAGTGGAAAGTACAGCACCCTTTTACACAATGGTTAAAGTAACCAATGCCTACGTGTAGATGATCTTTTGACTGAGCGGGTGACGTGGGTCCAACTAAAGGGACACAACACGTACGGTTGCTACTAAGATCACGGCGTAAAAGCCACGCGGGTAGGTATCCATTGTGTAGAAGAGGTTGGCGTAGAAGCCAAATGTCCTTCACCATGGCATAGAAGCCAAGTAGGCATAGAAGCCGAACAGGCATAGAAGCCGAGTAGGCGTGAAAGCCGAGCAGGCGTGGAAGCCGAGCAGGCATAGAAGCCGAACAGGCCTAGAAGCCGAACAGGCATAGAAGCCGAGTAGTCGTAGAGACTGAGTGGGCGTGGAAGCCGAGTAGTCATAGAGACTGAGTGTGCGTGGAAGCCGCATGAGCACAGATCCTGAATGGGCATAGAGGCCGCTGCATATCGTGCCAGAATGGGCGTAGAAGCCGCTTGAGCACAGATCCTGAATGGGCGTAGAAGCTGCTGCATATCGTGCTGATGTGGACGTCTTAGCCGAAATTACGGCTTTTGAAGATATAACCAAATCTCTTACAGGGATTTGCCATCACCTTATGCATTAAATGCGGAGGCGTGTTTCGAAGGTCTGCAGGCCTTCTGTGCACCCGTCGCAGAGACGTGTCTTGAGAGAAACTGTCACCGCTCTGTGCAATTAGACGTAGAGACGTGCCTCGAGTCCCGTACGAAGTACAGCTTTTGACGTGGCAGGCGGTTTGTCTGCTGCGGAGCGTAAAACAGCTCATGTTTGCCTGTGTAAAACAGGGCGGCGTATTCCCTTCTACGCAAAAAAGCGGTTTATGCTGAGGGGACTCCGATAAACGACGGTTTGGTGATGTTTTACCAAATCCTCTGCATTAAATGGTGAGATCCGCCATCATACTGAGGGACGCGTCCCGAGAGGTCTGCCATCGTTTCCAGCCGTCGTCTGGGTAGCCGTGCATCACCTTTTGTCAGGAGTCAGAGGTCAGATTCACTGCGTGACTTGAAAGGTTCATTTCGGGAAAGATGAAGCGTTCCTCGTACGCTATCACGCTGCTTTGAGAGCGGTTGAGTTTTACGCCATGGAGGCGATGAAGAACTCTGTTTCACGCTGGAGCGGCCTGGACGTACTGTATTTATGCGGATGGTCCTTTGAGCTTTATTCTTCACGCTGTATTTTAGCGGAGAAAACTCTGTCGTATGCCTGATGGCTCTGAAGGCCTCTGCTTATGCTACTCTGTATCAAGAGGCTGTGTAGCTCTTCCCAGCATATTTTTTATGCTTCTACAGTGGCGGTGCTGGTGGTGTGGTGGTGTTGGCCGGGGTGATGAAGACGATGGTGATGGTGAATGGGGTGGTCGACGAGGGAGGAGGAGAGGACTGAGGATGAGAGGAGACGGTGGCGGTGGACGGTGAGCAGGCGGGTTGCTCCGGCCAGTTCGACGGCTGTGCGGGTGTAATGCCCCGCTCCGCGCCGGCATTATATATCAAGTGAGTGGGCAGAACTTCGTTCTCTGATTCTTGCACGCGTTAATAATAACCTGAGTTTTTGCTTGTAATATTTTCATAAGAGAATGATAGAACCTGCCTTGCATGTTAATGAACGAACTCACCTAGCTTGTCTTTGAAATGATAAGTCTGTTAAACGAGAATCCTGAAATGCTTGCCTAGAGTGCATGAACATGTTCACTATCGTCTATGCTTCGAGAGAACCATATTGTGCCTGAATGTGTTCAAGTAATAAGTCAGATTGCCCCACAACAACGATAACTGTTCTGATGGTTCGTCTCGTCTGCATACTAGAGTTTATTTGATAATGTTCCATGCATTCGCACGCGGTCGGACAATGGCTTTTGGTGGAGAGCTGAACTGCATGTGTCACGGCTGCTACCATGATAGTGAAAAGCAACCATGAGTCATGTCACGTCCCGATCTCCCGCAGGCAAATCGGCCGTTCCCGCTAGGCGGGAATCACCCTCGCCAGCGCTCCCGCGGAACGATCGCTTTGACCCATCCGGGCGTGATGCCGCACGAGCGTGATCCACGCCCGTGCAAGGCCATGGTTCATTGGCTAGCGGTAAGAGTTCTAAGCCACAGAGTCGCACATATTGTCCGAGTGCAGCGGAGTCATGAACGCACAGGCGATTGGTAACAGGTTCACTGAGTCGACAAATATAGCGGAAGCATTAAAACACAAGTTAAAGTAAAACAAGCTCTTTTATTAATATAAACATATGTTACAGGCGGCGTATAGCCGAGATTATAAGTCGCTCAAGCCTCTCTCTGAAACAGTAAAAGCGTGCCAAGTGGCTACAACTGTGTAATGATTGTACAGGCGATGTTCAGGCGAGTTCGGGCCATGTTCCAATATTATGTCTTGTATATGTGCTTCTGTTCCGGACGCACCGTTGCTGCGGAGTGATCTCCACACCTTAGCACGCACGTTGGAGGCATTCGCACCGAACGAGGTTCTCCCGCACCCTGCATACAAACTGGTGGATTATCAGTACATTGAATGCACTGGTGGGGAAGCTACTCGCCCGCTCGACAAATCCAAACATGTAATATAAGTTCCGTGCACAACTATTAAGTTGTCTTTCTAGTTGCCTTATGATCAGTTTCATGCAAATATTGAATAGCCTAATGTGCCGGGCAGTGCGCCGTGCAACATGAGAGGAAACACGGCGAGACTTACCAATTTACCATCTCCTTCCCTGTCCAAGGCAAACATTGAGGCAAATAGTATAAATTCAAGCACGACAAGTATAAGCATTCAGGGGCATAGCATATGCAAACACGAGGGTCGTTTTAACATGATCGTTCAGGTGTTTAGTTGTTTCTTGATGCGATGCAGTGACTCGCACGCGGATAGCCGCTAAGCGAGGATGACTTATCTATATGAACACGGTCGCTAGCAAAGCCATTATGGATGTACCGAGGACAAGGATAGCTTGCTACAAGAGTACACAATGCGCTGCAAGCTACCCAGTCCCGAACACGATGACTACACACGAGTTCCATCCGGACCGGATCGGCCCCGGTGCCCCGGTGACCGTCCGTGGAACAATACCTCGGGTCCGAGTTGTCCGCGACATACAAGTCATTGGGTCTTTCCAATTATCACTAGATACACGAGAACACGCGTGCACTAGAACACGAGAACACGAGTGCACGGGAACACGAGTACACGAGTACACAGGATACTTGAATCATGATTCTGTACAGTGAATATCTTGCCTTGATGCATTCCCCTGGTTCGGGGCTGCCTAGTGACCTAACGGTCCCGGATACTTGCAGGGTCAAACATGCAAGGAACGACTACTTAGTAGTCTTCCGGGGTTTAGATGAAAATAAGGCAACATTCAAGCAGACAAGCATGCGTTTCTAAAGGACATAAGTAAACACGTTTGCTCGGACCCGAAGGTAAGCCGAGAGATGAAACCGTTAAGGGACTTAGCATACGAGGGTCTGAACATATAAGCAGTATTTTATTTCCATGTTCTAACAAGCAATACAAGTTGGAATTATTCCCTTAGCTAGGTGCGTTGGATTTATTAGCATGCAGGGGGTGAATCACCTAGCGACTAGCATGTATCATTCTAGATTTTATGTGTGCTGGCTAAGCAAAGACAAGTTCACCGTAGTCACCCACCTTAGCGATGATTCGCCTCGGTAGAACGATACGCCGAGCGAGCCTCTGAAAGCCTAAGCTGAATTTCTGTAGGGACAAGTCTGGATATCCTTTGTTTCTTGATAGAGAAAAAGCGGGTCGGGACAGCTGCACTATTGCCGTTTGAGACGGCAGTCCGCTTGAGCGGAACGGGGTGTTATATCCTACCCAACTTAGAAAAAGTCTCGTCTTCGAGACTTACTAAGGACAAGCAGTATTCTAGGGTTGAGGCAATCCTAGACAAGTCGTTGTACTTGTTCATTGGGATATTCACTTGCACAAGCTTCGAAATCAGCATATCGCTTAGACTGGATCGTGCGCACTTTTGAAGGACCCCTCTAGCGTGAACACGTCAACCAGCTTAGTGATAGCGAAGTCTCAGTACTCGAGTTTCACATTTTCTTAAGTCTTGGATGGTGCACTAGTTCAAGGCGTCCCTCGAATAGATACATTCAACCAAACTTAGAGTCAGTAAAATCAGACAAGCTACTGCGATACTCTCAAGGGTTCGCACAGGTTAGCACAAAGGCCACTCGCAGCATACAACCAGACAAGAAAGCATATCATATCATTCAAAATGCATTTTGAAAGTATTTAGACTTATTGTTGGAACATCCCATCGAGGCATTGAGAGAGAGCGTGCACATAACCCACGAACGAGCTTTCGAAACAGATATATCGAATCGAAGTCCAAAGGCGTAGAAGCCAGGCTCTGATACCAACATGTCACGCCCCGATCTCCCGCAAGCAAATTGGCCGTTCCCGCTAGGTGGGAATCACCCTTGCCAGCGCTCCCGCGGAACGATCGCTTTGACCCATCCGGGCGTGATGCCGCACGAGCGTGATCCACGCCCGTGAAAGGCCATGGTTCATTGGCTGGCGGTAAGAGTTCTAAGCCACAGAGTCGCACAGATTGTCTGAGTACAGCGGAGTCATGAACGCACAGGCGATCGGTAACAGGTTCATTGAGTCGACAAATATAGCGGAAGCATTGAAACACAAGTTGAAGTAAAGCAAGCTCTTTTATTGATATAAACATATGTTACAGGCGGCGTATAGCCGAGATTACAAGTCGCTCAAGCCTCTCTCTGAAACAGTAAAAGCGTGCCAAGTGGCTACAACTGTGGAATGATTGTACAGGCGATGTTCAGGCGAGTTCGGGCTATGTTCCAACATTATGTCTTGTATATGTGCTTCTGTTCCGGACGCACCGTTGCTTCGGAGTGATCTCCATACCTTAGCACGCATGTTGGAGGCATCCGCACCGAACGAGGTTCTCCCGCACCCTGCATACAAACTGGTGGATTATCAGTACATTGAATGCACTGGTGGGGAAGCTACTCGTCCGCTCGACAAATCCAAACACGTAATATAAGTTCCGTGCACAACTATTAAGTTGTCTTTCTAGTTGCCTTAGGATCAGTTTCATGCAAATATTGAATAGCCTAACGTGTCGGGCAGTGCGTCGTGCAACATGAGAGGAAATACGGCGAGACTTACCAACTTACCATCTCCTTCCCTGTCCAAGGCAAACATTGAGGCAAATAGTATAAATTCAAGCACGACAAGTATAAGCATTCAGGGGCATAGCATATGCAAACACGAGGGTCGTTTTAACATGATCGTTCAGGTGTTTAGTTGTTTCTTGATGCGATGTAGTGACTCGCACACGGATAGCCGCTAAGCGAGGATAACTTATCTATATGAACACGGTCGCTGGCAAAGCCATTATGGACGTAGCCGAGGACAAGGATAGCTTGCTACAAGAGTATACGATGCGCTGCAAGCTACCCAGTCCCGAATACGACGACTACACACGAGTTCCATCCGGACCGGATCGGCCCCGGTGCCCCGGTGACCGTCCGTGGAACAATACCTCGGGTCCGAGTTGTCCGCGATATACAAGTCATTGGGTCTTTCCAATTATCACGAGATACACGAGAACACGCGTACACTAGAACACGAGAACACGAGTGCACAGGAACACGAGTACACGAGTACACGGGATACTTGAATCATGATTCTGTACAGTGAATATCTTGCCTTGATGCATTCCCCTGGTTCGGGGCTGCCTGGTGACCTAACGGTCTCGGATACTTGCAGGGTCAAACATGCACGGAACGACTACTTAGTAGTCTTCCGGGGTTTAGATGAAAACAAGGCAACATTCAAGCAAACAAGCATGCGTTTCTAAAGGACATAAGTAAACACGTTTGCTCGGACCCGAAGGTAAGTCGAGAGATGAAACCGTTAAGGGACTTAGCATGCGAGGGTCTGAACATATAAGCAGTATTTCATTTCCATGTTCTAGCAAGCAATACAAGTTGGGATTATTCCCTTAGCTAGGTGCGTTGGATTTATTAGCATGCAGGGGGTGAATCACCTAGCGACTAGCATGTATCATTCCAGATTTTATGTGTGCTGGCTAAGCAAAGACAAGTTTACCGTAGCCACCCACCTTAGCGATGATTCGCCTCGGTAGCGCGATACGCCGAGCGAGCCTCTGAAAGCCTAAGCTGAATTCCTGTAGGGACAAGTCTGGATATCCTTTGTTTCTTGATCGAGGCAAAGCGGGTCGGGACAACTGCACTATTGCCGTTTGAGACGGCAGTCCGCTTGAGCGGAACGGGGTGTTACAAGTCACAGCTGCCATTAGCATCAGATGAATGAGTCATTGGTATGCTGTATAACCAGCTGCCGATCCTGAGATACTCGGGGACCGCCCTGCATATAGCTAAGTCATTGTGTTGGCTTGGATAGAGGACTACCCCTAAGATCGTGCATGTGTGTCTAGCTATGCATTTGATCCTGGAGTCTCACGAGACACGCTTCGCACACCCTGAAACATGAATGATTGCTTGTCTTGCTTTATTTTGCATATGAAACTCTGTTTCCAAAGATGTTTCCAAACAATGTAATATGACTCTGCTAGAACTGCATGAAATAAACCTAGGTAAAACTAGAAAGATCACTAGTAATATAATATTTTATAATATGATTACTTAGTGTTGGTTTGAGTGAATGCTTATTTCTGTTCAGTTGTTTTATCTCACTAGTACTTATAAAAATGCTGACCCACCAACAGTTTACTTGCTTGCAGGTACTAGATCGTCCGAGGGAGCGATAGGCGTGCCACAGTCCCTAAGACCCAGAATCCTGGTTTCGATTGTTGCCCTGAGATGCTATCGTATAAGGGGGCATAATGTCTGGAACGAACGAATGCCTTTGAAAAAGGAACCAAATTTGCCTCGATTGTCCCAAATACTCATTTGGCTAAATGCATTGCATTGCAACAAGTCCATTTTCGCTGCTTACTCGATTGATGCGATGATATCCAACTATCAACTTAAACGATTGGCCTTGTGCGGGCACAACCCCAGGCTCGCACGAAATCACATCCCCGATACACTCGTGCGAGCCACACAAAATCTCGTCCTCGCACCCGCGGGACGGGCGCGGTGATTCGCGTCCGGCGCACCGGGGCATGGTGATTCGTGCCCGGTTCGATAATCCCGGCAATACGGGGGCAGGGCAAGGCGGAGCGGCGGCCCGGGCGGGTCCGGGGCATGACAACGGGGTCAGGGAAGAAGATGGAGGCTGGTAATGGCAATAGTGGTCGATGGCTGGCATCGTGGAGTCGAGAGCAGCGGGGTCGAGAAGGATGGACGGAGGTCAGGAATGGTCTGAGCGGAGGAGGACGGCGGGTGGTCGTCATGGGGAAGGAGGTCGTACAGGTGGAGGAGGCTGTGATGGTGGTTCTAGGGACTATTGCAGAGGCGGAGGAGGAGGAGTCGGCGGGCTCCGGTCGAGGGAGATCGTGCTCAGGGAGATCTGGAGGTTGGCTTCCGGCTGAGAGGGAAGGGAACGGCGGGGCAGTTGGTTTCGGTGGTGAGCGGTGGCGGAGGTCTCAGAGGCGGAGTGCTCGGTCCAGGTTACTCTGGCCGGCAGAGGTCGGACTCCGGCGACGGGCTGACAGCGGGAAGTAGATGAACAGGGAGAGAAGGGGGAGGTCGGCCATGAATAGGGTTGGTTTTTGGGTTTTGTTGAATAAAGAAAAATAAAGAAGGAAAGGAAAAAGTTATGTATTTATATGAAATTTAGGTTTGGGTGTTGACCTAGAAATTTTGGGCTTGGTCAACACCTTTGGGATTGGGCCTTGGCATGACATGGGGATGTTGGAGGGCTATAATTTGCATTGTTTAAAATACAAGGATAGGGTTAATGAGGGGGCAATGTTTGCGCGTTGCACATTTCGAAAATTATAGAAAAATTCATATGAAGGAGAAAAATGGGTTTCTTCCTGTATTG
Source organism: Iris macrosiphon (assembly GCA_036927795.1). NCBI lineage: Eukaryota > Viridiplantae > Streptophyta > Magnoliopsida > Asparagales > Iridaceae > Iris > Iris macrosiphon. The sequence goes on from JAYESA010000004.1 coordinate 356,034,560, forward strand.
TCTAATTATGTGGATACCTTTTTGCATTTTTGCATAAAAGTGCCCAACAATTGGAAAATTATACAAAGATAGAAATTGAATTAAATTAATTAAAATTAATGCGCATGGTGTTCTCGAATTAATTAGAAGTACATGGTGATAAAATTAGTTGGGACACAAGTGTCATGGACATAGGGGACTCAGAATAGAATATTATCATAAATTAGGTTGTACGAAATAGGTCAAGATTGTGTCTCCAATTTTGATTGGAATGTACAAGGATACAAAGTCGAGTTTATATAGAATTAAATAATAACGTCTGCGACGAATATTGTGCAACTAAAATGGAGCACAAGAGAGCATAATTATAAGTTATACAAACGTCAGAATAGAAGATGGGCATGTCAAGGATAAGGATGTAAAATTTGTAGGAAGGCAATGGCTAGTAAGGTGGTCCAATTATCGAAGCAACGGTAAGGTGCACTAAGTGATTTAATTATTGTAAAATTAAATAAAATGTCGTGTCCTATTTCCAATTGGATACAAACTAGCTCTAGTTTCTCTATTTATGCCAAGTAGGCCTAATTTTGGGTGAGGGGCTTTATATTCTACCCAACTTAAAATAATTTTGTCCTCGAAATTAAAATAAGGTAGGGTTTCTCTATCTAATCTCACTTGGTCACAATCTAAAGGAAATTCTCCTCAAGTTAACAATACAACTTCTACCCAACTTAGAATTTACCCATCTATCACATAAGGCTATACATTTAAGAAAGATATTCCTTAAATTATTTAATCATGTTGTTCAATCCTCAAAAGTTTTTAACACCAACATATCACCTATGATATGCCCTTAATCAATTATAAAAGATAGTCATCTAGTAATGTTATTGGCCTATGAGGTATATCTAGTACTATCAGTATATCAAACTTATACCAAGCACGAGGTTTGTCTTTTCGAAATAAGGGAAGATGGAAAACAATAATAAAGAGTTCAAGGGGAAGGTAATAGAATAGAAGTATGGGGATTTGGGCGTTAAGGAATTCAAATAAGAATTTTTAAGGCAGTTGTGGATTGAAATCCTATTTGGTAATTTCTTATTCGCATGCTCACATCAGTACAGTTATGTACTTGATATGATGTGCTCTGACATATCTAGAGGGCAAGTATATTTGTCTACTAGTCAACTATATCTCAATCCACGTAAAGTAGTATTACGAAGGACGAACCAAATTTACTAAGGTTAACTAGACCTTAATACACTGATTCTGATTAGACAATGTATTAGTAGGTATTCCCAATAATACATATATCATGATCAAGATCGATAAAAGAATAAGCTTACAAAATTAGGCTATAAAATAGCAGCATAAGTCAAGGTAGTACAGAAAATATAAGTATGCTAGATTATGATGAGAGAAGTTACAAAATAATTTAAGTCCAAAAAAAGATAAGACTCTACAATCTCTACAGTTGTTATACTAGCTCCTTATCTAAGTCGCTAGTCGACCAAATAGGGGTATGGGCCTCTAAGTTCTATAGTCTAAATAAACACTATCATCTTATGCTAGTATACAGTTAATGTCATTCAGGTACACTTCAATAATAGGTCAAAAGGCTATGTGATACTATGTTGTAAGGTATACTACCCAACTTAAAACAATAAACTAATACTGTGAAAGTCTTAAAGAAAATTCTACAAGGTAACCTTGCACTTATAAATAAAGTAGAACTCTTATTAGGGTATATGAGAAAAGGTCTTGGTACTTATTAGGGCATCCTATTGCATTATATAGGTAATGGTCATCTTAAGTCTTAATCATAGTGTTTATAGAATATATGTGTTAATACTAAGAATGGAGAAGTTACTGACTCTCACGTGAGAGAGGATGTATCCTATATTGAGTTATGGATGCAAACTGCAAGATTTAAACTAAGATATAACCATAAAATTATAATCTAAAGGAATACTCAACTATCAAGTTCTAACTAACAATCACATAATTTAAAATTTAAGAGTTAAAACTATAATCCTAACAAAATATATATCCTAATAAAAAATAAATCACTTGGCCTATAATTAGGAGAATTAGGTGGCACGAAGTGAAAGAAAAAAAAAAGCATAATTAGTCGTTGCTCAAATAGCGAGTGTCAAGGTTGCAAAAGAACAAGATATGAAATTAAAATAGAGGGACTCTAGATAATATCATGGTTTTCTAAGGGGAAGGTGGTATGCAAATCTCTGCATTCGAGGTATGATCAAGAAAAATGTTATATTCATTCCCCTTGGCTTCCTAAGGTACTGTCTGCTTAATAATAAGACAATAATCTAAATTTATAGTTCTATAATACTATCTTACTATAAAAGTTAAGTTTGGTCCTAAGATTCAACCTTGAATTTCTATTGGTTCCTCAATGCTAGGGTCAAATAATATGATTAAATTTATAACTCACTCTAGTTGTGTCTATACTACTCTCAAGTCATCCCTAATTATCAAGGGATAATGGTCAATCATTCTACAGGTAAGGGTTGCTAGGGTTCATTAGGTAGTCTAAACTTAGTGATGTGTCAATGGCCTAGTTGTATTCTTAATAGGATTGTTACCCTAATTATCATCCTATAAACAGGGATTCCTATATTCTAGCAGGGGCTATACTCAAGGAACTATTAAGGAAACACATGAATCAAGCATGATCCAGTTATTCAAATAGAACAGATTGGAAGAAAGGTGAATCATAGTTAATTATGGATGAGATCCTATACTCTAATCCTAGGTGCAGGCTTGCTCGGTACAGTACAGTAACATAACCGAGACAATATGCTCTCGACCTGTATGGGCCACCACTAAAAATATGTTATGCCCCAGTCCCAAAATACGTAGGACTAGGACACGTAAGCATGCCAGCCGCATGTATATGGCAACTCCAATAAATAGAAACCATAATACATGCGTATGCTGTATAATAAAAAATAATTCATAAGTGGTATAAACTATCACAAGTCAGAGGGTATAATCTAAATCTTATCCACATAAAATCAAATATAAATAAATAACCAATATCTATGAAACTAGATCTCAATATAAAGTATCTAAAGATGATAGTTGAATGGAAATAAATCTACTACCAACTCGAATATATAAGTGCAATATAACAAACATAATATAAGAATATCAATTAACAATCACGGGGCTCAAAGAGAAGACCACCTCGAAAATATAAGTAACCAGTCCGGATCTGCGCTCCTGCTAATACTCATGAACATCTACACCTGGAAAGGGACCAAGTCCTCAGAGGGACATAATAAGATACATAGAAGCATGCCAATAAAGTACTGAAATAAATATCTAATGGGTCGCCTAACCATCTATGTGAATGCAGTTTGAGAACAACTTTCAAACAAGTGGGCTATCTGGCCATAAATGAGATTGGCATGATTCTCTCGGAGAATCAGGGGCCTACAAAGTATGCCGTCTTTTGAACGACAGAGGCCACCTGATAATATAGGGGTCATCATGATCGCGTATCTCCGGCGGAGCGTACGGGTTACATAAAAGGAAAGTACAAAAGAGCCTAAATGCGGTACTTGTTGTTCTCCCCACCCCATGCTCTAAGCATGTTACATCCATGACACGATTTGGTTCATAGCCTATCTTTAGTACAATGGCCAACCCTGCAATCAAACAAGGACAAGGATTGGACCACCGTACTACAATAGGCTATGTCTATGGACTACTAATAACTGCTAAGTCTTCTAGCATACAAAGTTTCTAACAACAGTTATCCCTAACGCACGACCCACACGTACAGGAGGCCAACCCTGTCATGCCCCGATTCCGAGGAATCGATAGTCGTCCCCCGGGCGTGATCGCCGTGCGGGCCTAGGTTGCGCACCGCACAAGGCTCAGTATTTATTTTCGCATAGCGAGCACATATTCAGAGTACGTAGATTAAATGAACACAGATTTGAAGCATGGAAAAGTTCTTTTTTTTATTGATAATATGAACGTCTATTACAAACTCCTTGAACTGAGTCATAAGGATTGTCTCTACGGCTTACAAAAGTGTTGACACAAAATGAGATAGCAGTCCTGTACATTACATCCTTTACTAAACTCAAAATATAAGACCTTGGGTCGGAACGACTGCTTTGCCACGAAGTTGCATGTTTGCTTGGTGGCTAGCTTCTTCTTCAAAATGCTTCAAAAGGTTGGCACGGTCGAGGCGTGCCTACAGCTGGACTGGATTGGGGTTTGTCTCCTGCTCCTCGCTCGGCTCTCCTTAGCGCGGGGAACCTGTTTCATCGAGGGTCAGTACATCGAAACGTACTGGTGAAGGCAAGCTAACCCAACTATACCAATCAACACGTTGTTTTTAATGAAGCATGCATATTTTGTGGGTTTCTATCTTGCCTTAGTTCATTTTACAGCAAGAAATAGATATAAAAATCACTGAAATAACCTACCATCACTCGGTGACATTTACCTGCCCGTCTGAATCACCTGCACATTACTTACCATGCCTTCCCTGCCAAGAAGACACAAGTTAGTAGCAACAGGTTTAAATATACGAGGGGATCACTGGCACGTTGCCATAATGGACGGGCTAGTCTCGGGACGGAATGACGTGCGGCACAGAGGACAGGAGGCGCCACAAGCCACTCCATCCGAAGCAGGCGACTATCGTGAGTTCCGTCCGGATCGGATCGGTGTCAGTGCCCCGGCGACTGTCCGCAGGAACTAAGACCTTGTGCACAAGTTGTCCGTGATCAACGCAGTACACTAAGTTAGCTTTTTGAGGCAATATCAGGCACAGGGCAATAACATGGCAAGATATACTTTTGCATAGTCTTCCTATTGAGTTATTGCATTAAAAATGAGTTCTATACATAGCACAGTTTTAAGAAGAAATATACATTCTAACTTATATTTATGCATATGATGAACATTCCAAACGAGAAAGCATGTAAGTAAGTACCGTTCACAAGTTTCATTTAACAAGCATAACTTTACCCAAGTCTATTCCCTTTATTATCTTGAAGTCTTTTAGTTATTACTTGGTATCATTTGATCGGGGCAAGCATGAACACAAGATTTAGATGTGAAGACTAGGAAGAAGGGCTAGCTAATCAGGTTGGTAGCCACTCACTTTAGTAGTTTGAAGGAAGAAGGAAAGAAGTGCTTTAGGAGTCCGCTCGAGCGACGCCTACTACTGGATCACCTGTATTGCCACGAACAGCTGATCAGTACTTCTTTTTCTCTTTTAGTTATCAGAATTGAAGTGCATTCCTACGAACGAAAGCAATAGAATCCATCGAAACCGTTCAAGAAAATCCAAACAAATCCGAAAACCAACTCAAGGCACGAAAGCAACAAGCGACAGTGAAAACTAGGCAACAAAAGAATGCAGCGGAGAGGTCCCTCCTGACTCTGCCACTAAGTCGATCCCGGGGGCACGGTCCACTGAATATGGGAATCGATTCCGAAGAGACAAATCCATAACAAGGATGAGTTCTTGATTCAATCTATCCCGATCGAACGATACCGTCTTGTACTTCTTAGCCGCGCTCCCCGAATAGGGGGAACGGGGCACCACATCCTACCCAACTAATTGGAAGTTTTATCCCGAAACTTAAGAATAGAACATACCACTAGGAAATAATGAGGGGAACATTTTCCTCATCTCTGATTCGAGCTCCCAAGTAGACTCTTTGACATAGTGATTCCGACAAAGCAAGCGCACTAGAGGAACCGAACGGGTCCGAAGCAGCTTTTATTTTCTATCAAAAATTTGCACTGGTTGTTTTACATACGTCAAGTCGGCCTGGAGATTCAGTTGTCCAAGGTCTACCACGTGGCTTGGATCGTACACATATTTCTAAGTTGAGAAACATGGAATATATCATGTACGTCGGATAGGGATGGTGGTAGTACGATCTGATAAGCAACTGAGGCAACCCGCTTGAGTATTTTGAACGGACCGACAAATCTCGGACTTAGCTTTCCTCTTGCCCCGAACCTGCTGACTCCTCGCATGGGCGAGACCTTGAGGAATACCCGATCGCCTACTTGGAACTCGAGCGGCCTTCGATGTGTGTCCGCGTAGCTCTTTTGACGGCTTTGAGCTACTTTTAATCTTTCCCGAATCAGCCGAACTTTCTGGACAGTCTGCTCCACGAGCTCAGGGCCAAGTATCTGCCGTTCACCAACTTCGTCCCAGCAGATCAGAGATCGACACTTCCGCCCGTATAATGCCTCATACGGCACCATTTGTATGCTTGATTGATAACTATTATTGTAAGCAAATTCGGCTAAAGGTAGATGAAGGTCTCAACTAGTCTTCGTGTCCAAGGCGTAGAGTCGCAGCATGTCTTCGAGGATCTGGTTGACGCGTTCTATTTGGCCATCGGTCTGTGGATGGTAGGCGGAGCTGAACTTCAATTTTGTCCCCATTGCTGACTGCAGGCTTCCCCAGAAACGTGATATAAATCGACAATCTCTATTGGAGACTATAGATACGGGCACGCCATGGAGCCGAACGATTTCGTTGAGATATATCTGAGCCAGGCGATCGGCACTCCAAGTAGATTTGATAGACAGAAAGTGATCTGACTTGGTGAGTCGATCGACGATAACCCAGACTGTATCATGTCTCCGTTGCGTCCTTGGCAAGACAACAATAAAATCCATCGTTATATCATCCTATTTCCACTCCGGAATAGCAAGGCTCTGTAGCTCTCCGTCTGGTTTCTGGTGTTCGACCTTTACTCGTTGACAAGCCATGCAATGCGACACAAACTGCGCCACATCCCGTTTTAAGCTGTGCCACCAAAACGTCGTACAAAGATTCCGATACATCTTAGTGCTACCCGGATGAGAAGTATAACTAGCATAGTGAGCTTCCGTGAGTATCTCTTGTCTGAGGGCCGCGTCGTTCGGAACGCACAGTCTTCCCTTTTCTCGAAGCATTCCATCCGTGCTTACCGCAAAGTCGGACGCCTTTCCTGCTGAGATAAGGGCATGAATCTTTTGCAGGAACGGGTCGTCCTTCTGAGCGACCTTCACTTTATGTAACAAGTCGGGTTCGAGGCGCAGTTGAGCTACTTGCGCCCACTTTTTATATCTTATTTTTAGTGTAATGCCCAATGATTCAAGATTTCGGCGCAGCATATCGTTGATAGGCAAGCTCCCTATGAACACTCGACTCAGTGCGTCAGCTACTACGTTTCCCTTGCCAGGCGTGTATCTGATCATGATATCGAAATTGCTAAGGAGTTCAAGCCATCGCCGCTGCCGAAGATTTAAATCCTTCTGAGTGTACAAATATTTCAAGCTCTTATGGTCCGTGTAGATTTCACACGACACGCCATAAAGGTAGTGGCGCCACAGCTTCAGAGCAAACACTACCGCAGCCAGTTCTAAGTCATGCGTCGGATAATTCTTCTCGTGAGGCTTTAACTGCCTTGAAACATAGGCTATGACTTTATCTTGTTGCATCAGGACACATCCTAGTCCTTTACCCGATGCATCACTAAATTTTTTGAAATCATCTGGTCCGTTCGGCAGAGTAAGAATTGGGGCAGAGACGAGGCGCTGCTTTAACTCCGTAAACGAAGCTTCACTGTCGTCCGTCCAAGTAAACTTCGTACCCTTCCGTGTGAGTTGAGTCAAGGGCGAAGCAATTCTAGCGAAATTCTGTATAAACCGGCGGTAGTACCCTGCCAGTCCAAGAAAATTTCGGATATCGCTAGCTGACTCCGGACGTCTCCACTGTGTAATGGCTTCCACCTTCTTCGGATCAACTGAAATGCCTTCCGAGGAGATGATATGCCCCAAAAACGAGATACTATCCAACCAGAATTCATATTTACTCAGTTTGGCATACAACTTGTTATCTCGAAGGGTCTGCAGCACCATCCGCAGGTGTCCTACGTGCTCATCCTTAGTCTTCGAGTACACCAAGATGTCATCGATAAAAACTACCACGAATTTATCGATGAAAGGCCTGAATACACGATTCATCAGATCCATGAATGCAGCAGGTGCATTCATCAGTCCAAACGATATTACTGAAAACTCGTAATGCCCGTAACGGGTTCGAAAAGCAGTCTTTGGCACGTCTTCTGGCTTAATCTTCAGCTGATGATAACCCGAGCGAAGATCGATCTTTGAAAACACTGCTGCCCCTTGTAGCTGATCGAACAAGTCATTAATCCATGGCAGAGGATATTTGTTTTTGATTGTGACTTTGCTCAATTCCCTGTAGTCTATGCAGAGGCGTAGAGTTCCGTCCTTCTTCTTCACGAAGAGCACGGGCGCACCCCAAGGAGACATGCTCGGACGGATGAACCCACGATCAAGTAATTCCTGAAGTTGGCGCTTTAATTCATTCAGCTCTGCATGGGCCATTCTGTACGGAGGCTTGGAAATTGGCTGCGTGTTTGGGAATGTATCGATAGTGAATTCAATCTCTCGATCTGGTGGCATGCCGGGTAGTTCGCTCGAAAATACATCGGGGAACTCCGCCTCAACGGAAGTAGACTCGACGTTTGCGTAGCCCTGCCGTGTGTCCCGAACCGACGCTAAGAATCCCTCGCAGCCTATGTGGAGCATTCACCGAGCAGATTTTGCCAAAATTACCATGCAGGACCCAGTCGCGCCAGTTGTCGGACTACTTGTGTAACAGAACTCGGCTTCTCCAGGCAGGTGGAAAATGACTCGTTTCTCTGCACACTCTATAGTTGCCGAGCACGCGCTGAGCCAGTCCATTCCCAAAATGATATCGTAGTCCCGTACATCAAGAACTAAAACATCAAGTGACAGCTTTCTCTCCCCAATACAGATATAACCGCCTAGGCATGCTGAACAGACAGGTATTTTCGTACCAGATGGGGTGCTAACGCTTAAATCTAAATGTAATGGAGTCATTTTTACATTGTTCTCCACGGCAAAATTTGTGAAAATAAAGCTATGGGTTGCACCAGAATCAAACAGAACACGAGCAGGTATATTATTGAAAAGCAAAGTACCTGACATGACGGTATCCGAAGCTAGAGCTTCTTCCCGTGTCAAGGTATAGACCCGGCCCTGAGCTTGATTACGCCCTTGCTGAGGCGCCGCTCGATTTGCCTGAGGCACCGGAGTCTGATTCTGTTGTTGTTGAGGTGGAAGGAGCGGACAGCTGCTAATCTGATGGCCAGGATCGTCGCATCTAAGGCAGGTGCCGAGCCGTTTGCGACAGACGTTCTCGGTGTGCCCTCTCCTGTTGCAGAAAGTGCAACGCTCCCCCTGATTTTCTCGTTGACGACCGCCATTATTTTGACGCTTTGCAGTGTTGTTTCCTCTATCGTTGCCTTGGCGTTTGTGATTGGGGTTTTGCACAGCGTCGGCGGCAACGTGAGGATACTGCGGTTCGAGAGAAAGGGCATGGTTCAACACTTCCCGCATGGTCTGATACTGTGGAATGACTACGTGCCCGTGGATGCCAGGACGTAGCCCTCCCTCGAATCGTCTGGCATGACTCACTGCATCCGGCAGATAAGCACTAACAAATTTGGCCAGTTTGTTAAATTCTGCAGAGTATTGCTTAACTGTCATGCTGCCCTGCCTTAGTTGTACAAACTCGTTTTCTTGCTGACGGCGTACAGGTGGGGGTATAAACTCCTCCTCAAATGCGGCACAAAAAGTCGTCCACGCGATCGCCTCCTCTCCATGGCCAAGTTAAAGAGATCGTCGATGCACGTCCCATCAGTCGTGCGCATTAAGGCGAAGCAGTAGTTGGGCACAGGTGACGCGCTTGTCTTCTGGCACTTCTAGGAGAGAAAAATGATCTTCAAGCTCGGTGAGCCAATCTAGGGCCACGATCGGGTCCTCAGTCCCATTAAATGGCGTGTTGCAGACCTTCTTGAAGTTACCAAAGGTGAAGGCAGTCACTTCCCTCGTCCTTGGCACTAGCGGTGTCTCGACTTCAAGCGCTGGCTGCTCCACTGGTGTAGCTGTTGTCACGGAAGAATGGTTGGAGGCCAGGGTCTGAACAAGCTGCTGCAGGGTATCTACCTGCTTTTGTTGGACTAAGAGTTGTGCCTCAAGATTGCTCTCAAACTTGGCTTGGCAGGCATCATCTCTCTGTCGTTGCTCCGTTAACATTTGCATCACCTGTTGAAGCGAATCTGATCGAGACATGCCCCGTTGGCTCCGAAAGCTTCCTGAAGTTTCGGAATTGCTCTCCTGAGTCCTTGTCTCGCCTGGTGCTAGTGCTGATGGTTGTGCTTGCGCCGTTCCTTGAAAAGAAGGTAATTTACATCAGGATCATAATGTATTATGGACTTATTGCATGAACGTATCTCATTTTGGCCTTAACGAGTTCAGGAGTTCGCACAGGGATTTATCGTTAAAGGAACTTTTCTAGTTCAAGAGTCAAAGGAACTTTTAAGCTGTGCTCTTATACCAACATGTCACGCCCCGATTCCGAGGAATCGATAGTCGTCCCCCGGGCGTAACCGCCGTGCGGGCCTAGGTTGCGCACCGCACAAGGCTCAGTATTTATTTTCGCATAGCGAGCACATATTCAGAGTACGCAGATTAAATGAACACATATTTGAAACATGGAAAAGTTGTCTTTTTATTGATAATATGAACGTCTATTACAAACTCCTTGAACTGAGTCATAAGGATTGCCTCTACGGCTTACAAAAGTGTTGACACAAAATGAGATAGCAGTCCTGTACATTACATCCTTTACTAAACTCAAAATATAAGACCTTGGGTCGGAACGACTGCTTTGCCACGAAGTTGCATGTTTGCTTGGTGGCTAGCTTCTTCTTCAAAATGCTTCAAAAGGTTGGCACGGTCGAGGCGTGCCTACAGCTGGATTGGATTGGGGTTTGTCTCCTGCTCCTCGCTCGGCTCTCCTTAGCGCGGGGAACCTGTTTCAACGAGGGTCAGTACATCAAAACGTACTGATGAAGGCAAGCTAACCCAACTATACCAATCAACACGTTGTTTTTAATGAAGCATGCATATTTTGTGGGTTTCTATCTTGCCTTAGTTTATTTTACAGCAAGAAATAGATATAGAAATCACTGAAATAACCTGCCACCGCTCGGTGACATTTACCTGTCCGTCTGAACCACCTGCACATTACTTACCATGCCTTCCCTGCCAAGAAGACACAAGTTAGTAGCAACAGGTTTAAATATACGAGGGGATCACTGGCACATTGCCATAATGGACGGGCTAGTCTCGGGACGGAATGACGTACGGCGCAAAGGACAGGAGGCGCCACAAGCTACTCCATCCGAAGCAGTTGACTATCGTGAGTTCTGTCCGGATCGGATCGGTGCCAGTGCCCCAGCGACCGTCCGCAGGAACTAAGACCTTGTGCACAAGTTGTCCGTGATCAACGCAGTACACTAAGTTAGCTTTTTGAGGCAATATCAGGCACAGGGCAATAACAGGGCAAGATTTACTTTGCATAGTCTTCCTGTTGAGTTATTGCATTGAAAATGAGTTCTATACATAGCACAGTTTTAAGAAGAAATATACATTCTAACTTATATTTATGCATATGATGAACATTCCAAACGAGCAAGCATGTAAGTAAGTACCGTTCACAAGTTTCATTTGACAAGCATAACTTTTCCTAAGTATATTCCCTTTATTATCTTGAAGTCTTTTAGTTATTACTTGGTATCGTTTGATCGGGGCAAGCACGAACACAAGATTTAGATATGAAGACTAGCAAGATGGGCTAGCTAATCGGGTTGGTAGCCACTCACTTTAGTAGTTGGAAGGAAGAAGGAAAGAAGTGCTTTAGGAGTCCGCTCGAGCGACGCCTACTGCTGGATCACCTGTATTGCCACGAACAGCTGATTAGTACTTCTTCTTCTCTTTTAGTTATCGGAATTGAAGTGCAGTCCTACGAACGAAAGCAATGAAATCCATCGAAATCGTTCAAGAAAACCCAAGCAAATCCAAAAACCAACTCAAGGCACGAAAGCAACAAGCGACAGCGAAAACTAGGCAACAAAAGAATGCAGCGGAGAGGTCCCTCCTGACTCTGCCGCTAAGTCGATCCCGGGGGCACGGTCCACTGAATATGGGAATCGATCCCGAAGAGACAAATCCATAACGAGGATGAGTTCTTGATTCAATCTATCCCGATCGAACGATACCGTCTTGTATTTCTTAGCCGCGCTCCCCGAATAGGGGGAAAACGGGGCACCACAAACCCAATACGCAGTTCGTGATCTATATGAGACTCACAACTCGTGTAACAACTATATCACGGCCGATGAAACCTAATGATGCTTCATGATAATGGGGTGGTCTCATAAACAAGGCCAATGCATATACATAATAAAAATAATTCACGACGGCACCGTCGTTGTACCCAAGTTTCCTTGGACGCGCATTTTATATAGCAGTTAAAATATATGAACTAATGACAGAAAATAAAGATGCATACAACATATAGAATATGAATAATAGTACAATGACAATGTATACTTACCTGACAAGAAAGCTGCGAAGTACCAATAACCTGCTCCAGAAGTCGCACAGAACAATCCAATATCCTATGTACATATAATATAATACAATACAATCATCAGTCATTATACTAGCACATACACAACCATATTTACACTGGACTCAGGGGGTACACTAGGGATGACACGGGTCAACTAACACGGTCAATTGTGCGTCTAATTATGCGATTGTCGCATCTTCAAATACTGCGCACAATCAGACAGTCAAACTAACACATCTATTGCCAGTATGTCAGTATACACAAGGCAGTCAATTCACGAGTGCTTAGGGTCAACATGGTCAATGTAAATACGGGATAGCCCACAGTTTCCTAGGGTCGTACAATACATACATAGTCATAACTATTACTTAGCATTTAATTACCTACTTATATATATATATATATCCATATATTTATATAACAATATAACCAATAATTTATATACATACCCATTTGAATACATATACTAAATATATATATATATATATATATATATACCAAGCTGGATAATATACGCGTACGCGTACGTACGCATATACGAGTTTGGGTTCACCGACTCAGGGCCTGCAGTCAACTAATAGTCATAAAGCAATACTCATGTCCTAACAGCATATACACAGGCACACATAAAAATATAAAAGGAGGGAAACAAGTTCGAACCTCGGGGTACGCGCACGGAGACGACGATGACGACGATGAGGTTGACGACAATGACGACGATGAGGTTGACGACGATGACGACGATGACGACTATGGGATGATGATGTGAATGCTATTAGTAATATTGATTAGGATGTTGGTTGTTTAGGTTAATAACAATGGTGATGATAGTTATTAGGGTTGCTAATGGTGATAATAATTAGGGTTGCTAATGGTGATGATGATTTGGGTTGATGATAGGGATAATGATAATGATGATGATGATGATGGGGTGATGAGATGAGATGATAATGGTGAGATAATGATGATGATGGTGAGATGAGATGATAATGGTGATGAGATGAGATGATAATGATAATGATGGAGTGATGATAATGATGATGATATGAGATGATGATGATATGAGATGATGATGGTGATGAGATGAGGCGATGATGATATGGTAATGATTGAGTGATGATAATGATGGTGATGATGGGGTCTACTGTTCCGGCCATGGGAGGTCCGGCGAGTTGAGGGGAAGTCAGGTAGCAAGAAGGAGGAGGTGGTCCAGGGAGTCGGGGGTCGAATCAGGGAGGAAGGAGGAGGAGTTCGTAACAGGAAGGAGATGGCCGGGGTTCCAGGCGGTTGGCAGCGGAGGAGGTGAAGTTCAGGTGGTGGTCGTGCTGGTGGTTGTGGTGGATGAAGGAGGAGAAGAGAGGGAGAAGGACGGAGGTCAATCGGGATGAGAGCAGGGAGGAAGAAGAAGAGGTGGTGGCGGTACTGGTGGTATGGTGGTGTTGGCCGGGGTGATGAAGACGATGGTGATGGTGACTGGGGTGGTCGACGAGGGAGGAGAGGACTGAGGATGAGAGGAGACGGTGGCGGTGGACGGTGAGCATGCGGGTTGCTCCAGCCAATTCAGCGGCTGTGCGGGGTCGGGGAAGGAGATGGAGGCTGGTGATGGCAATGGTGGTCGATGGCTGCCGTCGTGGAGTCAAGAGCAGCAGGGTCGAGGAGGATGGACGGAGGTCAGGAACGGTCTGAGCGGAGGACATCGGGTGGTCGTCATGGGGAAGAGGGTCGTGAAGGTGGAGGAGGCTGTGATAGTGGTGATAGGGACTGTTAAAGAGGCGGAGGAGGAGGAGTCGGCTCCGGCGAGTCGGCGGGCTCTGGTCTAGGGAGATCGTGCTCAGGGAGATCGGGAGGTTGGCTTCCGGCTGAGGGGGCAGGGAACGGCGGGGCGGTTAGTTCCGGTGGTGAGCGGTGGCGGAGGTCTCAGAGGCGGAGTGCTCGGTGCAGGTTACTCCGGCCGGCAGAGGTCGGACTCCGGTGATGAGCTGACAGCGGGAAGGAGATGAACATGGAGAGAAGGGGGAGGTCGGCCATGAATAGGGTTGGTTTTTGTGTTTTGTTGAATAAAGAAAAATAAAGAAGGAAAGGAAAAAGTTATGTATTTATATAAAATTTGGGTTTGGGTGTTGACCTAGAAAAATTGGGTTTGGTCAACACCTTTGGGATTGGACCTTGGCATGACATGGGGATTTTGGAGGGCTATAATTTGCATTGTTTAAAATGCAAAGATAGGGTTGATGAGGGGGCGATGTTTGTACGTTGCACATTCCAAAAATTATAGAAAAATTTATATAAAGGAAAAAATGGGTTTCTTCCTGTATTGTCCAATGGTGTGGACACCTTATTGCATTTTTGCATAAAAGCGCACAACAATTGAAAAATTACACAAAGATAGAAATTGGATTAAATTAATTAAAATTAATGCGCAAGGTGTTCTCGAATTAATTAGAAGTACATGGGGATAAAATTAGGTGGGACACAAGTATCATGGACATAGGGGACTCATAATAGAATATTATCATAAATTAGGTTGTACAAAACAGGTCAAGATTGTGTCTCCAATTTTGATTGGAACACACAAGGATACAAAGTCGAGTTTATATAGAATTAAATAATAACGTCTGCGATGAATATTATGCGACTAAAATATAGCACAGGAGAGCATAATTATAAGTTACACAAAAGTCAGAATAGAAGATGGGCATGTCAAGGATAATGATGTGAAATTTGTAGGAAGACAATGGCTAGTGAGGTGCTCCAATTATCGAAGCAACGGTAAGGTGCACTAAGTGATTTAATTATTATAAAATTAAATAAAATGTCGTGTCCTATTTTCAATTGGATACAAACTAGCCCTAGTTTCTCTATCTGTGCCAAGTAGGCCTAATTTTGGGTGAGGGGGTTTACATATTTACATGTCAAATTTGTAGTAATTTTAGGTACATTTTCTATCTATTTAAAAACTTAACTTATAGTTAATTTTTTAAAATAATTTCGGTTGCCTAGGAGGGATCTCCTTAACCTTTTCCTATATGTTTGGTTGGATGTAAGTGTATGAAAAGTGCGAAAGTGAAAAAAACGGAGTTTGCAAAAAAAAATTTGAATTTTCAAAAGTTGTTTGGTTGGTAGAATTGAAAAATATGAAAGTGAAAAAAATGAGTTTTGTTCTTTGGATGGCTGTTGAAAGTGAGTATTGGTTGGAGATATGGTAAATCTAGGTATGGTTACCCAACTATTTTTTTGTGTATTGATTACAAATTACAATAATTTAACAAATTTATATAAATGTTAAATTAATTTTTAAGCTTATATTACTACTACTACTACTACTACTACTACTACTACTACTACTACTACTACTACTACTACTACTAATAATAATAATGTATTACTAATAAAATGGTGAAAGCTGTTTTTGTATCCAATATTATTACTAATGAAGTTGGGGTTTGTGTACAGGTGTCTTTGTATCCACATAATCCAGTCTCTTCTCGCTCTTTTTACTCCATACTCTCTCTCCTGTGATTCACAGACTCTCGATTCTTTTTCTCCTATTTTTTTCCTCACATACTCTCTCACTCGAGTATCTTCTTCTCTCTCACTCAAGTCCCACACTCCCAAACTCTCTCTCTCTCTCTCTCTCTCTCTCACTCGGCTTCAAGTTGTAATGTCCCACCTCCAGTGGTTCACTAAAGGAACACTTACTACTTTGACTCGGTTGAGAATTGAGTCTCAAAAAAACCTTACCACCCAAACGATCACGGACAAAATACAATAAACCCTTCCAACCGATGGGACAACTTCTATAAATGAGTCCAATAGTTTTCGTTGGATGTTTTGCTGCTTGGTTTTGTATTACTTTGTGTTTTGTGTTGCTTTCGATGACTTGAATTTCATAGTTCATTTTCTCGCATGCACGTTCTTTTTTAATTGTAAGAGAAAGAGATCAAATGATGCTAACCAAGCATTGTTGCAAATTTTAGGACGCATAACCAATGAGTGATCATTGCAAGAGGCTTCCCCATTCTCTCGTATTGATTCAATCAGTGAGTAGCTTAGGCCCTTCGATGAATCCTTCAGTCTATATGCCTTAATAGAATAATCTCTAGTCTGCACGTGTTGCATGTTCCTATATTAAATGATGCCTCACTAAATAAGATAAGCTAAAAGAAATAAATTGCATGCTTGGTATATATAGGATTGTTGCAAATGCTTAATCAAATAGACGTGTATTTGTTCCTTACTCATATGTTGCACAAGACATGTTTAGAGAAAGCTTGCATGGGTTACCAGAGAAAAGAATAAAGAGATAGAGATGTTCTTTTATAGTCTAACTGCTGCATAGTAATTGTTTATATGATAGAGCTGCAGACCATGCATCGGTCTTTAGACAACTTGTGCACAAGGGTAATCATACGAACGGTTCCTGGGACACTGGAGATCGTTCGTCCTATGGGGGATCAGAGGAACACCTTGAGGCAATAAAGTCCTAGCGACCAGGGGGATGTTCATGTCTATATAGCATAGGTTTTCCATGGACCATCATGTAGTTAGGTCGCATGATAAGTTTACCTTCTATGCACACTTGACACTTGATGCCAATACAGATGCATGAGCTATATACATTGTTTGATGATAAACAGAAGAATGAAATTAGGTTTATACGAAACCCTTTCTTCGTTTACAAACAAGAAAAAAAAGGAGTACGATTAATCCTATACGAGGATGTTAAGTACAATAAAAATGATTCTGGGAAAAAATTGCTATAGGAGTCTGATCTGCGGTCGATCACTTTGTCCCTTGGACCACACGATGATGAAGAAGTGCTGTAGAAGAAGAAGAAGCTTCAAAGATTGCAAGTGGGTTTGAACTGTCAATCAACACTCTCTGTCTATGATCTCTCTCTCTTTTGATTCGATCTCTGATCTTGATCTCTTCCCCTTCCTCTCTCCTGTGACCGGAGGTCTCTATTTATAGAGCCCAGTAACAGTAACCGTCCAGTCGACGTAGAAGACAAACTGTGAAGGCCTGTACCCCTTACCCATTACCCCCACCTACTATCTGCAGGTGCAGGAACTCAAGCCCCCAATATACACACTGTCCATACTTCACTTAACACCTTGCTCATGACATTACCTACACGCACTTACCCTCCAATATTTAGAAACCAAATCTTTACCTTACTCAACCCACTGATACAATCAAGTATCATTTACCCCAAATTACTACCCCTCGCTCAACACCTCAATCTTGCCCCTAAATAACCTCAACACTCACTCATTATTCGTAATATCTCAAGACTGGTCATAAGCACTACCCAAACTTGTGCACACTGTTTACCCCAAATCAGGTTGCACAACATGTGCATACTGTTGCACATAAATTATGCTTATCCTACAGGGCCTCAATCGTGTATAAAGTTAGAGCAGTTCTTACCTTCCTCCAGAGAATCATACTGTATGTAACAATTTATAGGACATATACTTTTATTTTTTCAGAAGTATCTAGAAATGGATATGAATTACTATATGCGTCATCGTTCGTGGATGTACAACCATCATCCTGATGACATGTGCGGTGTGCGAGATGAATTCATTGAGGGTGTACAGCAGTTCCTGCAGTTCGCTAAGGCGTTCCCTCAGTACATAGACGGTACCAAAATTAAGTATCCATGTGTGAGATGTCGCAACTTAAAATATCATCCAGAAGTGGAAGTCACATATCATTTGTACTCGAAGGGCTTCACGCCAAATTACTATCAGTGGACCGCGCACGAAGAACTTGTGTCTCTGGCATCGGAGTCGGAGCCTTATGTGGAGCCGTATATGGATTCCACGACCACAGTGCTTACGACGACGAGTGGATGAACATGGTTTTTGATGCGGCAGGGCCTAGTTTTAATTCGGATAATTATGATGCAGCTGAGGAGGCACCGAATGCCGATGCTGCAAAGTTTATGGAGTTGCTGGAGAATACAAGGACTCTATTATATCCTGGTTGTGAGGATTATTTACCGTTGGAGGTGGTTACAAGATTATTGAGCATCAAGTCCGATTTTAACAAGTTGCAAGAATGCTATAATCGATTGATCGATTTGATTATAGAGATCTTGCCCGAAGGTGCAAAGTTGCCTAAAGACTTCTATCGATCTAAGAGGATGGTAAGATTGCTCTGGATGGGATACGAGAAAATCGATGCATGTCGCAACAGGTGCATGTTATACTATAAAGATGACAAGGATGAAGATGCATGCAGATTCTGTGGTGCTGATCGCTACAAGGCCACTGGTAGAGGAAAGTCTGTGGGTGCAAGGAAGCCTACCGATTTGATGCACTACTTGCCTTTGATGCCGCAGTTGCAGAGGTTGTTTATGGTTAAGGAGACTGCAGAAAACATGAGTCGGCACAGGCAAAAATAGATCGAAGGGGTATTGGATCATCCATCCGATAGAGAAGCATGGAAGCACTTTGATCGAGAGTATCCAGATTTTGCTTCAGATCCGCATAATGTCAGATTGGGGCTCTCCTCTGACGGTTTTACCCCATTTGGACTTTCGGGCTCCCAATATTCATGTTGGCCTGTGATCGTCACTCCGTACAATCTATCGCCTTGGATGTGCATGAAGACTCCGTATATGTTTCGAACCGTTATTATCCCGGTTTCGAACAATCCGAAGAGGAACATCGATGTGTATTTACAGCCTTTGATTAGATGAGTTGAATCAGCTGTGGGAAGTAGGTGCCAACACGTACAATGTTTTTAGAAAGCAGAATTTTCAGATGAGGGTAGCACTTATGTGGACCATCAACGACTTTTCGGCCTATGGAATATTATCGGGATGGAGCACTCATGGTCGTCTCTCATGTCCGTATTGCATGGACCGTACTAAGGTTTTTCGTTTGAAATACGGAGGCAAACAGTACTTCTCTGATTGTCATCGACAATTTCTGCCGAAGGATCATCCGTACCAGAGGAACATGAATGCTTTTCACGTGGGCGTTGTGGAGAAGGCCAATCCACCACCAAGGTGGCCCGGATACACGATATGGGAAGAGGTAAAAGATTTACCAAGTGCTATCGAAGAGCCTGCTAAGGAAAACATGTCATGCCCCAGTCCCAAAATACCGAGGGACTAGTCACGTGGCAATGGCCAGCAGCACACATCGATGGGCAAATCCAATTTAATGGACCCATCAGGGTATACTTAAGCTGTAAAACAACAGTAAGGGTCTATGATACTAATCTCATCCACAGAAATGAATACAATCAATATGAATTATAAATCAACATCAAGTCTCAATAAAACATATCTCGGGGAACAACCCGATAATAAGTCTGATACAACAGTCAATAGACAAGAAATAAAGAGTATAACAATAGCAAAGACTGAGTATAGATAAAGCAGATACTCAGAAGAAATCCTCGACGATCACCTCGTCCTCGGGTTCTGGTACTACTCTAATGTCTGCTCCTGTCCCGTACACTTTAGGGTAGATCTCCTCTGCTAAACCTTGGGACATAATCCGGATTCCAGGTCCTCAGGGGCATAACAAGGTACAAGAATAACTCAGGCCAAAGTAAATGCAGTACAAAAATAAATGAATCAATAGGGTAAACTATATAACCAGCTATGTGATATACAATTTGATAGGATCACTAGAACTCAGCCTGAGACCACTACAAGCTCTGTGTCGGGGAGCCGGTAGCAGTGATATCACTAGTAGAGTGCCTAGCTCTGATGTAGAGTCTAGAGCCTCACAATAATAAATATATATATAAAATTAGCCTGTAGCTTATGTGTATCTCCCCACCCAATCTAATAACACGTCTCATGTCCATGACACACAAGATCATGATCTCTAACTGATGCAGTGAGTCATAATGATAGCTAAGCATATGTATAAAGTCTATGTCTCGAATCCTGTAACCTATACAGAATCACCATAAATATCTCAGGATGATGTATACTATGATGCAAGCACAACAACAGATTCAGCAAGAGGCCCATCGGCAGGAGGCCGAGTATCTGAGAACCAGCCTGGTATCCGCATTGGAGCAGGCAAATACACCAATGAGGCGATCAACGACATGATCTATCACCTACTTCCGTCAGCTTAAGCCTCGTACATTTTCTGGTAAAGAGGGGCCAACATAAGTTCATGAATGGCTCACAAACATACAGCATAAGTTGGAAGCCGCTGAACTTCCGAGAGAGAAGTGGATGACTGCAATCAGAATGCAGTTAACTGAAAATGCACATCACTGGTGGTTAGCAGAAGAGAGGAGGCTCGGACAGGACCGAGTCACTTGGGAAGAGTTCTCCAGACTCTTCAAAGAGATGTATATTCCCGCAGTAGCACGGTCAGAGCTCAGAGACAAGTTCAACCGCCTTATCCAAGGCAATATGACAGTGGAAGAATACAACGCAGAATTTATTCGCCTCAGTCGCTTTGCCCCAACCTTGATTGCGACAGAGGAAGAGAAAGCTGAGAAGTTCTTTGACGGGCTGAAGTTCGAGCTCCAGAGATTGATTGGATCAGTCGCACCTATATCTTATACCGACGTTCTCGCAGCAGCAAGACGCATGGAGCGCCTCACTAGAAGGGAGTCGAACCTGAAGAGGCCTATCACCTCAGCACCATCCAGGCCAGGACATGGGGAATCAGCAAAATGGTCCCAGAGGAGTATGCCAGAGAGGACAGCACACAGGGCCATATCTCTCCCTACTTGTCACCACTGCGGCAAGATAGGTCACATTGAGAGAGAATGCAGACATAAGTTGGGACTCTGCCTGGCTTGCGGATCCGACCAGCATCGAACCAGAGACTGCACCGAGCGCAGAGAGGGAGCGCCGAGACTAGCTTTACCTGCCCCACGACCCGCATATCCAGCAGTAGGAGCACAGCAGGCAGGAGTTGGAGGCGTCAGGCCACCGGTTCTAGGAGAAAATCAGCAGAGACCACCCCTCGCACCACAGGCAGCTCTATTTCAGCAGGCTCAGCAGCAGTAGAGAGTTCCAGCTCAGGGACGAGGACAGGCATTCACATTAGCTGTTAAGGAGGAGGCTACTGCATACGAGGTCATCGCAGGTACTATTTTAGTAGCTTCATTACCAGCTGTAGCATTATTTGATTCTGGAGCATCGCATTCATTTATAGCAGCTAGCTTTGTAGCCACCCATAGAGTAGCTACCACACCCCTTCCGAAGATGAAGAGGATTCTTACGGGAGGTAGAATTATTCCGGTTAGTGACGTCTGTAGATCATGTTCTGTAGTAGTTTATGGCAGAGAAATACGAGCTCAATTTCTGATCTTTTCCATGTCGAATTATGATATTGTACTTGGTATGGACTGGTTAAGTCAGTACCATGCGACTCTTGATTGTCGACTTGGACGGGTTATATTTAGACTGCCAGGACATCCAGAATTTGAGTTTCTTCGAGGAGCAGTAGAGCAAGGAGTTCAGCCTATTCTTAGGGTACTATCTGTAGAAGGGGAGACAGGTTACCCAAGAGTCATATCAGAATTTGTGGATGTATTTCCTGATGATCTTCCAGGTTTACCACCTGATCGAGAAATAGAATTCACAATAGACTTAACTCCAGGAGCAGAGCCTATCACTTCATCAGTATATCGGCTAGCACCTAAGGAGTTAGTGGAGTTGAAGGAACATGTTGATGATCTTCTGGAGAAGGGTTTCATTCAACCCAGTGTTTCACCTTGGGGAGCACCTATATTATTTGTGCCAAAGAAGGATGGAACAGTACGGTTATGCATTAACTACAGGGCACTAAATGCTGTGACCATCAAGAACAGGTATCCCTTGCCACGCATTGATGATTTATTTGATCAATTGAGTGGTGCAAGGGTATTCTCGAATATTGACCTTAGATCCGACTATCATCAGATCAAAGTAAGGAAGGAAGACATACCGAAGACAGCTTTCAGGACCAAGTATGGACATTATGAGTTCTTGGTAATGCCGTTTGGTTTAACCAACGCGCCAGCAGTGTTTATGAGTTTAATGAACATAGTCTTTCATCAGTTCTTGGATAAATTTATGGTTGTATTCATTGATGACATCCTCATATATTCTAAGAGCCATGAAGAGCACGAGGAGCATCTTAGGATCGTGTTAGAGACCTTGAGACAGGAAAAGTTATACGCCAAACTCAGTAAGTGTGAGTTCTGTATGGACAAAGTACCTTTTTGGGGACATATCATCTCAGGAGAAGGACTTTCAGTTGATCCAGAGAAAGTCGCGGCAATAGAGACTTGGCCTACAGCCACATCAGTTGCAGAGGTGAGAAGTTTTCTCGAACTTGCGGGATATTACCGAAGGTTCGTAGAAAATTTCTCAAGGATTACAGAACCGATGACGAAGCTAACACGTAAAGACCATGAGTTTATATGGACAGAAGACTGCCAGAAGGCCTTCGAAGAATTGAAGAGAAGATTAACAACAGCACCTGTCTTGACTCTTCCTTCGGGGTCAGGAGATTTTGTTGTTTACAGTGATGCATCAGGCAGTGGATTAGGATGTGTTTTGATGCAACATGGCAAATTCATTGCTTATGCGTCGAGACAGTTGAAGGTCCACGAGAAGAACTACCCAACACACGATCTGGAGTTAGCAGCAGTTATATTTGTATTAAAGATTTGGAGGCACTACCTTTATGGGGAGAAAGTAGACATCTTTACAGATCACAAAAGTCTAAAGTATGTATATACTCAGAAGGAGCTTAACATGAGGCAGAGGCGTTGGCTTGAATTAATGGTAGATTTTGATATAGATCTGCAGTATCATCCGGGAAAGGCGAATGTTGTGGCAGACGCACTCAGCAGGAAGCCTATGGCTTATTTCTTGATGATGCAGCCCGAGTTATTGAGAGATCTACAGGAGCTTCAGATAGAGGTTGTTTTACCAGGACAGAATGGCTTGCTAGCTAATCTTGAAATTAAGTCGTCACTTATGGAAAGAATCAAAGAGGCATTGCCCACCGATGCTAGATTTCGAAGACTGAAGGAGAGGACGGAAGCAGGCATGCAGACAGGACTTCGCATACACGAAGACGGGACATTGAGGTTTGGAAATTGCCTATATGTTCCAAATAGAGAATTGAGACAGGAGTTAATGACTGAAGCACATAGCTCCATGTACTCTGTTCACCCAGGAGGAACCAAGATGTATCGAGACTTGAGGCAGTATTACTGGTGGCATGGAATAAAAAAGGAGATTGCAAGATTTGTGGCCAAATGCTTAGTCTGCCAGCAAGTAAAGGCCGAACATCAGAGGACTGCATGTATGTTACAGCCGCTTCCTATACCAGAATGGAAGTGGGAGCATATCACGATGGATTTTGTCACCGGATTTCCAAGGAGCCCCAGCGAAAGAGATACAGTATGGATTATCGTGGATAGACTCACTAAATCGGCACACTTTTTACCATTTAGAGTTGGACAGTCCACAGAGGTACTAGCCGATATGTATATGAGACAAATCATCAGATTACATAGAGTGCCGGTTAGTATTGTATCGGATCGAGATTCGAGATTTACATCTCATTTCTGGCGAAGCATGCAAGAGAGTCTGGGCACCAGACTCAAATCCAGCACAGCTTACCACCCACAGACAGATGGCCAATCGGAGCGCACCATTCAGATCTTAGAGGATATGTTGCGATCATGTATGCTAGACTTTGGAGGATCTTGGGAAGATCATTTGCACTTAGTGGAGTTCTCCTACAACAACAGTTATCAGGCCAGCATTCAGATGGCACCATTCGAGGCATTATATGGAAGGAAATGCAGATCGCCTATATGCTGGAGTGACGTTGGTGAACGTCAAATACTGGGTCCATAATTGGTAACACAGACAGTGAAGAAGGTAAAACAGATCCAGAATCATCTTCGAGCAGCTCAAGACAGACAGAAGCATTATGCAGATACGTACATGCGTCCCCTAGAGTTCAAAGAAGGAGAGCACGTATTCTTGAGGATCTCGCCCACTCGTGGTACTATCAGATTCGGGAGCAGAGACAAGTTGAGCCCAAGGTATATTGGGCCATTTGACATTCTAGAGCGCATAGGTGAGGTGGCTTATCGTCTTGCATTACCTCCATCCTTAGAGGGAGTGCATGACGTATTCCATGTCTCACAGCTGCGCAGGTACGTGACCGACCCAAGTCACGTAGTCGATCATTCAGAGATCGCAGTGGGCCCTAGCTTGAGATATTAAGAACAACCAGTTGGAATCCTCGACGTCAGTGAGAAGACATTGCGGGGACAGACAATCAGACTGGTTCGTGTAGCTTGGAAACATCATTCTCCTGGCGAATCGACCTGGGAACGAGAAGATAGTATGCGTCAGCGTTATCCCCACTTATTCACGGATGCAGTTGTAAACTAAGCAATCTTGTAATCACCATAATTCTTTCTATAAATGGCTTATTCTTAGATTGCGAGGACGCAATCCTTTTAAGGAGGGAAGATTGTAAACACCCTGATTTTCAGAATAATTTTAATATAATTTTCTCGGGTTTTTCGGTATTTTTTATGGATGAAGAACCAAGGTAATTATGATCAAAGGATTTTTAAATATAGTTTATTAGTATTAAAATATTATGAAAATAATATTTTATGGTATAAAATGGAAAATCGGACATGTGGTATTTTTCGACGAATTTATTGGACTCCGGAGTAGCGTTTTAAGTCTTAAAAACTATTGGTAGTGTAAACCGAACCAAGCCTAGCTGAACCAAACCAAACTTGAACCAACCCAGACCAAACCCACCGTAGCGGGTCGGATCCGGGTCAGACCCGACCCGCTGAGAACCCAACCCGTTTTCAAACCCTAGACCCGCCGGTTTCCCTGTAGCCCCTATTTAACTCTCTGTCTCGACATCCGTGCCTCGTCCATGCCGTCATCTCCTTCGATCAACTCTGACTTCGTTGTCAAACCCTAAGCCCGCCGTCTTCCTCTGCTCGACTTCGCCATCACCCTAGCGACCCGCCGCCAACCCGAGCACTCTGCTCGACTCCCCGCCGCCGAATCCAGCCCCCGACCTGCGCGCCCGCCGTCTCCCTCTGCTCGACCCCCTCGCCGGTCGACGACCCCTCGACCGTCGACCTCACCGTATAGAGCCCTCCGCCTCTCGACGATTCTACGCCGCCGTACCCTCGCCTCCACGCACAGCCGAGCACCTCCGCCCAGCCTTCGACGACCCTGCCTCCGCCGGAGAGTCCACCCAGCCCCGGGCACAGCCCAGCGGCGGACGCACGAGCCCTCGACTGAGATGCGAGCAGCAGGATCCAACAGAGGACGCAGGACACGAAGTTGACGTACGGACACGTGAAAAACAGATTCACGGGGCCCTGTTCAGGTACCATTTTCTCTCACCTCATAACCCCGTTTTCAATTTTGCAGTTGCTACGCGTAGATTGTATAACCCTCTCGGTGCCCATGCAATCCGCTCGGTGCATCGCGTCCTGTGGTGATCGCAAACCGCGATCCAAAATAGGAAAAATAACGCCCTGTTTCACCCCGGAACTGAGTGTGCCCCGCCAAACGGGACGACTTGATCGCACGCGGTCTTTACCGAAATATGCGCGTCATTGATACGAACGTGTGAGATTTCGCAGAAGTCGATTCGGATGTGCGTGCACACCGGAATCAACGCGTATCCGCCGACAACGTCCCGTATCTGTCCATTCTAGAACACGCTGTAACTTTGGGTACACACGTCGGATCGAGACGAAACTTGTGCCATCAGACTCGTAGCAATACGCTGGTCCTGTGACCCAAGTTTGGTCTGATTCTGAGAACGTCGACAAAATCGCGTATTGTGGGCCCCACAGGCTCCACTTGACGGACAATTTTGTGATCGGCTCATCAGAATCTAATTCTGGAAGTTCCGTTGGGTTCGTATCATCGTTCCTGACTTGTAGACACTGAGTTTGAGGAATTTGGAGACCTTTGACCCTGACCTACTTTTCGGTGCAAAGTGGCCCACATGTAGACCCCGCTTTGGCCAGAAACTGTCATTTTTGCCCTTGTGTCCAAATTGGACTCAAGGACAGGCGTTTCTAGCTATTTGATATCTTCTGAGACTGTTGGTGATATTTATTACAGCTTTTGGAGTAGTACCTACAGGATCCACTAATACAGGGACGACTGTTGGTAATCAACCACCATGCAAGTGTACCTTGCCAAACTCTGCAATATTGTTATATATATTCCTTGCTTCATTTATATTGATGTGCATGCTTAACTTAGGACTGTTTGACGTACTTAGCGTTCGATTATTAGTCGGGTGCCAATACCGTACGCGGTGTTGTGTATTGTCATCTAGAGATGGATATTCGTGACACTTTATCTTCTCGTACTTGTCTTACCGAGTACACTTTGACCCAGGACACTTGACACTGTTCATGAGACAGGATCTTCCCGAGATATTCGTGGTGATTCTGTATAGGATACAGGACTTGACAGAGATAATATATTCTTAGATACATTATGACTTATTGCATTAGTTATGATCCCGCTGACATGGACATGAGACGTTATGGTCATGATATGCGTGGTTACATTGGGTGGGGAGAGACACACAGGCTACAGGCTGAACATATATATATACACCCCTATTATTGTGAGGCACAAGACTCTGAAGCCGAGCTTGGCCCATTATTCATTATTACTGCTACTACCGGCTCCCTGACACAGAGCTTGTAGTGGCTTCAGCCTGAGTTCTAGTGCTGCTCTCATCTTGCATATCACTTAGTTGGTTATTTAGTATTCCCTTATTGTTCCATCTACTGTTGGAGAGACCCACAGGCTACAGGTTGACTATGTTATGCCGGCTACTCAGTCTCCCGCTGAGCTAGACCACCTTATGATATCACTGCTACCGGCTCCCCTACACAGAGCTTATAGTTGTTTCAACCCGAGTACTATTGATGTTCTCTCTTGCATTTCACACAGATGTTTACATACTTGCCCTATTTATTCTATTTATTTTCTGTACTGCGTTTATTTTGGCTTGAGCTTTCTTGTACCTTGCTATGTCCCCTGAGGACCTGGATCCGAATTATGTCCCCAGGATTTGAGGACGAGATCTATCCCGAGGTATACGGGACCGCAGCAGGAGCTGATCCAGGAGCTGTACCGCCATCAGAGGACGAGGTGTTAGCTGAAGACTTTTCCTGAGCATCCATGTTTCATGCTCAGCATTTATTTATTTCAGTCATTTATATTCTGGTCTGTTGAACCATTGTAACAGATGTTATCGGGTTGTTCCCCGAAGCACTTTGTTGAGACTAGCTGATGATTTACATTCCTTATTTACTCTGTGGATCATATTTTATATCTTGTGTGGATGAGATAGTTGTGCCATGATTGTCGTAGACTTTGTTTACAGCTTAAGTATGCCCTGATGGATCCATTAAATTGGGTTGTCCATCGGTGCGTACTGCTGGCCATTGCCACGTATCTAGTCCCACGGTATTTTGGGACTGGGGCGTGACAGTGAGCCACTCATAAACTTCAGTGGGCTTCTCCTTGCCTGAAAAGGTGCGGGACTTCAGCTGTCGGAAATCGGTGATAGATCTTGTCGAGGGCCTTCGTGTTGGTTGGTTCGCCTGCTTCAGTGCGGTCACTATATTGTTTCGCAAATTCTCTGCCTCGTGACTCTGAGCCTCTTGTTGAATCTCCTGTGGAGCTTGCATCATTGCGTAGATTATATAAAATATCTGATGTCCGTCCATAGCCTGCCCTTGTGGGAATACGAGCATTGGTGGAGAAAATTGCGGCGGAGGTGGAATGTCATCTCGTCGAAATCTAGAAGCATGATGATTTGCTTGACTGCTTCGGTGAGTGGAGTGATCTCCACTTAATGGCGTCACTTTATCTTCTCCGTAGGTGGCTACAGCACCTTGTGGTGTTCTTGCAGGAGTTTCATCGTTTGCTCGTAGATCCATTACTCTGCATCCAAAATAAACTATAAGAGGCGCACAGAGCAATCAAGGCAGGATACAAGTCAAGAAATCGAATCCGATAGAGATCAAGAATGATTCAATCAAGTGGATGAGATCCTATAACTTATCATATCCTTGTCGCAGGCTTGTTCGATTCCTTAGTTGAAACCAAAATAATTTAATTGTTGACCTGCATGGGCCATCACAAAAACCATGTCACGTCCCAATCCCAAAATACCGAGGGACTAGTCACGTGGCGATGGCCAGCAGCACACACCGATGGTCAAATCCAATTTAATGGACCCATCAGGGTGTACTTAAGTTGTAAAACAATAGTAAGGGTCTATGATACTAATCTCATCCACAGAAATGAATACAATCAATATAAAATATAAATCAATATTAAGTCTCAATAAAACATATCTCGGGGAACAACCCGATAATAAGTCTGATACAACAGTCAATAGACAAGAAATAAAGAGTATAACAACAACAAAGACTGAGTATAGATAAAGCAGATACTCAGGAGAAATCCTCGGCGATCACCTCGTCCTCGGGTTCTGGTACTGCTCTAATATCTTCTCCTGTCCCGTACACTTCGGGCTAGATCTCCTCTGCTAAACCTGGGGACATAATCCGGATTTCAGGTCCTCAGGGGACATAGCAAGGTACAAGAATAACTCAAGCCAAAGTAAATACAGTACAAAAATAAATGACTCAATAGGGTAAACTATATAACCAACTATGTGATATGCAATTTGAGAGCATCACTAGAACTCAGGCTGAGACCACTACAAGCTTTGTGTCGGGGAGCCGGTAGCAGTGATATCACTAGTAGAGTGCTTAGCTCTGATGTAGGGTCTAGAGCCTCACAATAATAAATATATATATAAAATTAGTTTGTAGCCTGTGTGTCTCTCCCCACCCAATGTAATCACACGTCTCAGGTCCATGACACACAAGATGATGACCTCTAACTGATGTAGTGAGTCATAATGATAGCTAAGCATATGTATAAAGTCTATGTCTCGAATCCTGTAACCTATAAAGAATCACCATGAATATCTCAGGAAGATTCTGTCTCATAAACAGTGTCAAGTGTCCTATGGTATGACGTACTTGATAATGCAAGCACGAAGATATGTAGGATCACGATATCAATCTCTAGGTGACGTTACACAACTCCGTGTACGACGTTGACATCCGAATATTATTCGGACGCTAAGCATTGTTATACGGTCCTAGGTTGAACATTTACATCATATAAATAAATTAAGAGAATATTATGTAGCAAGTACTGCAAGATTGGCAAGGTACACTTGCTTGAGGTTTGAATACCAACAGTCGCTCCGGTATCAGCGAGATCTTCAGGTACTCCTCCGGTTGCTGAAATAGATATTACCATCATGCTCAAAAGATATGAAATAGCTAGAATTACCTGTCCATAAGTCCAATTTGGACACAGGAGCAAAATTGACAGTTTCTGATCAAAGCGGGGTCCACATGTGTTCCACTTCGTACCGAAAAATGTGTCAGAGATAAAGTTCTCCAAATTTGTCAAACTTAGTGTCTACAAGTCCAAAATGATGATACAAATCCAACGGAATATCTAGAATTGGATTTCGATGAGCCGATCACAAAATTGCCCGTCAAGTAGAGCCGTGGGGCCCACGATACGGGATTTTGTCAACGTTCTCAGAATCGAACCAAACTTGGGTCACTGGACCAGCGTATCGTTACGATTCCGATGGCTCAAGTTTCATTTCGAAACGACGAGCGTACACAAAGTTACAACGAATTTCAGAATATGGCCGATACGGGATGTTGTTGACGGATACGCTTTGATTTCGGTGTGCACGCACATCCAAATCAACTTTCACGAAATCTCACACGTCCATATTGACAGTGCGCACCTTTTGGTAAAATTTTCACACGACCAAGTCACCTCGTTTAGCGGGGCACACCCAGTTCCGAAAAAAATTAGGGTTTTAAAATATCTAAGTTTTTGGTTATTTTTACCCTCGAATAACATGCAAATTACAGCTCAATAAATTGAACTAAAATAGGGTTTTATAACTTGGTCATATGGTCTAAATTACTGTTCAGGTGATTTTTAGAATTAGTTAACAGGTTACACGCAAAACGGTCGTGAACCGGGGAGTTCAGGACCAATTTCCGAATTTTCAGAAATAAGGATTATTTTTCTGTTTTTGCGTCGCAGTTTGCGACCGACATAGGACACGATACCCCGAACTGATTGCATGAGTTTCGAGAGGGTCACGAGGTCTACGCGTTGCAATAGACTATTTGGAAAACAAGGTGACGAGGAGAGAGAAACGCTTACGGGAACATGACGTTGGTAACAACTGAATTTTACGTATTTGCAGTGGTGCAACGACCGGTCGAC
Source organism: Iris macrosiphon (assembly GCA_036927795.1). Classification (NCBI taxonomy): domain Eukaryota; kingdom Viridiplantae; phylum Streptophyta; class Magnoliopsida; order Asparagales; family Iridaceae; genus Iris; species Iris macrosiphon. The sequence goes on from JAYESA010000004.1 coordinate 356,065,441, forward strand.
TGTGGGTGGCAGTGCTGCTATGGCTACTGGTCTTCGATTTCGCCGGGGTTCTTTACCGGAGGAGTCACCGGAGGCATCATCGTCGTCGGTCACGGCAGAGCTGCTGTGCTTGACTGAGCTGAAGATCGAGGTTGTTGGTGATGGCGGTGAGGGGTGACCGGAGGAGAGTGGTGGTGGAGGTGGTGATGTCGTAGGAAGGTGGTGCTGGGGAGGATGATGGCGGCCAGAGGAGCTTGTCGGTGGAGGCAGGGAGCTCGGCGGAGGAAGAAGGTGGCTGTGATGGCGTTGGGGGTGTTGTGGTGGCCGGAGAAGAGGGTTTCGACGGGGTTTTATAGGGTGGACGGGAGGTGGACGGTGCGGCCGTTGCCGGGAGAAGGAGTAGGGGCACCGGTGCGGGCGGTTAGGGAAGGCTGAGAGACACGGCTGCGGCGGAGGAGAAACGGCGGCGGGGAAGGCTGAGAGTCGGGGGACTCTCAGTTACTGTAGGAGTAAAATGGGTCAGGTCGGGTTAGCGGGTACGGGTATGGATCCGACCCGACTCGCTAGAGTTTGGGTCCGGTTCAGGATTTGGGTTGGTTTATTTTTAAACCGGTTCGGTTCAACTGGGTTTAATCCGGTTTATTTTGGTTTATTTAAAAACTTAGTTTTTAGGTCTTTAAAAATAGTTCTGGGGTCCAATAAATTCCAAAAAAATTACACTATGTATAATTATTTATTTTACATCAAAAAATATTATTTTTATAATATTTTATTATTTACTAAAATTACAAAAATTATTTAATACCATAAATTTTTTATTTTAATTAGTTAAAAATCACAGAAAATTCCCGAAAATTTGTTTTTAAAAATATGAAATTTTTTGGGTGTTTACAGTACAAGTGTGACGGATTTGTTCGCACCCATAACTGGACGAAGAGAAGTATATTCTGGGATCTGTCATATTGGAGCACCAATCTGATCAGACATAACCTTGATGTCATGCATATCGAGAAGAATATATTTGATAACATAATTAATACTATAATAGAGGTAAAAGGGAAGACAAAAGATAATCTGAAGGCCAGGTTGGACTTAAAAGAAATATGTAGACGTCCTGCGTTGCATTTGATAGAGGAGGGGAATAGAAAGTTAAAGCAACCTAAGTCAGTTTTCTCACTGGAGAAAGAGGATAAAGGGAGACTTTGTAGGTGGATTCGGGGTCTAAAATTTCTAGACGGGTACGTGTCGAACTTGAGAAGATTCGTCGACCTCAAGGTGAACAAACTGACGGGTATGAAGAGCCACAATTGTCACGTATTCATGGAGAGGTTAATTCTGATTGTATTTCGAGAATTCTTACCGCAGGTCGTTTGGGATCCATTGACATAGCTTAGCATATTCTTCAGAGATCTTTGTTTTACTAAGTTGCTTGTCGACGTCTAGAAAAGCAAGAGAAGGACATTGCGGTAACACTATTTAAGCTCGAGAAGGTGTTTTCTCCTGGATTCTTCGACTCTATGGAGCATTTGCCAATTCATCTTTCCTATGAGGCACGTGTTGGTGGTCCTGTCGGTTATCGGTGGATGTACCCCCTTCGAGCGACATCTGAATCACCTAAAGAGAAAGGTAAAAAATAAGGCACGAGTTGAGGGCTCTATTTGTGAAGCTTATGTTCTCGAGGAGATTATAAACTTTTGCTCGACGTATTTCAAACCTCATGTTGCTACTAATAGAACGAAAGCTCCGAGAAATAACGACGGATATCAGGAATCTAATAAAGCAACACTCAAAGTATTTAATGCGTCCGGAAAGCCTTCGGGGAAAATGAAGAAGAGATATTTGAATGACGACGAGCTAAGGGTTGCTCAGTTGTATATATTACTCAATTGCGACGAGGATGAAGTGGAGAAGCTAGAGGGGTAAGTAATTAATACGTCCACATTTACATTATCTCAATATAATAGTATAAGCTACTATTATGCTACTAATCAGCACTTGCTTCATTGTTTTTCAGCACATATAATGATGAGTTGAGGTCGGTTAGACCCTACATAACAGACGAAGAAGTAGAACAAGAAATGAGATACCATTTTTCTTCTTGGTTGAGCGCATATGTAAGGTACTTGGTAATTACTTTTTATTTTTGCACTTGTAAAATAAATAACTTACTATCGCTACTTTGGTATTTAGGTCGATCGTCTAATAATACCCGAGACTGAATCTATTAGAACTCTAGCCAAGGGACCAATTACTGCCGTTAAAATATGGCCAAGTTTCTGTGTGAATGGATTTAGGTTCAAGTCAACAAATGCTCCTATTAGTGACAACTTTCTGGATCTTGATTCCACAAAAAATAGTTGTTTGTGTATCAAATCTTCGAACTATAGATACATCGATCAAGGCAATGATTTCTTTGGCATCTTACGAGAGATTGTGGAGTTGACATATAATTATGGCACAGAACCTGCTAATATCGTGCTATTCAAGTGTGAATGGTTTGATCCGATTCAAGATCAAGGTTAAAAAATTGACAAGCATGGCCTTGTGGATATAAACTACAAGCGTAGATATCAAGGCTACGAACCATTTGTCCTATCAAGTCAGGCTCGGCTCGTGTACTTCACAACTTATCCTAGACGGGGGACAGCGAGGTCGGATTAATGGACAGTATGCAAGACTAAAGCTAGAAATACCTTTGACATTGATGAAATAACTTATCAGGAGGACGAGCTACCTCTTGTAACAAATATTGTATATATGGACTCAACGGAAGTTACTCATTACACGAGAAATAATGTAGAAGATTTGGAATTATCCGAAGAGGAAGACGAAGATGAAGACGAAGTAGATGAAAGTGAAGACGAGGAGGAGGAAGAGGAAGAGGAGGACGAGGAAGGCGAACAAGATGAATCTTCTAAAGATGATTAAAAATAAAAAAATTGCCTGTAGAATGTACTATATTTTGATTGTATAATGTACTATTTTGACGAATATATGTATTATATTTTGCACTGTAGAATGTATTATCCATTTAGACTTGTGACACCACTAGTTATTTTCTGTACAATTCTATGAATGCTGTGAGATATACATAATATTTTGACTGTAGAATGTAATATATATATTTGTGTATTTCTTTATGCATTATATGTTGTTATCAGGTATGACAGGACGACGCGGAGGGTTCGGCAGGTCCCGAGGTAGACAAAGTGCTCCTCCGGTACTGCCTACTGTTGGTTCTGGATCCTCGTCGTCCAGTACTCCAGTACATTGATCAGTCACATCTCCGACTGCGATGACATTACGTAGCATCACTCCTGGGACGAGTAGTTCCAGACCTGATAGTACTCCCTCGTCCAGCGTTCCTCCTGCTGACGGAACCATGGAGACAGATGAGCATGTAGAGGAGGTCATGCCGACGTTGTCCCAGCATCAGCTAGATCCTCCATGCGTACCTCCGGAGGAGACGAGGACAGAGATTTGGGCCGATGGTACAAAGTAAGTCAATTAAATGGTTTAGCATATATATATCGTGTATTTCTTTATTCATCATATATTGACTTTTTTGATCAAAATAATTATCTCTGTATATATATCATCCATCGTCGGTTCAGAGACGCCTGGGCCTCTTTCTGAGGAACAACTATGGTGGCCCTTGGATCAACTACTCTGAAGCTTTGGAGAAAAGGAAGGCGTTCTGGTTTACGCACTTCAAGGTAAAAGTATATTATATAAATTCTCTAATTTATGCATATTATATAACTTATCTGTGATGCTCACTTACTAAATTATTTATTGTAGCAAACGTATTTCTATCCTCCGTACCGGGCCGAGTTGATCGAGCGGATGTTTCCTGCCGTTGCCGCCAAGCTTATCCGTGATGCTCTGGATGACCAGAAGGCTCGTGATCGTGTTGGAAAACTGATTCAAGGTTGGATCACGCCTGAGCAGTGGACTGCGATGAGGGCTAGATTCGACGATCCGAGTTACAAGGAAAGATCTGAGAAGGCCAAGGCGGCTAGGCGGAATGCTGCAAAGTGGTATGGTGGCTCGATTCCGATGACGAAACATTTTCGTCGTTTTGGTATATTTTTTATTTAAGATATATTATTTTAATATAAGTACGATAAAATGGTAGTAGAAAAAAATGTTTAATTTTAGTACTAAATAATATATTTTTAACAGGTACAGAGGGTTGAGGATACAAACATGGTGACTGTCTTCTTGGCCACCCATCGAAAGGACGGAAATCTCATTGATGAGAGGGCCTCGCAGACCTATGTAAGTATTACTTTACTTTGTGTTAATTTTAATATAACTTAGGCAATTATCGAGTATCCAAACTTTTCTAGGCCGAGTATCTTAGGCTGCGTGAGCGGGCGACTGCTAGTGCACCTACAACTGGAGAGGCTGGTACTTTCTCGCAGCCCGCTCCAGCTCTGTGGATGGATGAGCTGTGGGTGACCGCCGCTGGTGGTCTCCAGAGGGGTACGTACTACGGTACGGGATCCTATGGCGTCCTGGTTGCGACGCAGTCATTTAGGGCCTCCCCGAAAAGTGTGCATTCCCCACAGTCCTCGCAGTCGTCGGCCAGAGTCCAGGAGGCCATTGACCGTCAGATTGCGTCTCTTCGTGACGAGTTGCTACGAAGGATGGAGGAGAAGCCCCGGTCCCAGTCGCAGGCGGACGATCTGACGCTCATCGCACGATTTGATATGCTCGACCGCAGCATCACGGAGCTCCGGGATTTGACAAATAATCTTAGAGCCTCGACAGAGCGCAGCATGACGGAGTTGCAGGCATCACAGCTATCCATGGGCGAGAGGCTGACGATGATGCAGGATTCAATGGTTCATAGCAGTACGAAGCTGTTATCTACCATGGATTCTTACAACCAGCGACTCGCAGAGTTGGAGTGGATACGTCCTCCTGGTGCACCTATATCGACACAGACTCCACCAACGTCACTGCCTTCTCTATCGACATCGGTATCGATTTTACGGGAGCAGTATGATCTGTTCTTGTCCTTCATGCGCGCTGGTGGTCATCCTCCTGCAGATCCGCAGTAGTATGGATATTTGCATAGATATTTGCTGGATATTTGTATTATTTAGGATGAGACTCAGTTGTATGGATATTTGTTGTATTCTTTACGACGACATTTTCTCCTGATTAGGTTTTTAATTTCAATGTTTTATTTTCTTCAAATTTTATTATATTATTCATATTAAATATATGTTAATTTATCGGTGTTGAGTGTTCAACCCAAGGGGTCGGCGAACCCAGTAAATTCAACGGAGGGTTGCTCCAGGTCTACTTGTACAGATTATGAATTAATAAACTGCAGGAATAATAGTTTGAAAACAATTTAGTATTAATTTTTTGTTATTTTTTACAGTATCATTAGCGACGTTTTTAGCGACGTTTAGCGACGTTCATATACGTCGCTAAATACGTCGCTAAGTTGTGACATTACTACACGTCGCTAATGACGTCGCAACTTGCTGACATGGCAGTATTGTCAGGTCATAGTAACGTCGCTATAAAAGTCGCTACATACGTCGCTAATTTGCGACATAAAGCGACAAATTAACACGTCGTTGAGTCGCTAAACGTCGCTAATCTAGCGACGTATTTACGTCGCTAGAAAATGTCGGTATAGCGACGTTTGGCGACGTTTTTTCCGTCAGCGACTAGCTGCAAGACGACTTCTGTAAAACGTCGCTAATTACGTCGCTAAATTTATTTAGCGACATTTATTGGTCATTTAGCGACGTTTCTTTACGTCGCTAATTTGACTTTTTCTGGTAGTGTAACCATCCAAACTACCAAAGAGAAAAAGAAGAAGAAGAAAGTAGAGAGAAATTTCCAAACAAGGGATGCCAAATATTTACTCAATGTTTCACTTTATAGGGGAAACATTTCACCCAACTTACATCTTAATTAGTTATAAATAATAAAAGGAAAGGAAAGGGAAAAAAAATCAACAAACACTTGCGGCTTCAATGATATTCCACACTTCCAACAATCAAACATCTAACAACTCCTTTGAGATCGATGGGATGCTTGTTCAATCAAACCGTCAGCGAGTGGCGGGGACCGAGACTTGAGGTGGGTGCGGACGCAGGTGCGGATGCTGGTGCTGGTGCTACTGCAGAAACATATTGAAAATCATTATATATGGTTAGAATTAGAGGTAATTAATAATATAAATGATGATGATGATGATAATGGTTGGGTACCGTGTCTAAGCATAACAGGCCAAGGGGATTTGCTTTGCGCTACTTGGATAACAATCCGACAACTAGTCGTAAAGGCACACGTTAAAAAGCCCCAGACGCCACGACAATTCTCGTTGCAATCTTTTACTATTTTGTTATATTCTTCGTCGGAAAGAGACGAGACCTGTGATATAGTCGATGTCGCAAGAAGAAGAAGAAGAAGAAGGAAACAAAGGACGATAACATTGACGTGATCTCGCTTGACACTCCCCATCCTTCCTTTCACTCACGGTCTCGCTTTTGTTTGCTTCTTCAGTTTCCAACTCTCTCTCTCTCTCTCTCTCTCTCTTATTCTTATTCTTATTATTATTGCAAGTGGAAGGGGGTGAGTGAAGAAAATAATGTACAATGAGAGGTATATATATAAGGTGGCAGAACATAAGCTAGCTAATTGTCAGGATTTAGCTTGAATTCCTCTTGTCCGCTAGTACTACTGCTACTATTATTATTCATGGTCTAACTCACGTTTCGAAATCCTATATTTATATTTTCTTATATGCATGACACATAAGATTCCCGACGAGAAGGTCGATTCCGAAATCGACGTGACTCATAAGGTTCCCAAGCAAACTTAATGTTTACTCATCTCTGACATTTCTATTACATTTAGTTGCAACAAAAAATAAGGAGGGAGACTTAGGCAGACCATTGCTGTGATATTACAAGGCCCAAGAGATGCTTCTTGTCAATCTAATAAAACCTTTCAATGAACTTAATACCAATGCAAGCAGTTTGTTGAGTTGAAACAAGTGTAACTTGTGTAACATTATAGTTTTAGTGCCAGGAACCTAAGAAAAATGATCTTTCATCGTCCATGAAGAGTCTACTTGAATAATCATACAAAATTGACAAGAAACAATAATCTCACTGGAAAAAAAAATACACTTCTTGTTCTTCTTCCTTCTTGTATTCCATACTTTTCTCAAGGTTGGAAGTTGGAACCCAACTTCGACATCAACTTCATTCCCAAAGCATATATTATTATGTACATGTTGTTGCCAAAGCATATATTATTATGTGCATGTTGTTGCTACACAAAGATTTCACTTGAAATATGTTTTGACATCCAGGTTTCTCTATAGATTACAGAGGCACATAATGTAGAATCTAAAAGTGTATCATGCATAATTTATTTATATGAGCATAATACTCAAACAAGCAAATAGCTCTTTTATATTATCATAAGGTATCCATCCACTTGACATCATCTGTGGCGTGCAAGTATTACCTGAACCACAAGCTAGCACAATTCTTTCAAAGCATGTTTTTTATGTTCATAGGGATCTGAAGAATTTCTTAGGAATAACTGCCCTATCAGTAAATTTACAAGGATTAATATGAAAGAATATCAGAAAGTGCTTACTTATATCGGTAAGCTAGTTCTGTGAATAACTTATGTAGAACATCATCCCCGCGAACAAAAGCAGTAGCCCGTCGTGAAGTGGCAAGAGTACCCTGAAATACTTATATAAATAAAGCATGCCAATTGCCAAACAACATTCCATTATCCATATTAAGATCATCCTCCTCATCTATGTTCTTTTTCCAGTATCGAATGTCAGAAAATGAATATAATAGCAGATGGTGAGGTCAGAACTACTAGAAACGGTTGAAATCCCCAAGCTTGAAAAATGAGGGACATTTGATTTGTTCAATTTTGAAATACACCTTGAATCCATTTTTGCTTTGTGTCAGAATTTCCTAAGCTGCATATAGCATTTTATTTTATATTCAACATCAACAACCAAAAGCTAAAGGTATACAACTGCAAACTAATGAGCATGAATTGTAAATTTCTGTACCAAAGCTCATGCTTGTGAAAATAAGTAACAATAAATAGATAAAAAGATAGATAACATGAAAACTATTACAAATAATCTAATAACGCTTATATTGACATTTTATATGGTTCTTAATATGAATAAGTGGATATAGTACATCCATTATACATCGAATAATGTGGCTTATACCAAACTTTAAATGTATTCATTTACTAGCTTACATGGTAATTCTACATTGAAGAAAATTACAAAAGGGACATGTAGATTCCATCCCTTGCAACCTTTACTGCAAAGATTTGTAAACTATTAGAATTGTGTAATGGAGATGGATTAGGTGCTAGGTTCGATTAGAAGCTCTGTAATCAATCCTAATAATATGATTATTTGCCTTTTGCTTGCTAAAAGTTGGTCAGACTTAAGAAATCTCTTTGTGCTCAATAGGGAGCAGCAGCTCAAGTGTGACATTGGGCACAAAAATACTTCATAATCAATAGAACCGTGTAAGCAAAGTCAAAGGAATCTTTGTCATCCCAGAACCAGAATACTGGAGAGCGGAGACGGACAAATCCAACTACGTACACCAAAGTACTCCATACCCCGAAATACGGCCATGATTTTCTAGACATGTGAGGGTTTACTCTACAATCGAATAGGCATTCCTGGGTCAAGAGTCCAAGTTGTCTCAATCTCGAGCAAGCAACAAGTTACGAGAAACATAATCGCCAAACATATAATAGTAAGGTGTCCCAAACTATACATACATAGATGATCATGAAGCTAGTTACCAAAATGAAGAACTAGCAGAGTGCAATATTACATGATCAGCTCTAGCTATAGTCTAAAATATGCTTTACATGTAGGCCCGCAGCTAGGATGTCAAGTATCAAAACACGAGCTAAATACGTGCTCGGTGGCTAATGTCACCCTCACTTTTCCAGTTAAGGGTAGTTTGGTAATTTGGCATGGGTATTTAATTTTTTAGGAATTTAATTTTGAATATTAATGTGATGATTGTATTAAATTATTTAATTATGTTGAACTAAAATTATTTGTGACTAGTATTAGTTATTTAGTTAAAGACTTGTGTCATTTTCTTAGTTAGAGAGACTAGCCCAAATATTTAGACTTGACACATATGGACCCATTTAGATTTGTCATGACAATTAGTGAGCTCAACTTAGACCCAAGCCCATTAGACCTTTCTTATTAATTAATTAAGGAGTATTAGCTTAATTGCAATTAGTTAGAGACTTCAAAAATACCTACCCTTAATTATTCCCCCTAATTCACCAAGTAGGGGTAACTTGGGCATTTAATTTTTCTTGGAAAATGGGAGAAGAGTCCGGCCACTATTAGAGGGGGGTTCTCATCTTTCTCTCCTCATTTGTATTACATTTTGCTCCCAAATTCTAGATCCCCAATTTTCTATTTTCCTCCATTGATTTTTTACACAATTCACCACCATTTTCTTCTCAAATTCATCACTCTTGGAGCATTGGAGCTTGGAGAAGCAAGGAGCACAAGGAGGAGAAAATTTGGAGCTAGAGATCGGGTCCAGAACGTGTCCAATTATATTTTTATTGGAAATCCATCTCTCAATTGATAATTCCTGAATTTTTCTCTCATTATGGTTTCTTAATTATGCATTTGACCATTAGGAATGACCCCATGGCATAAGACTACCTATAGGAACAAGTTCTAGGCTATTTGGCTATGTATTCTGAGTTCTATGTGGTGTTTCATGTGCATGTTGGGAGAATTATGAATTTGACATATCGATTATGTGTTATGAGACCAATTAGATCTAATTAAACTTAGATCGGAATTATGGGACTAGGTACGTGTCCATAATTGGATACGTGTAGGCCGTATCAAGGAATTTTGTGATACGGTACGACACGGGGCCCAATTGTCACGACCCGCACCCAGTGTAGGGATGCAAGTTGGGAACAACGCCCAGCCTAAGCCGTAGAATCGACGATAGAATGCTGTTTGGATAATCTATCTAGCAATATAATAAGCCACCAACAATATCAATATACTCAATCACAGATCTAAGATGAACAATAGCACGAATATGATAAAAGAATAGAATATTCACAATACAACTCATTAGTCAAAATAATAACATCAATGAGACAGAGAAAATACTAAAAGTAAGCTGGAGACAAATTTATTACAAGAGAATACTAAGAAGCTACAAGTCCCGGGTGATCTGTCTCAGCCGAGATAAGTCCCTCCTGAGCCAGGGTCTCTGACTCTAAGTCCACAACATCCTGAGGCCCGTAATGATTAGGGTACCACTCCTCAGTGTCATTTGGAAAAAATATATCCAGTCAGGAAAGGACCAGAGTATATCTCTAACAATAGTTCTAATTAATGATATAAACTATGTAACAGTAAATAGATGTGAATATACAAGATGCAACAATAGATACAAGAGATATACAATAAAGAAAATACTGGAAATAAATACAAGAATGAACAATATGGCAATGAACAAGAATACTAAATGACTAAGTGAGTGAGTACCAGCTTTAACATGTGATCGTCTTGGGAACTTGATACAAGATTTATGGCCTGGCTAATCATATGCGCAGTGTATGATTAATACTATTCAATGAACAAGACTTGATATAAGGAGGGTATGATCACATATCTATACTACATACTCCCCAACCCTGACTGGTATAGTGGATCCAACCATGGTACGCTATGGCACGGGATTCCCTAGGAAGGTAGCAAGTCTCCCCGAGAATCAATATCTGTACATGTAAAAGAAAAATATTGAAACAAGGCTTGCACAAGATACACCATATATACCAAGGAATAATATCTCATGACGAGATCCGGATATACCAATCCGTGTAACCATCATGTCAAAAAATTAAGGATATCTACACTAGATACAATGAACATAGAAGATATCATAAATGAGAAACTATCAGAGAATGTACTCGCCTGAAACATGGTGCACAGTATCACAGATGTCTGGTACGGTGCTTCGAAGACCTAGATAGGGAATATAACATCAATACAAGGTTTCAAAATAAAAATAAGTTAAACTAGTCAACTTCTAGGTCAAAGAGCAATTTCTAAGTCAAAATAGTCAAACTAGGTCAACTCTAAGTCAAACTGGTCAAAGTTGGTCAAACTACCTATTTTTAGGTTGCATGAGTCTATCTTTAGGATATTGGGTCCACACACTATAAACTAGGTCATACTAGTTAAATCTAAGATACTAAGAACACAATAAGATACCGTATCTCAGGATACGCAAACAAGATATATGAGAATATCATAATATGCATATTAATCAATATTAAATATACTAATCCTAATTACAATTGCTAAGTGAATACCTTGGCTTTGAACCAACTCGGTATCGCACCACTAAACACCCATTTCAATATCCAACTCGAATACCTTGAGTATTGATCCAATACCTTAACATCTACCTTGGTATCTCAAGGTAATGTAATATCTAGTATATATCTAACTACTCAACACGAAACTATATACTAATATATAGTAATATAATACAAACTACTAGCTATATTCTAATATGCATATATACACACTTACATACATATTACCAAGTAATCACTAGCTACTAGATATAAAATATACATATGTTTATATATATCTACTAACTAGTAACTTAACTAGATAACTAATAACTAGTTAACCATTAATAAACTAGCTAACTACTGAAACTAACAAACTGGGAACTAACTAACTACTAACCATACTAGCTTACCTAACTCTGATACTGGAGACTGCTGATACTGGCTGCTCCTAACTGCTGCTGCTAGTGGAGTTATTGTGCTTCAGTGCAGGGCCTACTCGAAGCTGCTGCTGGGGCTAGTTGCTGCTACAGTACAACTGCTCGTGCACTGTTTGTTGCACCCATTCCCTGCTGCTATGCTCTGTTGAACCCCCTCGTAGTTGCTGTGCTACTACTGCCTGCTGAACCTCCTCGCTGTGCTGCTACTACCTGTTGTTCTTTATAGCTGTTGCAAGTACATTTGCTTTGCTGCAGAGCATTTTGCATAGGTAATGTTGTTGCTTCCAGTTGATGTTCCTGTTCGAGCCCCCCCTCTCTTGCATACACATAATTCTCACACATCTATATACATATATGCATATATACCTCTATATATGTATATACTTAGATATACACTAGTAAACATACCCTCGTCTATACAAATGTATATATATAACCATACACATTATATATAGATATGTACATACACATATACACTACTATATATATATATATATATATATATATAGCATCACATACATATACATATATATTCAACTTACATATATACATATAGGTAGACATATACACATATAGATAGATATAATATCCCATAGCCATATACATATATACCAACCCACAAACACTCAATATGCATATATATAAACACATCTCTCTACTATATATATACACAATCACATATATATACATATATATCTATCTACAACAATATATACATATACATATGAATACAAATATTACAAATAGCTATGAATAAAGAGAATTGAATCTAGAAATGCAACACAATAAACACGTGGAGTGCATCGCACCCGTATCACACTAGATCTATGATACGCTTACGATACGAGTCCACCACACAACCAAACGTACCCCGAAGGACACGAGCAAGTCTAAAATACTATATATGAATAATACGAGGAGTAAAACATATATCTACGTGTTCTTGTCCACATGTGACATGCACAAAATCCCGTGTCAGAGAAAACCCCCCAAATAAACATATATCACCAAATTATTGGGATACAACCTACACGTATCCAATTATGGACACGATACTAGTCACAAACAAACAAATACGTGTTAATTTGGTTTATATGACCAATTGACAAATGCAACAAGTGTCAATCTCGAAATTCTCCCAAAATTGACACAAAAAATACCATAACTTTCTCAATAGGCCTCCTATGAACCTAATTCTAATTCCTATGGGTAGCCTATACATATGGGTGGTTTCTCATGGTTAAATCCCAGATTTAGAACCTAATTAAAGAGAAAACTGAATTATACCTATTAGGAGATGGATTCCCAATGCAACCTCCAAATTTGATGAAATTGACCTTCAACTTGTAGATCCTTGCTCCTCTTTGTAGATTATTGCTTTCTTCTTCTAGATTCTTGCTCTACTAGCCTCCAATAGTAATTTTGGAAGGAATTAGGATAAAATTTGGTAGGGAATTGATGTGGGAATGAAGGAATTTGGTTGAGGAAAATTCTAGATCTATATTTGAAATGAAAAGAGAAGAGAGAAACTTTCCCCCTCTTTTATTATAGGCCGGCCACTCTACCCCTTCCCCGAGTCACTATGTAATATCTATTATACCCCTTGGGGCCTCTCATGAAAAAATAATTAAGGAGGGAAGGTTTTAGTCTAATGGTTTAATTAAATTAATCCTCCTCCTAATGAATGAGCTTCTAATTAGGCTCAATTCTAACTAATAATAAATGTTGGTCCATGGATCTAATCTAAACTAGTTAGGTCTACTAACACAAGTTCAAAATAATAAACTAACATCTAATAATAATTAAATAATACAATAAATAATTATACAATATGCACAATATTTAATTAATTATGAAATGACCAAAATATCCTTTTCTAGAAAATGTGGTAGTGACAAGTCTACCCTCCTTAAAATAATTTTGTCCTCAAAATTCAAAGACGAAAACTACCCCCAGAAAATAACAGAATATAACAGAAAGAACATACCATAACATAACATAACTAGGAAAGAACATACCTCAAGGCACAAACAAATATGGGTAACGCTATCTCATTTCATCCTCTCTCTCTCTCCCAGGTAGACTCCCCCAGAGAGTGATGCCTCCATGCGATGCATACCAAGGGAATAGTCTGGTTTCTCAGCACCTTCTCTCTCCGATCCAGAATCTCAACTAGTTGCTCTGGATAGCTAAGAGTAGGGCCCACCTCTTGTAACACCCCATTCCGCTCAAGTGGACTGCCGATTCAAACGGCAAAAGTGCAACGTCCTGACCCACTTTGCTTCGGTGAGAATAATCGTTTGAGGCAAAGGATATCTAGACTTGTCCCTTCAGGAGTTCGGCTTAGGCTTTCAAAGGCTCGCTCGGAGTATCGCTCAACCAAGACGAATCATCGCTAAGCTGGGTGGCTACGGTGAACTTGTCTTTGCTTAGCCATCACACCTAAAATATGGAACGATATATGCTAGTCGCTAGGTGAATCACCCCATGCATGCTAATAAGAATACAACGTACCTAGCTAAGGGAATAATCCTAACTTGTATGACTTATGCTAGAACATGGAAATAAAATATTGCTTATATTCAGACCCTTGCATGCTACCTTTGCCTTGTGCAACTAGACTTCGCTATGCCTTGAGTAGAACGATATATATATACTCTTCGGAGTGCACTGCTATACTTGCTACACTGCACGACCCTAGATTATGTCGCTCGGAAAAGTCTCTTTACGGTTTCACTCCTCGGCTTACCTTCGGGCCCGAGCTAACATGAATGCTTATGGATATAACAAATGCAATGCTTGCCTGCTTATATATTAATTTGTAAATATTATCTTACCTCAATGTTTGCCATAAGAAACTTATGCCACAAGAAAGTAACACTATCGTGTATCGTGCATGCATTGAGTCAGCCAGAAGACTATCGAATAGTCCTTTTGTGCAAATGAACTTGCAAGTATCCGGGATCGTTTGGTCGTTAAGGTGGTCCCTGCACCAGGGCAATGCATCAAGGCAAGTTATTCATTGATCAAGAATCCTGTCAAGTTTATATCTGAATGATAATCACATCAAGTTTACCTCTGAACGAGAATCATGTCAAGCAAGTCAAGAATCACAGCTCGTAGAGCAAATGCTCGGTTCAGAACAAGAATCATGGATTATCATGTCAAGTTATAGATTTGGAAAGTCCCTGACCTGTATGTCGCGAACAACTTGAAAAAGGTGATCTTCGGATCTCAGCTCCATGGGCGGTCGCCGGGGCATCGGGATCGATCTGATCTGGATGGAACTTAATGTTTAGTCTCACGTGATTGGCGGGATAGCTTGTAGAGCACCACATACTTTCGTTGCATTCCATTCCCGTCAATGACTAGGTCCTTTATGGCTATGCCAGCGATAATTATTCATATAGATAAGTCATCCTCACTTAGCGGCTATCCGCGTGCGAGTCATTGCATCGGGTCAAGAATATCGGGAACACCTGAACGATCATGGCAAAATAACACTTGTGCATAAATAGCATGCACTTGATCATCTTATGCAACACACCTGATAATCAGAGTAACTCGTGCATCCAAAATATAACTTTGCTCATAATACAATATTTTCATATGCTAATGCCATGATTCAATATGTACATGCTCGTGCTTGAATTAACTTAGTTTGCCTTAGACAGAAAAGGACAAATGGTAAGTTGGTAAGTCTCGCCGTGTTTTCTCTTATGTCGTAAGGCGCACTGCCACACGAGATAGGTTATTCAATATTTCCATGAAACTGATCCTAAGGCAACTAGAAAGACAACATAATAGTTGGTGCACGGAACCTATATTACGTGTTTGGATTTATCGAGCGGCCGAGTAGCCATCCCACCAGTGCATTCATGTACTAATAATCCACCAGATTGTTTACAGGGTATGGGAGAACCTCGTTCGGTGCGGATGCCTCCTTCGTGCGTGTTAAGACATAATGTTAGAACATCGTCTATACATTATTCCACAAATATAGCCACTTGGCACGCTTTTACTGTTTTAGAGAGAGAGGCTTGAGCGAATTATAATCTCGGTTGTACGCTGCCTGTAACATTTGTTTATATCAATAAAGAGTTTGTTTACTTCAAATTGTGTTATTCAATGCTTCCGTTATCGATGACTCAGTAAAAATTTTACCAATCGCCTATGCGTTTATAATTTTGCTACACTCGGACAATCTGTGCGACTCTGTGGCTTAGACCTCTTACCGCCAGCCAATGAACCACGACCTTACACGGGCGCGGCTTACGCTCGTGCGACATCATGTCCAGATGGGCCAAAGCGATCGTTCTACGGGAGCGCTGGTGCGGTGATTCTCGCCTAGCGGGGACGACCGATTTGCCTGCGGGAGATTGGGGCATGACACCTCTATCTCTGAGTGATCCAACACGTGACTAGAATCTTTCATGTACCATCTCAACTGCAAAACGTGAAACACGTTGTGCAATCCCTCCAATACAGGTAGCAAGTCTAGTCTGTAAGCAACTGTACCGACCCTCTCTAGAATAGTGTAAGGTCCGATGAATCACGGACTAAGCTTCCCGCCTCCACCGAAATAAATCGTGCCTCGTGTCAAAGAAATCCTCAGAAACACCAAACCACCCGCCTAGAACAAAACACAACCTTAATAAATTAATCTATAACAAACAACCAATAACAAGCACAAAATAATAATCTAAAACTATACCTCAAACTCTAAAGGTCTCCGGTGGTTATCGGCCCAATGCTGCTGTCTGTCCTGCGCCACTCGAAGTCTGTCTCTGATCATCTTAACCTTCTTCGCTGCATCCACAACCATCTCTGGCCCTAGCAAAACTCTCTCTCCAACATCGTCCCATGACAAGAGAGTACGACATCTCCGACCGTACAGAGCCTCAAATAGTGACATCTCTATACTAGCCTGGTAGCTGTTGTTGTAAGAAAACTCTACCAAATGGAGATGGTCCTCCCAAGATCCCCCGAAATAAAGTACACAAGTACGCAACATATCCTCTAGAGTCTGAATAGTCCTTTCTGACTGCCCATCTGTCTGGGGATGATATGCAGTACTGAACTTGAGCTGGGTACCCAAACTCGCTTGCAAACTCCTCCATAAATGAGAAGTGAAACGACTATCCCGATATGAGACTATGTTCACGGGAACTCCATGTATCCTGACGATCTGCCTCACATACATCTCTGTCAGCTTCTCCGTAGACAAACCCACCTTGAAAGGAAAAAAGTAGGCCGACTTGGTCAACCTGTCAATGATGACCCAAATTGCGTCTTTCTTTCTTGGAGATCGTAGAAGTCCGGACACAAAATCCATAGTAATGTGCTTCCACTTCCACTCTGGAATGGGTAATGGCTGAAGTAAACCTCCTGGCCTCTGCCTCTCGACTTTCACCTTCTGGCACACTAAGCATCTGGATACAAACTGTGCCACTTTCATCTTCATGCCATACCACCACATACTCTCTCGGATATCCTGATATATCTTGTTGGCACCTGAATGTATGGAATACTGAGAGCGGTGCGCTTCCTGTAATACCTCCTCACGCAGCTCCCCACTAGGCATACATAATCTAACACCATGCCGCAAAGATCCATCCTGAGCAATGGTGAAATCATCCTCCAATCCTGCTCTCACCTGAGCTTTGATGCTCTTTAGAGATACATCCTCATACTGGACTGCCTTGATCATGTCCATCAAATCTAAGTGTATCTGTAATCTCCACATCTGCATAGCCAAACTAGGAACTATCACCTTAATGCCCAAGCTCTCCAAGTCCTCCAACAAATACCGATCCTACGTCAAGAACATAGCTACCGGATACCTGCTCAAAGCATCGACAACTACATTAGCTTTCCCAGGATGATACTGCAAAGATATATTAAAATCCTTCATCAGTTCCAACCACCGATGCTGCCTCATGTTCAACTCCTTCTGCGTGAAAACGTACTTCAAGCTTTTATGGTCTGTGAAGATCTCCACATGCTCTCCATACAAATAATATTTCTACAACTTCAGGGCAAAGATGACTACTGCCAACTCCAAATTATAGGTAGGATAGTTTTTCTCATGAGGATGCAATTGCCTGGATGCATAGGTAATCACTTTTCTATTTTGCTGAAGAACACAACCCAACCCTTTCCTCGATGCATCACTATAAATAGTGAAATCTCCAGACCCTGAGGGCAACGTGAAAATAGGAGCAGACGTCAACCTATTCTTCAATTCCTCAAAAGCAACCTAGCAATCCTCCGTCCAAACAAACTCTACATCCTTTCTGGCGAGTCTGGTCATCGGCTCGGCAATCCTCAAAAAATCTTGCACAAACTTTCTGTAGTAGCCTGCCAAACCCAAGAAACTCCTTATCTCTGCTACTGAACTCGGGGTCTTTCAAGACTCCACTACTGCGATCTTCTTCGGATCCACTAAAATTTGTCACCAGTTACAACATGCCCCAAGAACTCCACCTTGTCCAAGAAGAAATCACACTTGGACAGTTTTCCATACAGCTTCTCCTTCCTCGGCACATCCAACACAATCCGTAAATGCTCCTTGTGCTCCTCTGGTGTCTTCGAATATATGAGTATGTCATCGATGAACACCACCACGAACTTGTCAAGGTACTGATGGAACACCTTGTTCATCAAATTCATAAATATCATCGGGGCATTAGTCAACCCAAACGGCATAACCATAAACTCATACTGACCATACCAAGTTCTAAAAGCAGTCTTCGGTATGTCCTCCGGCTTCACTTTCACTTGGTGGTAGCCTAATCTCAAGTCTATCTTAGAAAATACCTTGGCACCATTCAACTGATCGAACAAGTCATTAATCCGTGGCAAAGGGTATTTATTCTTGATATTGAGATTATTCAATGTCCTGTAATTAATGTACATGCGCACCGATCCATCCTTCTTCGGTACAAACAATACCGGGGCTCCCTACGATGAAGAACTAGATCTGATAAACCTCTTATCCTGTAACTCGTCCACCTGCTTATTCAACTCGACCAACTTACTGTTGTTTACTCTATAGACATGCTATGAAATTGGTTTTGCACCTGGAACCAAGTCTATAGAGAATCCAATATCTTGATCTGGCGGCAATCCTGGCAATTATTCAGGAAACACATCCAAGAACTCTGCTATCAACGGATACGGCAACTCCTTATCTTCCACCATAGCTCCATAAATAATACCTTTTTCCTGCTCTGCAGCTCCTCTAGCAAACTCAAACTCTGACTCTCCTGGCAGACCAAATAAAACTATACCTCATCTACAATCTATACTAGCATGGTGCATACTCAACCAATCTATCCCGAGTATAATATCGTAGCTCGGAAGTGGCATTACAAGTAGACACGCACTCAGCTCCCGGCCTCCCAGAGTAACTCTTCGATCCTTGCAAATATCATTAACCAGGATAATGCCTCCCCTAGTCATGGTCTTGCAAGTCCTAAGCAAAGACTCAGTACCAAACCATGCTTCAGAGCAAAAGAAACAGATATAAAACTATGGGAAGCACCACTATCAAACAAAGCTAAAGCTGGAATGGAATCAAGAAGAACAGAACCTGCGATGACATCTCCCGTAGGCTCGACCTCCTCGACTGTCATAGCAAATGCTCGTCCCTGACGTGTACCTCCCTGATGTTGATGCTAGATATAACGCTATTGCTGGGTCGGAAGCGGCGGTTCCCTCGGCTGTACTGCAGGTGGTCTCGCATGTGTCCTCGGAGCTGGAGATTCTCGCTGAAATGCATGACGAGGGTTGGAAGGATACTCTCTCGGCTGATGCCCTTCAATACCACAATACAGACAAACTCCCAGCCTTATCCTGCAAACTTTCCAGATATTGCCGGGCTTCTTGTAGTAGTGGCAAGGAGCTTGCTGTAACTCTCTGGTACTGCGGTACCTGGTAAAACGGCATCCTACCTGGAGTCTGGTGCTGCTGCGGCTGCTGAAAAGGCCTGGACTGGAAATGAGGATGTTTGGCAGATAATGTGCTGCTGTTGGCCCCCAGAAAATAATTATGATCTCTCTTGGGCTTCAAACCCAACTCCCGCTCAACCTTGCGTACCTTCGCAAGTATCTCCGAGTAAGTCTCATAAAAAGATGGAATGAGGATCTTCATTTTCTAGTTTAGGCACTCGCAAAAACGAATAGCTCGAACCTCCGGCTCCTTCACCAAATACTCCGTAAATCGGCTCAGCCTCCCGAACTCTGAAGCGTATTCCTCCACAGACATGCTCCCCTGAATTAGGCTCTCAAATTGCCTCCCCAAGTCTAACCTGTCTGCCCGAGCGAAGAACTTCTTCTTGAAGAGGTCCTTGAAAATCTCCCAAGATTGTCCTGCGTCAACAAGAATTGGCTAATTCCTGAACCAAGTGCAGGCGATATCGAACAATTAAAGTCCTACCGCCTTAACCTTCAGATCCTTAGAAAGATGGGACACCCTCATAAGACGCTCAATGTCATCGAGCCAATCATCAGCATAGACGATGCCCTCCGTCCCCTTGAAAACCCTAGGCTCCAGCTTTTTAAAATCCTGAATGTTGCCTGGCCGAAGCTGAGCAACCTGAGGAGCAACCTGATGCTGGACCGGAACTCCTCTCTCTACTACGGCACAAGAAATCTGATGAGCACTCTCGATTCCCTACCGCAAGATGTCGGTCTGCCTCTGGTGTGCCTCAGACTGAGCCCTCTGTGCCTCCAACATCTTGCGAAATAGTATAAACATCTGCGTCGCATCTGCTGGCACGGAATATAGAGGTGGAAGTCCCTCAAGTACAGCTAGCACAGTCCTCTGAGTAGGAGGTGGACCTCCGAAAGCAACTGACACTCCAATCACCGAAGTAGTGACTGGTGCAGGCCCTCGGGAAGTCGCAGACCTCTCAGAAGTTGCTCTCCCCTGCTGTGATCTAGTCTTAGGCGGCATCCTGAGACAAAATGAAAGGAAAGAATCAATATGGCACATGATGTAAGATACTTAAAGGAAGGACAGTTTAAAGATCAAACACCAATATCAACGAAGAATAGTTGAATGTATCAAAAGAATTTCTTCTAGATGTGATTGAGTATTCTCAGCCTATAGCCTATATCCTATATCCTGAAACATGCTCGTAATGGCACTCAATTCAGAGCACCACTACGAATTGCACAAGTTGTGACCTCGAAGACCTGCATGGGCCACCACTAAAAATGTGTTATGACCTGCACCCGATGTAGGGATGCAAGTCGGGAACAACGCCCAGCCTATGCCACAGAATCGACGGTAGAACGTTGTTTGGGTAATCTATCTAGCAATATAATAAGCTACCAACAATATCAATATACTCAATCACAGATCTACGATAAAGAATAGCACGAATATGATAAAAGAATAGAATAGTCACATTACAACTCATGAGTCAAAAATAATAACATCAATGAGTCAGAGAAAATACTAAAAGTAAGCTGGAGACAAATCTAGTACAAGAGAATACTAAGAAGCTACAAGTCCCGGGTCATCTGTCTCAATCGGGATGAGTCTCTCCTGAGCTAGGGTCTCCGACTCTAAGCCCATAACATCCTGAGGCCCGTAATGAGTAGGGTACCACTCCTCAGTGTCATCTGGAAAAAATATATCCAGTCATGAAAGGAGCAGAGTACATCTCTAATAACAGTTCTAATCAATAATATAAACTATATGACAGTAAATAGATGTGAATATACAAGATGCAACAATAGATACACGAGATATACAATAAAGAAAATACTGGAAATAAATACAAGAATGAACAATATGGTAATGAACAAGAATACTAAATGACTAAGTGAGTGAGTACCAGCTTTAACATGTGATCGACTTGGGAACTTGATACAAGATTTATGGCCTGGCTAATCATACGTACGATGTATGATTAACACTATTCAATGAACAAGACTTGATACAAGGAGGGTATGTTCACATATCTACACTACATACTCCCCAACCTCAACTGGTATAGTGGATCAAACCATGGTACGTTATGGCACAAGATTCCCTAGGAAGGTAGCAAGTCTCCCCGAGAATCAGTGTCTATACATGTACAAGAAGAACAATGAAACAATGATTGCATAAGATACACCATATATACCAAGGAATAATATCTCATGACGAGATCCGGATATTCCAATCCGTGTAACCATCGTGTCGAGAAATCAATGATATCTACACTAGATACAATGAACATAGAGGATATCATAAATGAAAAACTATCAGAGAATATACTCGCCTGAAACCTGGTGCACAGTATCACAAATGTCCGGTACGATGCCTCGAAGATCTAGATAGGGAATATAACATCAATATAAGGTTTTAGAATGAAAATAAGTTAAACTAGTCAACTTCTAGGTCAAAGAGCAATTTCTAAGTCAAAACAGTCAAACTAGGTCAACTCTAAGTCAAACTGGTCAAACTTGGTCAAACTACCTATTTTTAGGTTGCATGAGTCTATCTTTAGGATATTGGGTCCATACACTATGAAATTAGGTCACACTAGTTAAATCTAAGATACTAAAAATACACTAAGATACCGTATCTCAGGATACACAAACAAGAGATATGAGAATATCATAATATGCATATATAATCAATATTAAATATACTAATCCTAATTACAATTGCTAAGTGGATACCTTGGCTTTGAACCAACTCGGTATCGCACCACTAAACACCCATTTCAATATCCAACTCGAATACCTTGAGTATTGATCCAATACCTTAACATCTACATCTCAAGGTAATGTGATATCTAGTATATATCTAACTACTCAAAACGAAACTACATACTAATACAAACAACTAGCTATATACTAATATGCATATATACACACTTACATACATATTTCCAAGTAATCACTAGCTAGTAGATATGAAACATACATATGTATATATATCTACTAACTAGTAACTTAACTAGATAACTAATAACTAGTTAACTAACTATTAATAAACTAGCTAACTACTGAAACTAACAAACTAGGAACTAACTAACTACTAACCTTACTACCTTACCTAGCTCTGATACTGGAGACTGCTGATACTGGCTGCTCCTAGCTGCTGCTGCTACTGGTGGAGTTGTTGTGCTTCAGTGCAGGGCCTGCTCGAAGCTGCTGTTGGGGCTAGCTGCTGCTACAGTGCAACTGCTCGTGCACTGTCTGTTGCACCCATTCCCTACTGCTATGCTCTGCTGAACCCCCTCGATGTTGCTGTGCTGCTACTTTCTGCTGAACCTCCTCGCTGTGCTGCTACTGCCTGTTGTTCTTCATAGCTACTGCTGGTATATTTGCTTTGCTGCAGAGCATTCTGCATAGCTGCTGTTGCTACTTCCAGTTGATGTTCTTGTCCGAGCATCCCCCCTCTCTTGTACACACATAATTCTCATACATCTATATACATATATGCATATATACCTCTATATATGTATATACCTAGATATACACTCGTCAAATATATATATATATATATATATATATATATATATATATATATATATATATATATATATATATATATATATAGATAGATACTCAAGTAAACATACCCTCTTCTATACAAATGTATATATATATATATAACCATACACACATATATATATATATATATATAGATATCTACATACACACATGCACTACTAGATTCCATACATATATATATATATATATATATATATATATATATATATATATATATATATATATATATATATAAACACATCTCTCTACTATATATATACACAATCACATATATATATATATATATATATATATATATACATACATACATATATATCTATCTACAACAATATATACATATACATATGAATACAAATATTACAAATAGCTATGAACAAAGAAAATTAAATCTAGAAATGCAACACAATAAACATGTGGAGTGCATCGCACCCGTATCACACTAGATCTATGATACGCTTGCGATACGAGTCCACCACACAACCAAACGTACCCCGAAGGACACGAGCAAGTCTAAAATACTATATATGAACAGTACGAGGAGTAAAACATATATCTACGTGTCTGTGTCAACATGTGACATGCATAAAGCCCCGTATCGGTGAAAAACCCCTAAATAAACACATATCACCAAATTGTAGGGATACGACCTATACGTATCTAATTATGGATACGACACTAGCCACAAACAAACAAACAAACAAACACATATCAATTTGGTTTATATGACCAATTGACAAACACAACAAGTGTCAATCTCGAAATTCCCCCAAAATTGACACAAAAAGAACCATAACTTTCTCAATAGGCCTCCTATGAACCTAATTCCAATTCTTATGGGTAGCCTATGCATATGGGGTGGTTTCTCATGGTTAAATCTTAGATTTAGAACCTAATTAAAGAGAAAAAACTGAATTATACCTATTGGAAGATGGATTCCCAATGCAACCTCCAAATTTAATGAAATTGGCCTTCAACTTGTAGATCCTTGCTCCTCTTTATAGATCCTTGCTTCCTCCTTCTATATCCTTGCTCTACTAGCCTCCAATGATGATTTAAAAAGGAATTTGTATAAAATTTAGTAGAAAATTGATGTGGGAATGAAAGAATTTGGTTGAGAGAAATTTTAGATCTAGATTTGAAATGAAAATAGGAGAGAAAAATTGTCCCCCTCTTTTATTATAGGCCGGCTACTCTACCCCATCCCCAAGTCACTATATAATATCCATTATACCCCTTGGGGCCTCTCATGAATAAATAATTAAGGAGAGATGGTTCTAGTCTAATGGTTTAATTAAATTAATCATCCTCCTAATGAATGGGCTTTCTAATTGGGCTCAATTCTAACAAATAATAAATGTTGGTCCACAGATCCAATCTAAACTAGTTAGGTCTACTAAAACAAGTCTAAAATAATAAAATAACATCTAACAATAATTAAATAATACAATAAATAATTATACAATATGCACAATATTTAATTAATTATAAAATGACCAAAATATCCTTTTCTTGAAAATGTGGTAGTGACACCAATTTTGGGGGTTTTGCATAATTCTCTTCAATATCTATTTTAATTAGTTAGAATAGATATTACTATATATAATTTATGTTTAATAATGATTTATGGTGGAATAATTAGGAATATAGCACTTTTCTTAAGTAGTATTATGAGTATTCCTAATTCGTATGCTAAGTGTTTGATTAAAAGTTCTATTGTATCATATATATATATATATATATATATATATATATATATATATATATATATACTTATTCTTTTAGTTATCGTTATATATATGGTGTGTGTGTGGATTTAGTGTGATAAGTGAGGGAATTGTGCAAGTGTTCACAGTGTCAGTGTTGGCTCGGGTAAGGATGTGTATCAATGTATAGGTGATATTTGTGTAGGTGTACAACAAGTAATTTTTGAACTTGTGTTGTGAACTAGTGGTGATGTCAGAGACCATAGCAGTAACAGCATTGCACTAAGTGCACTGCTATTCAATTTAGCAGCAACATCAGCAATTTGGAGTTGCCACACAGCAACAAGTAAGATGGGGGTCGGATTTTAAATCCGGTGGTGCTATGGACTGAAGGGAAGTATGGTTGTTGTTGTAGTGTAGGTGTTGCCTATGTAAGGGAATTAGATGAATGGCAAGAAGGGTTGTATTCTCAGTCTGGATTCATGAGGAAATGGTGTAAGTATGAGTATGTGTGACTGATACATGGGTGAGGACATTGTGTATGTATCAGTGATTACTTCTGTCATAGCTGCAATATTTTTCTTTTATTTATTTTCATTATATATATATATATATATATATATATATATATATATATATATATATATGTGTGTGTGTGTGTGTGTGTGTGTGTGTGTGTGATTTTGTAACTTAAAAGTGGACATTTATGCAAATACCAGAATTATAGGGGCTTACATGGGTATTACCAAATCAATAGGGGAAGGAAAGAGAAACCAGCAGCTTATTTCCTATGACTCATCTCTATCCTTTACATATGTAGGCATCTCCAATATTCTCCATTTTCCACATGAAGACATGGCAACTCCTCCTTCTCTCTTCATTTTCAATAAACCAACTCATCCCTACTTATTCACCAGCAGCCCCTTTCTCATCTTCATCCCATCTCCATTTTCTTTCTCCTCTTCCTTAACTCCTCTTCTTCATCTTCTCCTTATTCCTCTCCATCTTCACCCTCCTCCCCCACCTATTTGTTGCTGCCGCTGCTGCCACTGCCCGACCCGTCGCCCACCGCGCCGCCCGCCGCCCACCGCCGCCGCCCACGACCCCCTTCTCGGCTCCTCCTTTCCTCCGAAGACAACTTCCAATACTTCCTTCTCCTTGGGAGGATCTTCCAAATCTAGGTATAACTCCTTCCTATTTCCTTAAAACCTATTTTCTTTCAAAATAAAATCTAGGTCAGGATGTTTAAATGGGAATATGTCTAAATTTTTTGTAATAGGTAATATTTGGAAGGAATCAAAAAAATTGAAGATCGACTTCGGTTAGGGGATCAACACCAAAGGCAAGTCCTCACCTTTTAATTTTAATTTTTAGGGACCGTGTCTTAAATTTGTTCTTTCATTTTTCTAAATTATGAATATTTTAGTTAGTTATAATTTATAGAAGCAACTTGAAACCATATTTCATAAAGAAGTATAGTAGGGGCTATGTTAAGTATGAATTATGGTATGATAAGGACACTTGTATTAGAACACGATACAGACACACCGACTCCTGAATGCTTTTATACTTGATTTTGGTTGTTAGGAATTATGATTTTTGTGAACTATTCATGGTTATACATATTTATTTAATTCTGTCCAAAAATTAAAATTATACTTAATTGGTATAATAATTGTCATTTGGCTAGGTGGAGTATTTACATACACCTGGATAATTAGATGACCACAGTGTTGATTTTGAACTTCAATATAAGGTTATTCAATCTTCTAAAGTTAATTGTATGGTATATCTAATTTACTTTTTAACTCGCCAATCACTTTTAACATACGGCAAGTTAAGGAGGGAACTTAAGGTATTCACTAAAAAAATATATTTAGTGTAAAGTAAGAAAATTTGGAGTAGGAATCTTAGCAAGTCATAGTTTGATGTGCTCATATACAAGACTTACCTCTAGGAATTGTTTCTAGCATATATTGTCATTAAGTTCTAAATCTTATAATTTTTGTTGTTGTTGTTAATGATAGTGCTAGGGGCATTTAAGATTGAAATCAGATCTCTAATGCATGTGAGAGAATTCAGGGGAGTGATGCCAACAATCAATATCTTGTCTTGACTACCTAGCATCCTGACACCATTAAAAGTATCTTTTTCTTACAAAATATGACAAACTTTGCATGATAGTAGACAAGTATAGAACTAAAGTATTAATCATTGTCGGTAATCCAATGCAAATGGATTGGGTACACCATAATACAAAATTCCTAACCTGGTTATTACATTTAGTTCTAGAATTTCACAATAGAAGAAATTTCATACATGAATTTAATACTTAAACTAATTCAATGATTATTACTTTACCACTGTTATCAATTTATACCATTGTCATTACTTGCAAATAGAATTGCTTTATTTTTCATCTAATGATTGTCTTGTTTTGGTACTTCCAGTATAACTAGTAGTTTGCATAGCTTAAGGTAAATAGCTTGCCGGATAAGGTAAAATAGCTTGGTTGCCAAAGTAACAAAGAGATTTTACTTGAATTATATACTTATACTTGTATGTGTTCCAGTGTTGAGAGTTGCTCCATCGAAGGCGTTGGCGTGCCCAGGATAATTCTACGAAGGGTTGCTCCGGGTCTGATTATAAACTGTCAAAATTTCTGGAGCTCGAAATACAAAGGAGACTCTGCCAAATTTTTTAAGAATTTTGAGAGTTAACTAAATTTTTGATATCCAGAAGTTAAAGTTTATATTAAATCCCTAACTTATAGGCTACTATATCTTAAATAGCGATGGACTATCGAAAAACCTTAAATAAATTATGCTTAAGGGACGATTAGTTGGAGTCTAGGATGCGTAGGACACTAACACGAGTCACGCAAGCGAAACTCAATTCTGTATTATTCTATATTTCTGCTGGAGGAAAATTTAATTATTCAATTCAATAATATCCTGTATTCCGTTATGTTCTTATTTTTAAATGAGAACGAAATATTGAGATTATGATATTATGTGTTTAAATTGGAAAGAGAATACGGTTGAATCCAGTATTTCTATTTTGATTCCTTCAAAGAAATGACAAGTACTGAAATCTTGATGCCAGTATGATAATTTGATCCTTGTGAAAAGTGACAAAATATTGAATTATACTCGTTATTCATAACACACATGAATCGAGATCCGGATTCATATTGTACCCAGCAGAAACATAATGCATGATAATATAATAGGATAGTTTGTAGCTTTTGGTTAGTGCATTGGACGGGAGAGAACAACTGGATCACATCCAAAATATCTGTAATATAATAAATAAACAAAAACTGATCAGTAGAGTTTTTCGCATCGTAAGGCCATTCGATGTTGCGGGTGAGGCTTAGCTCACCAAGAGAGATTTCGGATTCTAGAAATTCTTGTATTAAAAACAAGAATTTAAGAGTTTAGAAGTTACAAGTTTTACTCCCTGTGCGGGAGGAGCCGGATTCTAAGCACCGTGCCACCGAGACACAACCTGATCCATGGTCACGGGATTATTGCTGAGAAAATACGATGTATGTGATCTAGATGTGTTTTCTAAATTGCATCATCATATAGGAAACTTGTTTGTGATTGTGGTAATGAATTAAGGTTGTATTGATTATTTTGATTATACACTAAGAGATTACTAGAATATATCTTAGTAAGAGTTATATTTCAATTTTAAACTATAATACTTATAACTATATCAAACTCAGATCCAACTATACGAAAATGTCTTTCAATTATTCTATTCTTTTATTATATCATATCATATCTTCGGTTCTTTTATCGTTCTTGACCGGAGACTTGCTGTCGTTTTGATGACCTAGTATTGTTCACTAGGGAAAGACGAAGTTTCTGGTGAGGTGTTACCTCTTTATGACGTGGATGAAGTTGAGGAGTGATCTTCAAGTGGTTTTCAGGAATATAGCAAACAATATTTTATAGCTGGAACTATGTAAATTAAGGGAGTTTTGTTGTAAAGACTTGTATAGTTGTACTTTAATCTGTGTTGTATAATTATAGTTTGTAATCATGAAATGTTTTAGTATGACTTGCATTCCATCCTAGAATTATACAGGCGACAATCGCTGATACGAGTACGATAATATTTGTATGGGGCGTAGCCTGGAGATGTAGTTACGTACCCGACTCACTGTATCTTGGGAAGCAGGGCATGACACATCTTTTAGTGGTGGCCCATGTAGTTTGAGCTTTTGGGAAACCTATGTAGGTTCCGAAAGATGAAGAACCTAGGATAAGATGCAGGTCTGTGAATTATAGAGAATCTAGGATAAGATGCAAGTCTGTGAATTATAGAGAATCTAGGATAAGATGCAAGTCTGGGTTAATATAAAAGAACATATTATGGGATATAGGTCAGAAACTTGTATAGGTTAAACCTGGATTTCTTATCATATCTATAAGAATTACTTGAAAGTACCCTAAGATAGGCAGTAGCGATGATTGGAAGAAGGGATCAATGGCATTATGAAGATAATTTTTTTTTGGGATTGCATTTTAATCTAGTTATATTGATTTCTAAATTAAGGATATTATGAATGTAGGATATGGATCTATTTCTTCCAACTATATGGTAGGATGGAAGCGATCGCACTTTATATGGTTACCAGCAATGTAATGCCCCGTTCCGTTTTAGCGTACTGTCATCTCAAACGGCAAAAGTGCAACTGTCCTGACCCATTTTGCCTCAAACGAGAAGCAAAGGATATCCAGACTTGTCCCTACAGGAATCCGGCTTAGGCTTTCAGAGGCTCGCTTGACGTATCGCTCTACCGAGGCGAATTATTGCTAAGGTGGGTGGCTACGGTGAACTTATCTTTGCTTAGCCAGCACACATAAAATGTGGAATATTCATGCTAGTCACTAGGTGAATCACCCCTGCATGCTAATAAGAATCCAACGCACCTAGTTAAGGGAATAATCCCAACTTGTATTGCTTATGCTAGAACATGGAAATTGAAATACTGCTTGTATTCAGACCCTCGCATGCTAAGTCCCTAACGGTTTCATCTCTCGGCTTACCTTCGGGTCCGAGCAAACGTGTTTACTTATGTTCCTTAGAAATGCATGCTTGCCTGCTTACGAATGTCTAACGCTATTATATTGTACAATGTATAAGCTCAATCTTGAATGAATGAATGGAACATAGATGCAATATAAATAAATCATGCAATACTGCTTGTCTTGTACTCACGTAGCCTCCGGACGATAATCATGTAGCCTCCGGGCGGATAATCACGTAGCCTCCGGGCGGATAATCACGTAGCCTCCGGGCGATAATCACGTAGCCTCCGGGCGGATAATCACGTAGCCTCCAGGCGGATAATCACGTAGCCTCCAGGCGATAATCACGTAGCCTTCGGGCGGATATTCACGTAGCCTCCGGGCGGATCATGTAGCCTTCGGGCGAATGAATATTATTGTTCGATCACGGACAACTTGTGCACAAGGTATAGTTCCTGCGGGCGGCTGCTGGGGCACTGGCACCATTCCGGCTCCGGATGGAACTCACGTTTAGTCTCACGTACTTGGACGGGATGGTATGCGGCGCCTCTCGTATTTGCACGTAGCAAACCATCTTCGTCACAGACTAGGTCCTTTATGGCAATCAAGCCAGTGATCATCATATATATTTGAACCTGTTGCATATTAACTTGTGTCTTTGTGGCAGGGAAGGCATGGTAAGTTGTGCAGGTGATTCAGATAGTCAGATAAAAGACACCGAACGGTGTCAAGTATATTTCAAGTAAATTATTGTATGCAACACACCTGATACTCCTGTAAATCGTATACTTGTAACGTGATCTTGCCCACAACATCATGCTTGCATATGCTATGCCTCTTGAATGTTATACTTGCCCGTGCTTGAATTAATCATGTTTACCTTGGACAGGGAAGGACAAATGGTAAGTTGGTAAGTCTCGCTGTATTTTCTCTTATGTCGCACGGTGCACTGCCACACGAGTTAGGCTATTCAATATTTGCATAAAACTGATCCTAAGGAAACTAGAAAGACAACTTAATAGTTGTGCACGGAACCTGTATTACGTGTTTGGATTTGTCGAGCGGGCGAGTAGCCTCCCCACCAGTGCATTCAATGTACTGATAATCCACCAGTTTGTATGCAGGGTGCGGGAGAACCTCGTTCGGTGCGGATGCCTCCTTCGTGTGTGCTAAGGTGTGGAGAATACTCCGAAGCAACGGTACATCCGGAACTGAAGCACATATACAAGACATAATATTGTGAACATCGCCTGAACATCGCCTGTCCTATCATTCCACAATTGTAGCCACTTGGCACGCTTTTACTGTTTCAGAGAGAGAGGCTTGAGCGACTTGTAATCTCGGCTATATGCCGCCTGTAACACTTGATATATCAATAAAATAGTTTATTTTACTTTAACTTGTGTTTTAATGCTTCCGCTATATTGTCAACTCAGTGAACTTGTTACCGATCGCCTATGCGTTCATGACTCCGCTGCACTCGGATAATCTATGCGACTCTGTGGCTTATAACTCTTACTGCCAGTCAATGAACCACGGCCTTGCACGGGCATGGCTCACGCTCGTGCGGTATCACACCGGGATGGGTCAAAGCGATCGTTCCGCGGGAGCGCTGGCGCGGTGATTCTCGCCTAGCGGGAACGGCCGATTTGCCTGCGGGAGATCGGGGCTTGACATGTTGGTATCAGAGCCTGGCTTCTACGCCTTTGAACTTTATTTCGATTGTCTCAGTTTTGAAAGCTCATTCATGGGTTATGTGCACGCTCTCTCTCACCTCGATGGAATGTTCCAACAATAAGTCTAAATACTTTCAAAATGCATTTTGAATGATATGATATGCTTGCTTGTATGATATTGTGCTGCGAGTGGCCTTTGTGCCAACCTGTGCGAACCCTTGAGAGTATCGCTAGTAGCTTGTCCGATTTTACTAACTCTAAGTTTGGTTGAATGCATCTATTCGAGGGATGCCTTGAACTAGTGCACCATCCAAGACTTAGAAAAACGTGAAACTCGAGTGCTAAGACTTCGCTATCACTAAGCTGGTTGACGTGCTCACGCTAGAAGTGTACTTCGAAAGTGCGCACGATCCAGGCTAAGCGATATGCCGATCTCGATGCTTGTGCAAGTGAATATCCAAATAAATAAGTACAACGACTTGTCTAGGATTGCCTCAACCGTAGATTACTGCTTGTCCTCGGTAAGTCTCGAGGATGAGACTTTTTCTGAGTTAGGTAGGATGTAACACCCCGTTCCGTTCTAGCGGACTGCCATCTCAAACGGTAAAAGTGCAACTGTCCCGACCCGCTTTGCCTCAAACGAGAAGCAAAGGATATCCAGACTTGTCCCTACAGGAATCTGGCTTAGGCTTTCAGAGGCTCGCTTGACGTATCGCTCTACCGAGGCGAATCATCGCTAAGGTGGGTGGCTACGGTGAACTTGTCTTTGCTTAGCCAGCACACATAAAATGTGGAATATTCATGCTAGTCGCTAGGTGAATCACCCCTGCATGCTAATAAGAATCCAACGCACCTAGCTAAGGGAATAATTCCAACTTGTATTGCTTATGCTAGAACATGGAAATTGAAATACTGCTTGTATTCAGACCCTCGCATGCTAAGTCCCTAACGGTTTTATCTCTCGGCTTACCTTCGGGTCCGAGCAAACGTGTTTACTTATGTTCCTTAGAAACGCATGCTTGCCTGCTTACGAATGTCTAACGTTATTATATTGTGCAATGTATAAGCTCAATCCTGAATGCATGAATGGGAACGTAGATGAAATATAAATGAATCATGCAATACTGCTTGTTTTGTACTCACGTAGCCTCCGGGCGATAATCATGTAGCCTCCGGGCGGATAATCACGTAGCCTCCTGACGGATAATCACGTAGCCTCCGGGCGATAATCACGTAGCCTCCAAGCGGATATTCAAGTAGCCTCCGGGCGGATCACGTAGCCTTCGGACGAATAAATGTTATTGTTCGATCACGGACAACTTGTGCACAAGGTATAGTTCCTGCGGGCGGCTGCTGGGGCACTGGCACTGTTCCGGCTCTGGATGGAACTCACGTTTAGTCTCATGTACTTGGACGGGATGGTATACAACGCCTCTCTTATTTGCACGTAGCAAACCATCTTCGTCATAGACTAGGTCCTTTATGGCAATCAAGCCAGTGATCATCATGTATATTTGAACCTGTTGCATATTAACTTGTGTCTTCGTGGCAGGGAAGGCATGGTAAGTTGTGCAGGTGATTCAGATAGTCAGGTAAAAGACACCGAACGGTGTCAAGTATATTTCAAGTAAATCATTGTATGCAACACACTTGATACTCCTATAAATCGTATACTTGTAACGTGATCTTGCCCACAACATCATGTTTGCATATGCTATGCCTCTTAAATGTTATACTTGCCCGTGCTTGAATTAATCATATTTACCTTGGACAGGGAAGGACAAACGGTTTAGAACTCTTATCGCCAGCCAATGAACCACGGCCTTGCACGGGCGTGGCTCTCGCTCGTGCGGCATCACGCCCGGATGGGTCAAAGCGATCATTCCGCGGGAGCGCTGGCGCGGTGATTCTCCCCTAGCGGGAACGGCCAATTTGCCTACGGGAGATCGGGGCGTGACAAGCAATATGTGAGGGAGCTGTAGAAATTATCAGACTGCTACCATATACCATTTTATGAAGTAAACTATGGAGTTATGCGCCCTGTTATTAAAAATATTGAAGATGGTGCAGAAGTAGATCACGAGAGGGAGACATATTACATCTATGTGCGGGACACAGAGTATGAGTATGATTATCCCAAAATAGAGGGATATGAAGGGACATTAACTGACTTCCAAGAACTATATCCTGAAGTTACAATCATTAACTAGGTATGGACCCGTATCATGGAAAAACTGGACTAGGGATCTCATGTATACGTAAAGGGTCTTTTTGTCTGCTATGTATATTTTTGTAAACAGCATATGTATATATATGTAAGTTAGGAAGAAAAAAGTGTGGGAGTATAAATAGAATGTAAATAGTATGAATATGCATGTACGCCTACGTGTAAGATGACTAGTACCCCTAGCAGCATATTTTGTATCACATTTTGGTTACGAGTGAATGAAATATGCTTCTTCCTTATCCTTGTGTCTATATTTTTTTTTAAATCACTGTTGTTCAATATTCTTACGATTTACAAGATCCTTTCTTTATTTTTGAATCTCGATTTAATCAGGACCATTCCTGAGAAATTATATTTAAATTTTTCAGGACAATGTCTAATCACGACCAATTCCATGCTTCATCATCACAAACTTAGTCTGAACCATCTATTACAGATTATTCCAGCAGGTCCTGGAATCTAACAGCAAATATGCAAATACGGCTTGTAGAAGCATGAAAAATACGCTGAAGAGTTATACGCGGCATTTCAATGCTGGGCAGCGTAAAATATAAACTTCAGAGCCATCGGCATACAACAGAGATTTGTCTCTAGTACAGAGTAAAAAATAAAGCTCAAGGACAATCTGCGTAATGCAGTATTTCCAGGCCGCTGCAGCGTAAAAAGGGTATTATACCGCCTCTATGGCGTAAAACTCGTCCATTTTTAATGCAGCATGGAAGTATACGAGGAACGCTTCGTATTCCTCGAATGAATCGGTCAGATCATGCAGTGAACCTGACTCATGACAACGAGTACTGCACAGAGACCCAAACCGTCATTTAGTGACGTTTCCCTGATACAAAGTGCTTTTACGCATACAAGGGAGTACGCTGCCTAGTTTTACACAGGTAGATGTGAGCTTTTACGCTCAGTAGAAGACAAAACGAGCTGCCACGTTAAAAGCTGTTCTTTGAACAGAGCTCGAGGCACGTCTTTGCATTTAATGCTCAGAAGGGTGGCAGATCTCGGCATTTAATGCATGAGATTTGGTTATATTTTCAAAGACTAGGCGATCCATAATTATGGCTAACACGTCTACATCATCACCCCTACATATTACGCCATCAGGCTATTTTCAGCTATAGGAGCACGTTGTACGCTATCTCCTTGGAATACGCCACCGGGCTACTTTCAGCTATAAGGAGCACGCTTGTATGCTATCTCCTTGAAATACGCCAACTCAGTCTATATTTGCATTTGTGCTTGATAAGGCTATTTGGTCCAGAATACGCTCAAGGCCTCAGTCAAAGAAGGAGGAACATCTATCTTTTACGCTAGCTACCTATCCATACAGCATCAGGCTTCTACGCCTATCTGGCTTCTATGCCAACATGACAACTATTTGGCTTCTACGCCATGGTGACAGTTATTGTCTTCTACGCCAACCTCTTCTACGCGAGGGGCAGTTACCTACGTGGCTTTCATGCCGTGATCTTCGCAGCAGTTATACGCATTTTCTCATCATGGGACACGCGTCACACGCTTAATCAGAAGATCATCTATACGTGGGTGGCAGTTATTATAATCGCCGCGTAAAAAGTGCCACACTCTCCACTGTCCGGCTTTTACGCCGACTAGACGATTACTGTCACTAAAACCCTATAAATAGAGACCTCTATTGACAGAGGTACAGGGTCGGAAATTGGTCAAAATTTTGGAGAATAGAAGTCAGAGAGTCGAAGAATCAAGAGCACAGACAAAGAGTAGTGATCGACAATTTTGGCATCGAGCATCTACTCCCTCTCGCAATCTTAGAAGCATTTCCTTCTTCTATAGTACTTCTTTATCATCGTGTGGTCCAAAGGACAAAGTGATCGACTGCAGATCAGACTCCTATAGCAATATTTATCCAGATTAAAATTTGTACTTAACATCCTCGTATAGGATTAATAGTACTTCTTGTTTGTAAACCTAAGAAAGGGTTTTGTATAAACCTAGTTTTATTTTTTCCGTTTATTATCAAACACAAGATGGCGACTCTGTTGGGGACGTCTTTCCCATCTGACGAGAAAGCAATTGCTCAACACGATGCAGTACAAATAGGATCAATGAAGAAGACCTTGGTCGTCCAGTTTGACCAGTCTGCCTACGAAGATATGCTTCGAGCAGGGGGTAGCTCTCACTCTCTCTCTGTTCAAGACAACAGAAAACTGCATAAGGTTTGGATGCCCAGGACATCCCCTACCATTCCTGCCGACTCTCCAGTTTCTCCGACCAGCCAGGTTGCAGCTGCGCAACCTTCGTGCTCCGCGCATAAAACTCAGTCTCCCGTCTGTGACGTGGCAGACAAAACTTCTGGTAATGCCTCAGTGCTAGTCCAGAAGTCTATTTCGCACTCTGCACGTAAAACTTAGTCTCCCGTCTGTGACGTGGCAGACAAAACTTCTGACAAAGTCTCAGTGCTAGTTCAGAAGTCTATTCCGCGCTCTGTGCATAAAACTCAGTCTTCCGTCTGTGACATGGCAGACAAGATTTCTGATAATGCCTCAGCACCAAATCAAAAATTCCAATCGCGCTCTGCGCGTAAAAATGCATCTGCCCTCCGCGGAAAAGCAGATGGTCCCTGCAATTTACGTAAGGGAAAACAAGTGGCGGACTACTCTACTTCTCGGCCTTTACGCCAGAAAGAGAAAAATCTGTCCACCCTCAAGATTACGCGAGAAGCGAATGGCCGATTGAAGGCTTCCTCAATTTTACACCAGTCTGAGCAGAGATCCAAATTACGCTAGGTTAAACCCCTCAGCGTAAAGAAAGCTCGATTTGTGGAGAGCCACACTCCTCGGAGATTATCTGCTACTCAGATGGCTAACCTGTTGTATACAGGTGGCAGGAGAAAAGTTATGGTTCCCAATATCTGCATGCCAATTGATGTAAATAAGAGGAACAAGCCATCTTCTTCTTCTTCTGTAAATCCTCCTGACTTGCGTGAGTATCTGATCCAGAAATGCAAGGATAGGGGATCTTCCAGCATGTCTATTACGCCTCCTAGGGAGCACTATTATAATAGTCATAGGATTGTAGTTAATTATTGCTGTTCTGAAGCAAAACGGTCGGTTTTCGACCGGTTGAACTACTCTTTATCTTTCCAGGAAGAAGAGCCCGCATAAGCATCAGTGAACATGGCTTCACACGTACTTAGAGGAAGGTCGAGCTCAAGATGTTATCCCTCTAGAACTCCAAGCCAAAGGAGATTCGACAAGCTCCTTAAGAATACTGAAGCTGAGGTGTTCCGAAACACCCGTTCGAGGTCACGACAACCGGCTTCGTATTCTTCTGATTCCGACACTGGGGGTCGCCAGTTTCCCGAATCAGATGCTGAAAGTATAGAGTCATTCTCTACAGAGACCTATACCAGCCCTTCAATGACATCCAAAGAAATGGGGGTCTATGCCATTGAAGATGAACGTGAAAAAGCTTCCTCGTCAGGAAGTACCGAGCAACGCATCGCTGTGTTGGAGACATCTCTAAAAAAGATACAATCCATGATGGTGAATATGCACCAGATGATGCTGACTCAACACACAGCTGCTACAGCTCAAGCATCGGTCCCTCTGACTCAAGTACGTGTGGGGGTGGACTTACCACCATCCAAAGCTAACAAGGAGCCTGTTCTAGATCAAGAATCAGCAGCTCCCCCACTTTCTAATTCGGAGAATGTATTGTCTCCTGTTGAAGTGGCAATACAACCGATCTCTCACCACTCTGTAGTCCTTCCACCTGCTGAAAATCCAATGCAGGCAGTGCGGGAATTGAAAGCCCAATTTGATGCCTTGAAGCACAAAGATCAGCTCAAGAAATTAGGAATCAACCAGCCGTACCCAGCTATCTGGGACGAGGTCCCTTTCTCTCCTAAATACAAACCACATACTATGGCTTTGTTTGAGGAAAAGACATCACCGAGCCAGTACATGAACTACTTCAGTATGATGACGGTGTTATTGCAAGGGAATGACACCCTCCTCACTCGGGTGTTCAAGGGCTGTCTCTCGGGAGTGGCTTATCAGTGGTACCGTAGTCTTGCAGACAACTGTATTACTTCCTTTAAAGATTTCAAGACTTTGTTCTTCGTGCGATTCTACGAAGGAGGGATGAATATGTCTATGTCCTCTCTCATCGAAGTGAAGCAGAAGAAAAAAGAGAACGTTCGCACTTTCATCGAACGTTTTCGTCAAGCCACTTTGCAAATGCCTCCAGGAGTTCCAGACTCAGCATTGGTGGACATTTGCAGGAAGAACCTTCTTTCAGTGATCTCTGTATTCACAGGTCCATATCAGTTCCATGATTGGCCCTCGTTCATTATCTCAGCGGTAGCCGCTGAGGACAACAGTCGAAAGGGGCGTGATAATGGCATCATGATCTCTGCCTCCGATAAAGGCAAGAGGTCATCTTCCAACAGCGACCATCCCCGTGGTTCCAAAGGAAAAGAAGCTCTGGCGATCAATATGTCCAGGCAAAAGACTACGGCAACCACACAGACGAAACCTGGGACTTCCAGGCCCATCGAAGTGTACTCTTTCGACGACGACGATATTCCGAGCATATTCGAGTATCTCGTTAAAAGCAGCAAGATTACCCTCCCTGAGGTGAAGCGGCCTAACGAAGTCGGCAATACTAATAACCCCAAGTACTGCATTTTCCATAGGTATATACATCACCCTACAAAGGCGTGTTATGTACTAAAGGGGAAGATCCAGGAGCTGATCGATGCTAAGGCCATCACTCTGCGCAATAGCGAGAAGACGGTCACAGCCAACATGATCTCTCTGTAATTTGGCAATCTGCCTCCTCAAGAAGTGCCGGATGGTATTATACCTATTTCTCGGACAACGATGAACATCACTAATCTCCCTCCAGCTAGGGGTCAAAATTATGACCTGGTACCCCTAACTACTCAGCGGGGCGAGATTATCTGGGTTCATCCAGACCTGGTGTCAGAGATCGAGGAAGAGACTCAAGCTGCTAAGGCTAAGTCTAAGAAGACCTCGAAGCGTAAACCATGTCATATGGTCGCGGTGTCCTTGACATCAGAAGAAGAGGTTTTGGCTACTGGAACCCGTTCAGGGAAAGCCTACCTCAAGGACTATGGAGGAAGTTAAGAAGAAGCATCGGCAGACGCTCCAGCTGCCAAGCCTTCAGAACCAGAACCTGTCATACTAGAGGCCGGTTCTTCGAGACCGACTTCAGCGGACAAGGGGAAGCAAAAGGAAGTATTCTTCGATAAACCTTTGAAGAATATTCAAAGCAAAGGTTTGGAGAAGCCGTATAACTTCGACATCCTGGCCCAGTTGGCTCATACACCAGCCAAATTATCCATTTTTGAATTACTCAGGCTCTCTAAAGACACTCGTCAGGCCCTGAGTGAAGCATTAATGCAGGCAGATGCATACTTGACCCAGCTCAAGTCCCCTGATGAAGAACCTGTGGCATGTCCTCAATGCCATAGTGTAATAGAGGTGGTCCCGAATATCACTTCCACTCAAGATGACATGCTGTTGAAACATAACAAGCATGACAGACCCCTCTATTACACTCGATATATCGGTTCCATGGAGGTTGACCGGATTCACATAGATCCGGGATCATCGATCAGCATTATTCCTCATAGTCTGCTCAGACCATTGAGGATTCCTACCGGCGAATTGGCTTACACCACCACGACAATCGTGGGTTTCAACGCCAGGAAAAGTAAGCCGTTGGGGAAGATTCGTCTAAGGATCCAGATTGGCGACCTCAGATCAGTGGCTACATGTTATGTCATTAATTCAGAGGTGTCCTACAATATTCTGCTGGGCAGACCATGGATCCATGACCACAACATCGTTCCTTCAACTCTACATCAATGCTTTAAATATGTAGATGCCCAAGGAATAGTACAAACGGAGTTTGCTGACCTGAACCCGTTTAAAGGAGTAGAATCCTACTACTCTGATGCCATATTGTACACCCAAGACTACATGGAGGAGGTGTCAGGCGAAGCAGAGAAGGAATCCTACCGGGAGCCAGAAGAACCCTCTGCCAAGCAACCTCTGTCAATCAAGGTGAAAGGGCAAACTACTCGTCCAAAAACCATGGAGCCCATGGCTATCCACCTGAACAAAACCAGGTCAGAAAAAGGAGGTGATCCTCTAGTGATCACTTTGAACCAGAAACCTCCACCCTTGGTCATCAACCTTCAGCACAGTAAGCAGCCGATTGATGTAAATACAACCAGGAACGTGGTTTCTGATGATAATAAAGATCCTCTTTTCCAGTATATTGACGCTCAAATTCCAAATCAGGAATCCTCTCCCCATAATGATATAGAACCTATAGCACAAAAATTCTTAAAAGCTATAGATTCCTATCATCCTTATGTGTGGGAAGTAGCGTCATCATCTAATGTCATCACGACATATGGACCATATGAGGATTCTATCTTCATTGTCCCGCCTACTCGCAGTAGTCAGCGTTCAATAGTATTCGGTCACAGACGCAATGAACCAACTGTACAAGAAGATTCTCCCGATAACGATGCTGGTAAAATGCAAGTTCACAGATATAGCCCACAAGCTTTAAAGATTATGCAAAGTATGGGTTATGACTTGAAGCTGGAACCAGGTCTCAACTACGGGAAAGGCAGACGAATGCCGTTGCACGGTGATCCCTACTGTCAAAGAACTTATTTCGGATTAGGGTATACCACCTCCCTTGCAACTTCTGAGTCAATTGAGTATATCTTTTCCTCTTCTCAAGAAGGCTCACCGCCCTCCGGCTCATCATATGATGATCCCGAACGAGCATTATCAGTAAATACGGTATTGACAGATTCCTTCGAAGCAGACGAACAAGAATCTGAACCATTTAAGAATGACTCTTGGGCTCAGCAAATGGATACACAGTGGGAACTCCGGTTCAAGCAGAGAGAACCTCCCACTGAAGATAAAGTTATCCAAATCGACGTTGGGGATAAACTTTCACCAAAGCCGATATTTATCAGTAACAATCTTTCTGAAGAAGAAAGAAAAGAAATGATCCAGCTGATAAGAGAATATATCGACGTCTTTGTGTGGATTTATGAGGATATGCCAGGTCTCGATCCAAAAGTGGCTACTCATAAGCTCAATATTTTACCCGATTCAAAGCCTGTGAAGCAACATCAACGTAGATTCCGTCCAGACATGATGGACGCTATTGAAGCTGAGATCAAGAAGTTGATAGCCTGCGGCTTCATCCGGGAAGAACAACATCCTGACTGGGTCGTCAATGTTGTCCCGGTCATGAAGAAAAATAGGAAAGTACGCGTCTGTATCAATTACCGAGATCTGAACGCAGCCTACCCCAAGGATGAGTTTCCTCTTCCTATTACAGACGTCATGATCGATAATGCATGCGGTTTTGAACGCATGTCCTTCATGGATGGATTTTCAGGATACAATCAAATCAAGATACATCCTGAAGATGAAAAGCATACTGCCTTCCGGACACCATTGGGGGTATATTGCTATACGGTCATGCCCTTCGGATTCAATAATGCCGGAGGTACGTACCAACGAGCTATGAGTAACATATTCCGCGACCATTTACGCAAAACAGTGGAATGTTACGTAGACGATATAGCTGTCATAAGTTGCCACAAGGATAATCACATCCAAGACCTGAGGACAGTGTTCGAGTTGATGCACCAACATCAATTCAAAATGAATCCTACAAAGTCCTTTCTGGGTGTATCAAGTGACAAATTCCTGGGATTTGTCATAACCGCCAAAGGCATTCAAGTGGACCCTGATAAAGTCAAGGCCATCTTAGAAATGCGACCACCCCACAATCTGAGAGAACTCAGAGGATTTCAAGGTCGTCTGGCTTATATCCGGAGATTCATATCTAACCTCTCTGGAAGGTGTCAGCCTTTTTCTCGTCTCATGAAGAAAGATGTATCCTTCGTATGGGACAAAGTTTGTCAGCAAGCGTTTAATGACATCAAACGCTACCTCACTAATCCTCCAGTTCTGGTGCCTCCCGTCATAGGAAGACCATTCTTGCTGTATGTTCGAGCAATGGATCATTCTCTGGGAGCTCTCCTCGCACAGAAGAACGATGAGGGTCATGAACATGCTATCTACTATTTAAGCAGGATGATGGTCAGAGCTGAACACCGGTACAATCTAATAGAAAAAGAATATTTGGCCCTAATGTTCGCCATTCAGAAAATGCGACACTATGTTACAGGCCAGACTATTCATATCATCTCCAGGATCAATCCTCTTCGGATATTGATGAACAAGCCAAGCGTTCTTAATTCCCGACTCGCGACTTGGGTGATGTTATTAACACCGTATGATATAGTGTACGTCCCCTATAAGTCCATCAAAGGCCAAGCATTGGCTGATTTCCTAGTTGCTCATCCGATTCCAGAAACCTCCAAATTATACGAGGGCATTCCAGACGAAGTTGCAGAATGTAATTCTGTGATGGAGAGTGAGGCATGGCAACTATTCTTTGATGGCACCTCTAGGACTGGTCCCAGGGGAAATGTGGTGTCAGGAGTAGGAATCGTCCAGGTTACTCCTGAGAAACTCGTCATCTATCGAGCATATTCTCTTAGTGAGCCCTGCTCTAATAACGTGGCAGAATATAACGCCCTACTAATCGGGATCCAAGTCGCTAAAGAATTAGACGTCGAATACCTGGAAGCTTTCGGTGATTCTCTGCTGATCGTCAATCAAGTCAGAGGAATATATGAAGTCCGGAATCCAGACCTCATCCCTTATCACCAAGCAACGATCGAAATAGCCATGTCTTTCAAAGGATTCTTCCTAGAGCATGTGCCTCGATCTCAGAATCTAGAAGCTGATGCCCTAGCCAGTCTAGCCGCAGATTTAGCTACTCCTATAAGAAGGCAGAATTCAGTGATCCTTCTTAACAGAGATTTATTCTATGTGAAAAACAACTTTCACATAGAACGCAGCTACGCGGTGAACACAGATCTTCCAAAGAGAGACTGGAGAAGTCCCTTTATAGATTTTGTAGCATACGGAATCTTGTCGAAAGACCCTAAAGAAGCAGTATCTGTCAAAAGACGATCATTACGCTTTTATTTCGATGCGTCTTCACAATGTCTATATCGCCGGACTTATGACGGACTATTATTACGATGTCTCTCTGGTGATGAAGCACAGAGGATTATCCGTGAAGCTCACGATGGCATATGCAGAGCGCATCAACCCGGTCCTAAGCTATATGATCGTATCAGGAGGATGGGCTATTACTGGCCTACTATGATCACAGATGCAATAAAATATGCAAGATAATGCAAAGCCTGCCAGGTTCATGCAGATTTTATACATCAACCTTCGGAACATTTA
Organism: Iris macrosiphon; assembly: GCA_036927795.1. Taxonomy (NCBI): domain Eukaryota; kingdom Viridiplantae; phylum Streptophyta; class Magnoliopsida; order Asparagales; family Iridaceae; genus Iris; species Iris macrosiphon. The sequence continues at coordinate 356,108,822 of JAYESA010000004.1, forward strand.
CATCCTACGGTTGCATCCTGGCCTTTTGAAGCATGGGGTATGGATATCATAGGTCCTATTCACCCGTCTTCTTCCAGAGGTCATCGGTTCATATTGGCCATCACGGATTATTTTTCTAAATGGGCAGAGGCTTTCCCCTCGCTGAGGTGAAGATATCTAACGTGATCAACTTCATTAAGCATCATGTCATTTATCGCTTTGGGATTCCCCGAAGGATAATTCATGACAACGGGCCTTAATTCATCAGCCAAGCGTTCCACCGATTTTTGCGATAAAAATTAGATACAAAATGTGGCCTCTACGGCATACAATCCTGCTGCTAATGGTTTGGCGGAAGCTTTCAACAAAACCATTATCAAACTCTTGAAAAAAATTGTCTCTTCGAACAAAAAAGATTGGAACGAGAAGCTAGGAGAATGTCTCTGGGCATACCGCATAACGGTATGAACACCGACGGGTTGTACCCCATTCTCACTGGTTTACGGGAGTGAAGCAGTTCTCTCCATTAAAATCCAAATTCCATCACTCATAATAGCAGTGGCTAATGAGTTGACAAAAGAAAAGAATGACCTATTAAGGCTTCAAGAGCTAGAAGGATTAGATAAAAAATGCCTCCAAGCTCAACAGCGCATCGCGTTCTACCAGGCACGCATTTCCAAAGCTTTTAATCAAAAAGTAAAGGAAAGAGTGTTCAAAATTGGCGAGCTAGTCTTAGCCATAAGAAGGCCAATGATTATTACTCACAAGAGTAAGGGTAAATTCTAACCCAAATAGGAAGGCCCTTATGTGATCTAGACGACATTCTCAAACGGTGCTTACAGATTAGCCAAGCCTAATGGAGACTTGTTAATGGCTCCTATCAACGGCAAATTCCTTAAGATGTACTATGCTTAACCTTCTTTGCTCAAAACGGAGTATGGTGAAGATCTCATTCTGACAATACTACTTCCAAAATAAAACTAGTTGGATCATATTCTATTATGTCCATATAATCTATGAATAGATATGTTCAACTAATTTGGAACTTCAAGACCTATCACGTCCATATTACCTCTTATAGTATTTTGTGTACAAATTTTAGTTGGAGCATATTCTATCATGTCCATATAACCTCTGAATAGATATATCCAGCTGAAGCTTACCGAAAGTATATCACGTCCATATTACCTCTGATATCACTTTCACCCTAGCCTGTCATTTATATTCCAAAATGATGGGTCCACAAAGTCAGATAAAGTCTCTTCATTATTCCCAAAAGGAGCAAAATTATATATGAAAAAGCAAAAGATACATCATTTGGGAGGAGCAGTTAAGTCGCGAATCTGCCGTGCCAGAGCAACTATTCTCTCATCCCTGGAGTTCAAGACGTCGGCGCGAGCCCGTTCCAACCTTGCCGCATCATTGTTCAAAGCAGATAGCTCAGACCGAGCACGTACAAAAGCTGAGTGGATGACACCCACATGTGCTAGGTTCTGCTGAGCAGTCTCCATTCGATCCTTTAGTACATCTCGAGTTGCCAACAAAGAGAGAGCCTTCGCCTCTGATTGAGCGAGCTCATCTTTCAATTTGCGGGCCCTCGCTGTCTCCTTCTCATATTCGGCTTCGTACTGAGTCAGCTAAGGAATGACATACTCCAATTCGGTAAGCTCATGATCTATCTCCTGCTGCTGTTCCTGGACGGATTTGTTCAAAGATTCCAGTTGCCCAGCAAGCTCTGCAGTTAAGGAGTCATACCTAGCTTGAACGAGACCGTCAAAGTTGCCTCGAGATAGCTACAAATAATCGTTAATGGGTTGTTCCAAACCATTAACTATCTTCTCTAGTGTGTCAGCTATCCCAGTGTCGTTGAATTCTCTGATCGGCACTATCGCAAACTGAGAGGACCTCCTCAGAGCCTCGAAGCTTAGATTCTTCTCCAACACCATTGATATTAGCGTTTTTAAGGTGGTGTAGAAAATACTAGTATACTGCTCAGTCAGCATGGCTAGATCCGAATAGATACTAGGAGTGGCTACAATATCGGCGAATCCCCCTCCAGGAATGACTGCAGACGATGTTGCCACAGTCGTCGCCTCAACAGATGGTGCGACAAAAGAAGAAGCGCCAACAACGGATGAAGTGGCCGGCGTACTCAAAGGAGGCATTGTCGTAATGACAGGATCATCCTCCTCTCGAGATATCGAAACCATTTCAGGCGAGCCGGCACCCAAAAATGTTTCCTCCTCGAAGTCGGGCACCTCCATGTCATCGGCAGGAGCTGAAACAGATCCAAAAGGTGCGTCAATACTGCCCTCCCTATAGATGTCTTCCCCTGAAAAGAAGACAAAAGAAAGTTAATATCAACATGATGTTAATTTTTGCTAAAAAGAGGCATAAAGACGACATTTACCCATGGCCGATGGTGTATATGTCGCGTCGGCGACCAGTACAGCTAAATCATTTCTTAATGATGCTAAGCGATCTGTCATACCTGGAGAAGGGGGTGTGCCAATTGACACTGGCAGGTTTTCTTTCAGGTCTTCACCAAGATCCACTCGAGGCTCATTGGGTGGAATCTCGCTGGGTATACTTACAGACGCGGCAGGGGTTTCTCCCGTTGCTCATCTGGATAAAGATATCCTTATTTTGCTCGGCCTTGAAGGCGATCTCGTACCACTACCTGAAGCGGTAGCAGCGACAGCAGCCTCGAACAAAGATTCTCCGGCACTGCCAGCCGGAACTATAGAGGTTCCCTCTCTAAAAGACGAGGAACCTCTAATCAAAGGATCGTCCCCAACAGGGGAAATAACAGGTTCACTTCTAGGAACCTCAGGGTGGAAAGTCCTGGCAGGATCACCAACCGTCTTCTTTTTCTTGCGAGGGAAAGTCTCCTTCAGAACATGAGCCCTTCTCTTACCAGAGATAACCAGAGGCCCTGCAGGTGGAGGTATTTCGCCTTTCGATACTGCCAACAAAGGCTCATCTGGATTGACAGAATCCTCACCCCCGTCAGAGGAAACTGATGGGACTTCGTCTCTTCCCGCTGACTTAGAAGATGGCATCCTAAAACTTCCATGTATATCAAAATCGCGATGGAAGGTATTGGTTGCCACATAAAATTGGGCATACGAATGGAGGATGCACAACTCCATGGAGAGTGAAGTCGCGGGCACAGTAAAAGCTGCTCCAGTGTAACCCATTACGAAGTACCGCCATCCTCTCGCTCCATCAATAAGTCAACCCCTGGACTTGAAGCTGGTGACGGCATTGCCCACGTGCAATTGGTCATACCCAAACTGCCTGGTGAACCGACTAGGCAGGTAGGGCTCCAAGAAGCACTGGTCTTTACTTCTGTACAATAAATAGGAAGGTCTAATACAGACCAACCAATTAAAAGCTTCAGAAGATATAATGGTCTTTCCTTCACCTAAGTCCTGAAGCCTGCTCCCCTGTTGATTGAGATATACAGAGGGGACGGTACAGAAGAGCTTCCAGCTGTGACTGAAATTTAATACCCACCGACAGTCTAAAACTGTGGTCACGTTCCAGGTGGAATTCTTGTAATTCAACAAGAAATTACTCCTCGAACTACTGCCAGGGCCGAGAGACATCATCCTGGGGTTATGGAGAATTAACCATCCCATCAAGTACAGGAACGGTAATTCTACCCTGGGAAAGCTGTCACATCGAGTTTCATCGGCAAACAGCCCATCAGTAAGGGCCCTCAAGCCAGCTTGTATGCGGCATACCATGGTAGGGAGTAAGCCCAGCCTTGCCCCGAATACCAGACGTACGGCAGGCCATAAGGTATTGCGGTGAATATGATCCGCAGATGTAATGCCGGGTACCACCAGTCGACGCAGCCATATAGAGAGGAAGCCAGCCAGTTGAGCTTCCTTGGACAGAGGCCTGCGGCAATGCCTCAAATAACTGTAGGCTTTAGTGCCTGCAGGATATTTCCCTATCCCTTCGTCGAGGATCTGATCTGAAGCCCCAACGTCTTCTATAAGATCATCGACTACCTGAGCACTAAGCACGCTCAGAAAGCTCAAAGGCCTATCCCTGCTATCCACGACTTTGTCTGGCTTAGCAGTCCTGGCTTGATAGAAGAAGAGGTAGGACACCCATTTGTTGGTATAAGCCAAATCAGAGGGCTCATTATAGAAGGCGGTGCATGCCAGGTAGTGACACATCAGCTCCTGGTATACTGCCACTACCCGAGGGTCTGTATCCCCCAGCTCCCGGTTTGTGGGAACATACTCTTCATAAGGAGTATCCCCCATTGGCAGTCTTAAAATCTCTGCCATTTCATGAAGGGCCAATCCCAACTCCCCCAGTGGAGTGGCGAAAGTCCTGGTGAGCGAGATATATCGCTCCATCAAAGCCAGAAATAGGTTGGGGTTGAGAGGTAACCCAACACTAGTGGCATTCACAGTCGCGTACAGACTAATGCTCTCCATCTCAGTTTGAAAATACTTCAGGGCCCAGTCAGCTAAACGAGCCCATCGAAGATTTGTAGGGGTAACCCACCCATTTGTCCGAGGATTAACCTTAGGGTATACTCCTCCATGACCCATGAAGTCATTGCAGAAAGTCGGTAATTGGACTGGTTGGAGTAGTGAAGTGTCTTCACTCGGGACACTGCCCGGATACAATCCCCTGAACGGCATGACTGAGCCGGAAGGGCGGCTTACAAACGACCCTTGGTCGGATCCTTTCTGGTAAAATATCTTCCCCGGCTGGCCGTAAAGATTGGGAGTCAGGGTCCACGACATCCTCCTGGGATGTGTGGCATGGAAGAATGCCGAGATAGGATAATCTCTCAGCATCCTGGGCAGATACAGGACCAAGCCCCCGGCAGGAAAAACCCAGAGTTCTTTCTTGGGCTTCATCTGGGATTGTTTGTCAATCCTATCCCCGAAGAGAAAAGCCAATTTTAGATATTGTGCCCCGTCTATATATGCCAGGGGCTCTCCGTTGATCATGCTTAACAACATTCGCTCTCCTTGAGACGATATCAGGATTCTCCTTCCTTCATGATATTGGGGTCCAGAAATAGGAAATGTCACATGGGACAAATCCTCCAGGTAATTGGAATGCAGCATCCCAGCAGCAGAACCCATCACCTCAGCCAACGGAGATGCATGCAAGTTTTAGCGCCCCGCTCCGCGTCAACGCTACGTACAAGTGAGATCGCCTTGCTTGCTCAAACGGAAGTCTTCTCGGAGAGTTCCCGAACGATTGATCAAAGTGAGTGGGCAGAACTGTATTCTCTGATTCTTGCACGACTTAATAATGAATCTGAGTTTTTGAATGCTTGTTTGCTTAAGAAGAATATTTTCATAAAAAGAATGATAGAACCGACTCAGCATGTTAATAAGAGAACTCACATAGCTTGTCAGTGAAACGAATATGCTGCCTAACTAAGAGAATATGAATGCTTGTAGAAATGAGAACGAACTACTGCTATGCTAAGAGAAAGATAGAAATGTTGCATGCTTAGTTACACCGACACAGCTCAAACAAACTCTTGCCATGCTAAGAAGATAAGTAAACGAATCGCCTGAAATGTGTTCCTTGAATATGCTAAGAAAGAAAGAGATAGTTTTTGCATGTTAAATAAGAATCAATCGTGTTTGCCTTATATGTTCTACTTGTCTGTTTTGCTATATCGAACTGCTAAAGCTTGTGATTCGTATAAGCATAGTCTAATAGTGCGCCCTAACGTCCGGTCCTTCGGGATCTTGGGGGGTGTGCTATTAGATTGTTGGAAAGATGTGTTGCAAAAGAGTATAGTCTAATAGTCCGCCCTGATGTTCCGTTCCTTCGGGTTCCAGGGGGTGTGGCTATTAGATTGTTAAGTGCTTGTGATTGTGAATATGAATGTGATTGTTGCATTGGTCTCAGACAACTTGTGCACAAGGTAATAGTCTCTCGGTCGATTCCTGGGGTACTGGGAATCGGTCGGTCCGGAAGGGATTGTGAGAGCACCCTGATGTTCCATTTCGAAAGGATCTAGGGGGGTGTTGTTGTCCATCAATGAGTTTCTCAGGACCGTCATATAGATACGGCGCATGCTAGGTTTACCTTCTTGCATACCTATCATTGTTGACACCAGAAGAAGATGGATTCATAAGTTTACACATGTGAATATTGTGTCTAACTTGTGTGTCTGCTGCAGGGATAATCGTTCGGCTATGGGGTAAGAAATATGAGTTTATGCATAAGCATGCATGTTCATTTTGCCTGCATCATAGTGTTTATCTGTTAGTGCTTCATGCATTGCATCGGTCGGACAATGACTATTAGTGCAGAGCTGAACCTTGGTTACGGCTGCTTCGGCAGTAATGTGCAGCCATGTGTCACAGCTGCTAATAGGATCATAATGTGAGTCATTGGTTAGCTGGATTACCGCTACCGATCCTGAGTTTCTCGGGGACCGATCTCTGATTGATAGTTCAACTGTGTGCTTGATTTTATGATAGTTCCTATTCGCTACTGTGCCCCAAAGAGTTAGATTTGTGTTGCACAATACATTCTGCGCACTACACGATATAGCACTGTCCCGATTCGTATGCTTATAAGTTTGAATATGCAAACTGTGTCAAAGTTATGTTTTCAAAAAGATGAAATCTGACTATAATCCTGAACTGAATGAAATGAACTTAGGTAAAACTAGCAAGATCACTAGTAATGCAATGTTTTGCCACATGATTACTTAGTGTGGGTTTCAGGGGGTGTAGCTTCTGTTCAGTTGTTTTATCTCACCAGTACTTGTATAAAGTGCTGACCCACCAACATTATGCTTGTTCTCAGGTGCCTGATCGTCCGAGGAAGCGATAGCCGTGCCTTATCCCAAGGAACCGGAAATCTGGAGTCCATGCCTGGAGCCGCATCGAGTTGTGCCTGTTTGAGTTGCTTTTGTATAAAGAGACATAATGTATGGAACGGTGTTATTGTAATCGAGAGAAGAGTGCTTGAGCGATCTGTAACCTCGGCCTTGTGCCATTTGTAACACTTGTGAATATCAATAAAAGAGCTTGTTTTTCATATGCCATTGTATTCTTCACCTTTCTGCAATGTTATGTGCCGCTGCTTCAGTATTGAATAGCTTACTTGCCCTTGTTCAAAGCTTTGGCCTTATGCAAGCGCACTTTAGGCTTACACTGCATCACGCCCGTGCGAGGACGATCGGTTTCGTACGGACCAAAGCGAGGACGAACGGCCATGCGGGACCGGGGCGTGACACAAGTTAACTACAAAGTGCAAGAAAAATATGTCAGTTTCTATACTAGACTTCATAATCTTGCAGCTTATGCCAAAAGGCAACAGTCTGTGCTTTTACGCCAAGACTATAAAAACTTGACTTTTTTACACTGGAATCTCGTTCCAAGGCGTAGAATTCAAGATTAGCAGTATACACAAAAATCTGACAGTCTGTGTTTTACGCCAGACTGTCAAAGTTTGAGTTATTATGCCAAAATTCTCATCAAGAGCGTAACACTCAAAATTTGTAGTATACGCCAAATTTTGACAGTCAAAGCTTTTACGCCAGAACTGCGAAAATATGGATTTTTTAAGCTGACACATTAGAAATGTGGGCGTAAAAGATGAAACATCTCTGTGCATCATCTTCCTCGAAGAGGCTATCAGCACAGGAGATGACCTAGCGCGTTCACGTACAACGTGTGCGAAGGGTTTTTCTTCGTTCTTGCCATCCCAAAAGCTTTACCTTTAACGCCCGGTGCACAGCTCGTCGGTAGGACACTTCGTTCAGAGCGGGACTCGCCTTGCCCGACGGGAGCCGCTCGTGCTTGGGCAGAGGAGCGAAAAGAGAGGGCAGCCTTCTTTCCCTTAGAGGAGGAAATTGGTTTTGGGGCCATTGAATGTTCAGAGTAGGAATGAAGGAGAGAAATCAAAGAGACGAAAGTTTTCTTTTTCAAAAGACAGGTGAAGAGTCTTCTCTCTGAAAGCCTTGGGATATATTTAGAGTTCAGATGGACTTCTCGAATCCCTAACCTAATTCGATATTTAATATTCGGTTATGATTGGGAACTACGTCAGCCTATTACTCAGGGAAGGTGGACAGTCAGCGAATTCAAAAAGTTTTCGTGCAGAGCAGATTCGTGATCTTTTACGCCAGGGAGCTTTTTACGCTCGGTAGCTACAAATCAACAATTTTACGCTCAGAGGCTATAAGTCTATGGTTTTACGCCAAGATGCTTTTATGCTCGGTAGTTTTTACGCTTGAGAGGCTACAAACCTACGACTTCACGCTCAGAAGCTACAAATCTATGATTTCACGCTCAGAAGCTTTTTACGCTCAGAGGCGACAAATCTACGACTTCACGCTCGGAAATTTTCTTTTCAGAAGCTACAAATCTACAGTTTCTACGCCCGGATGCTCTTATGCTCAGCAGCTTTTACGCTCCAGAGGCTACAAACCTATGATTTTATGCTCATCTACATTACAGATTTATGACTTTCCGCATATCCGAAAATATGCAGGCCAGAATATGCATATATCTGAACAAATCTCAAGGCGGTCAATTGTAAGATTTCATACAAAAGATACTCCTTCTTGGCCTCAAAATATCCTAAGTACCCAAAGTATACAGAGTTCAACATTAAAAATAACTCTTCTCCTTGGGTCGATTGGAAGTTCATCCAAAATTCAGTCTGAATATTTCCTCTACAGTTCAAGATGGCGACTCAGTTTTGACAGCTATTTCTCGCCCTATTTTTAGGAATTTTTGGGAAATCATTCTTGAAGACGACGGTCTGAACAATAATTCTCCTTCTCAGAAGAGTGACAGTTCAGAATTCTACGCAGTTCCCCATTCCAAACAGCAAGACAGTTCGAATATTCGACTTAAATGCTAAACAAGCTTTCTGCGCATCTTCAGCTGTGCGTAAAAGACAAAACGAGACCAAATACTCTTTCTATCAGAGTCGGCGTAAAGTCTTCCAAACGTGTCGAAGCTACACATACTCAGACTTTATCACAGCAAAGAATATGGCAAAATCATCAGATATGCAAAAGAAGACAATTTTATAAAAATCATGATTACATATGAGAAAAATCCAGTCTACAAAGGTTTTCTTCATCTTCATGATTACATACGAGGAAAATCCCGTCTACAAAGGGTTTCTCATCCTTACTTAAAGATCATGCCCAGAATCTGTTCTATCAGGTTCTCGCATTGGTAGAGATCTTCTTCCGTCTTCTTTAGCAGTTAGTCGGTTTCTGCGACCGATTAACAAAAAAATAATTAATGGCAGGAGGATACAAAATTGGGCATGTATCAATTATGCAAGCCCATCCCCCATACGCCATGACAGATTGAGTTGAGATATTTGACCCAACTCAATACTCGAGGACAGAGCTAGTGTGTCTGCTCTCGTCCACGAACGACAGAAGAAAATACAGCTTGCAAGCTGTGTGGTCGAATGTGACCCTTCCTCTCTCCTGGAGGAATCGTCATATGAAGTTGCTGATTATCCCGAGCAAAGGAAGCTATGATATCCTTCCATGATCCATCGTTGCAGAGGATATTTGCTCGAAGATGCCTTCTTTTTTGGCTCCTTACATGCTGGAAGAACATGATCTTCTTCTTCCTCAAGTCGACCTGACGAAATTCGGCAATCATCTCTGTGTGGTGAAGGAAATGTGGGAAGAACAGGTTAACTCCTCAGCCTTTATATAGGCAAAAGAGAACACACCGAATCCTAACAGATCCCCAAAAATCCGCCAAGAAATTAGCCTCGAAGAACGAGTCAGACTTGACCATTTCATGCTTTATTCAAAGTGTTTCAAATTACGAGGAATTTGAAAACTTTGAAGGGGGTCTTGTAGAAGCATGAAAAATACGCTGAAGAGTTATACGCAGCATTTCAATGCTGGGCAGCGTAAAATATAAACTTCAGAGCCATCGGCGTACAATAGAGCTTTGTCTCTAGTACATCATAAAATATAAAGCTCAAGGACAATCCGTGTAATACAGTATTTCCAGGCCGCTGCAGCGTAAAAAGAGTATTATACCTCCTCTATGGCGTAAAACTCATCCGCTTTTAATGCGGCATGGAAGTATACGAGGAACGCTTCGTATTCCTCGAATGAATCTGTCAGATCATGCAGTGAACCTGACTCCTGACAATGAGTACTGCACAACTATCCAAACGACGGCTGTAATGATGGTGCGGCACAGAGACCCAAACCGTCGTTTAGTGACGTTTCCCTGATACAAAGTGCTTTTACGCATACAAGGGAGTACGTTGTCTAGTTTTACACAGGCAGATGTGAGCTTTTACGCTCAACAGAAGACAAAATGAGCTGCCACGTTAAAAGTTGTTCTTTGAACAGAGCTCGAGACACGTCTCTGCATTTAATGCTCAGAAGGGTGGCAGATCTCGGCATTTAATGCACGAGATTTGGTTATATTTTCAAAGACTAGGCGAGCCATAATTATGACTAATACGTCTACATCATCACCCCTACATATTATGCCATCAGGCTATTTTCAGCTATAGGAGCACGCTGTAAGCTATCTCCTTGGAATACGCCATCGGGCTACTTTCAGCTATAAGGAGCACGCTGTACGCTATCTCCTTGAAATACGCCAACTCAGGCTATATTTGCATTTGTGCGTGATAAGGCTATTTGGTCCAGAATACGCTCAAGGCCTCAGTCAAAGAAGGAGGAATAGCTATCTTTTACGCTAGCTACCTATCCATACAGCATCAGGCTTTTACGCCTATCTGGCTTCTAAGCCAACCTGACAACTATTTGGCTTCTACGCCATGGTGACAGTTATTGGCTTCTACGCCAACCTCTTCTACACGAGGGGCAGTTACCTACGTGGCTCTCATGTCGTGATCTTCGCAGCAGTTATACGTATTTTCTCATCATGGGACACGCGTCACACGCTTAATCAGAAGATCATCTATACATGGGTGGCAGTTATTATAACCGCCGCGTAAAAAGTGCCACACTCTCCACTGTTCGGCTTTTACGCCGACTGGACGATTATTGTCACTAAAATCCTATAAATAGAGACCTCTATTGACAGAGGTCCAGGGTCAGAAATTGGTCAAATTTTTGGAGAATAGAAGTCAGAGAGTCGAAGAATCAAGAGCACAGACAAAGAGTAGTGATCGATAATTTTGGCATCGAGCATCAACTCCCTCTCGCAATCTTAAAAGCATTTCCTTCTTCTACAGCACTTCTTCATCATCGTGTGGTCCAAGGGACAAAGTGATCGACTGCAGATTAGACTCCTATAGCAATATTTACCCAGATTAAAATTTGTACTTAACATCCTCGTATAGGATTAATAGTACTTCTTGTTTGTAAACCTAAGAAAGGGTTTCGTATAAACCTAGTTTTATTTCTTCTATTTATTATCAAACACGGCTCAAGCCACAACTGCTATAGTATTGGAACACATGCGGATATCTGTCAATTCTAAAGATAGTTCACTAAAGGATTTTAGAAACCTTAATCCTCCCAAGTTTAAATGAACAAAAAGTCCGATCGGAGCCGGGAAGTGGATTTGAACCATAGAAGGACTGTTAAAAGCAGCAAAAGTTAGTCCTGAGGATATGGTATCCATGATCCAAATCCAGTTGGAAGATATTACTGAGTACTGGTGTAGTACAGATCACCCAGAGGATTCAGATGATATAATAACTTGGGGAGAGTTCAAGAAGAATTTTGAAGGAAGGTTCTTTCCGAAATCGGCTAAAATAGAGTTAGAACTATAGTTCCCTCATTTGAAGCAAAGGAAGCTCATGATAGATGAGTATATTGCAAAATTTTCCAGGCAAACACATTTTGCTTCAAGTATGATAGCCGATGAGGAAACCAAGGTATCTAGATTCCTGCAAGGATTATGAAGCCAACTAAAGAGCAGAGTCATCGCATATCGGTGCCAAACCTATCCAGAAGTAACCGAAGCTGCACGAAACCATGAAAGGATGCTGAATGAAGAACAATTATTTTAACCTTAAATCTAGAAGAGAACTTTGGAGATAGGGACTTCATTCTCGAGGAACCAATGGCAAGGACCATCTAAACGTCCTAAAAATGACTTTTCTGGAGAAACTATTTATAGATTTTGTTCAAAGCCAGGTCATACTAAGAATAAATGCAGAAAAATTTTTGGGCTATGTTTGAAATATGGATCACTGGGTCCCCAAGCTTATCAATGTCCCCAATTTCCAAGACCAATGATGCAAGTTCCACAATAGAATCTACAACCAATGACCCAAGGGAGTAATATCAGGCCCGTACTTCAAGGAAATGGTCCTCGACCTTTGATACAAGCACCGGTACCTCAAGCTATGTAAACTTATGGGAACCAACGAAGACCACCCTTCGCATCCCAAGCCTACCAATTCCAGCAGGCCCAGAAAGCAAAACAACCTCAGACTGGAAAGAAGAAGAAGCAAGAAAAATAATTTATGATGGATGCTGATGAAACGGAACTGGCCGAGGAAGTAGTGACAGGTACTATCCTATTTTCAGCTTGTCCAGCATTAGTATTATTTGATTTTGGGACAACCCATTTATTTATAGAATCTACATTTATAGCTCTACATGAAATATAATCTCAACCATTACTTAAGAAATTAAAAATTCTTACGGGTAATGGCACAGTAGAAGTTAGTCGGGTTTGTAGAGCATGTCCAGTTAAGTTAGGTGGTGGAGCTTTTCGGGTAAGATTATTAACCCAATAAATAATTATGATATAGTACTTGGAATGGATTGGTTGGCCAAGACATTAGCTAGTATAGATTGTGGCCAAGGAAAGGTTTTATTCTAACTCACTGATGGAGAAATATGTAAATTTGTTTGAGACCAGAAGAAATTTAATACTGAGGAACTGGAAAAATTTGAACAACCAGTTCTAGGAAGATTTCATGAACTAGAGGAAGAATAATTTTCAAGAATAGTAGAAGATTTTAAAGATGTATTTCCAGAAGAGTTATTAGGATTAGCACCAGATAGAGCAGTAGATTTTTTTTATCAATTTGGTACCTGGAGCAGCAGCACATATAGCTAAGAAAATATACCCAAGGAATAAAGAAGAATTGGCTGAGTTAAACAAGCAAATAAAATAATTATTGTCAAAAGGGTTTATTCAGCCCAGTGCTTCGCCATGAGGTGCACCAGTGCTATTTATGAAAAAGAAAGACGGGACCCTACGACTGGTAATTGATGATAGAGCCTTAAATGAAGTAACAATCAAAAATAAATACCCCTTACCCAGAATTGATGTCAGTGAGGTTTAGAAGTGAGGCAAGACGCAGCAGTGTAACTGGGTAAGGTTGCAGTAAAGTTTAGGGGTGCAAGGATGTGCTAGAGCAGTAAGGCTTGAGGGGAAGGGGGTACCTGTAGGGGGTGCACACAAGGTGTACAAATGCAATAGCATGATGTTGCACCAACAACAACATGAGCCATTGCAGACAGTAACATTGCAGCATACATAACTGCAGTTATTGTGCTCAGTTTATGCACATATTGGTGCACATATATGTAGTTGGTATCAATGAGGAGATTGAGATGTTGATGTGAGTATACCTATAGTATCAATCAAAATATGAGAATTAGAGGTGCTTAAGTGTGAGTGTTGTGAGTTAGTACTATAGATATCAAGTACATTGAATTAAACTATGAGTGTGGGTCAACTGTGATGTACACTAAGCGTTAGTATCCATGTTAAAGAGTATCTTGAGTGCCAAGGTATTAAGGTAAGTGTTGATTATAAGTGTTTGTTAATGAGGTATTAAGTATAGGCTAAGGTTATATCTATACTAAGGTAATGTTATATAATAGGTAAGACTATATATATATATATATATATATATATATATATATATATATATAAGTGATATATATAAGATATGTAGTATATTAGCTAGTTTAGTTAATACCTACTAGATATCAACCTAGAAGATAGGCATAAACCTAAAACCAAGGTAATGACCTAGTTTGACTAGCATGACTTAGGAATGGCCTAGAAAGCATACCTTAGTACATTTTAACTTATTTATCATTTATTATCCCTATTTTGACATGATAATTCCTAAATAGGATTGTGTGACACCAGCTTGGGCATCGAAAGACACCTTTGCTCAGGACCAGAGGCGAGTATATTTCTCTGTTAGTTTTTATTTCATGATAGTATATATATCACATGTTCTACAACTGTATACTTGATTCCGACACAGTGGTTTCATGGACTGGTACTATATGGATCCTGTCAGAAGATGTTATCCCTTACCATGTTCAACGGGTACTCCTTCACATGTATCTCATCGTGTGTATCGGATATTGATTTTAGTATACTTCGTGTTTCACACACTGCTCGTGTTCAGTGTGCCCATATTCGTGTTCGTAATGTGTCGTGATTGGATCCATCGATATTGGTTGGGGATGGGAGAATAGGAGTTGGTTATGTGATCAAACCCAAGTGTATTCGTGTACATGTCAATTACATATCACAGGTGTAATCGAGTTACCATATTGTATTCGTGTTCAACCCAAACCGATCACATAATGAACTTGTACTCCATGGCACATTAGCTAGTTTTTTTTATTTTTATTATATTGCAGTTATCTATTGTCTATTCTTCATTCCAGTATATTATCTATTCCCTCTATTTATGATGTTTAGTTATCTTATATTATTTTCTATTATCTGTTATATATGCTTGATTATGTATTTGAAACTGCTTTCAGAGGTATGTACTTTGCTCCAATCTTGACTTGATATATTTTTCAGATGATTGGCTTGTGGACCAGTGTCCTACCTACTATGGGCCGTAGGACAGCGTACTATTAGAGGATACTCATTTAGAACAGGAGGACTTCATACCAGAGTCTGAGGAGGTTTATATTATTTGTTTAGACTTGCATTAGAATTTTATTGAGGTTATTGGCATGTATATATTATTTCGAGCTTGTGAATGTATTATGACTCTTTCTTTCGTTATTCCATCTCGTGCTTTATCTTCCTTAGTTTGCTATGCAATTGAGTATTGTTTATCATTTATCAGATACCATATTTTTCCTCCATTTGGAGTTGAGATGATTGTCAGGTACCATATATATATTGTATGAGATATTTATATAGTAGAGTTGACCCGGACAACGTTCTACCGCCGATATTGCGGTGTAGGCTGGGCGTTGCTCACTACTCGTGCCCTTATTTTGGATGCGGGTCGTGATAGCTAAACGCCTCAAAAGTATAAGTATAAGATCAGGTAGGTGATAAAGAAGAAACCTGTCACGACCCGTACCCGATGTAAGGATACTAGTCGGAAACAACGCCCAGCCTACGCCGCAGAATCGGCGGTAGAACGCTGTCTAGATAGTCTATCTAAAGTAATGAACCACCAATAATGATAGAATACTCAATCACAGAACTAAGATAGAATAAGCACGAATCAGATAAGAATAGAATAGTCATCATACAACTCATGAGTTTAAAATAATACATCAATGAGTCTGAAGAGTAACAAAAATAAGCTGGAGACAAATCCAGTACAAAAGAATACTATCATACTACAAACCTACACTCCAGGGTCAACTGTCTCAGTTGGGATAAGTCCTTCTTGAGCCAGGGTCTCCGAATCTAAACCCACAACATCCTGGGGTCCATAATAGGTAGGGTACTCCTCAGTGTCATCTGGAAAAATATATCCAGTCAGGAAAGGAGCAGAGTACATCTCTAACAGCAGTTCTAATCCATGATAAAAACTATGTAACAGTAAATAGCTGTGGATAAACAAGATGCACAAAATAGATACAAGAGATATATAGACAATAAGGAAATACTGGAAAGAAATACAATAATGAACAATATGCCAATGAAACAATAATACTAATGACTAAGTGTGTGAGTACTAGCTTAACATGTGATCGGCTTGGGCAAGATACAATGCGGCCTGGCTAATCATACGTGCGGTGCATGATCAACACTATTCGCTTACCAATACTTTATTCAATAGGGATTTGATCACATATCTATACTAATACTCCCCACCCCCAACTGGTATAATAGATCCAATCACGGTATGCTATGGCACTAGATTCCCCAAGAAGAGAGTGACTCCTCCCGAAAATCGGTGACTGTATATGTACAAGATAACCAATGAACAATACTTGCACCATATACTAAGGAATAACATCTCATGACGAGATCCGGATATACCAATCCGTGTAACCATAGTGTCAAGAGAAACATGTATATCTACACTAGATACAACGAACATAGAGGATATCATAAATGAGAAACTATCAGAGAATGTACTCGCCTGAAGTCCAAAGAACAGTCTCACAGATGTCTGACTCGGTACCTCGAAGACCTAGATATAGAATACCACATTAATACAAGGTCCTAGAAAAAGAACAAGTCAAACTAGTCAACTTCTAGGTCAATAAATCAATTCTAAATCAAAAGTCAACTATGGTCAACTCTAAAGTCAACTAAAGTCAAACATGGTCAAACCAAGGTCAACCTCACAAGAAATCTATATAAATAATATAGAAAATAAAATACAACAATTTAGGAATCAAAATTAGATCCCAATTGATACCCACACAAAGTATACTAATAATACAATAATATACACTCTAAATAATGTATATACAAACCAATATTTATACAAATAAAATAATATATTATTATTAGTATTATATCTCACAAAAATACCTATATATATACATATATATATATATACAAATATAATATATAATATATAAATTAAATCTTCCAAATCGTCACTGAAAACAGTGAGCTAAAATACAAATTAAATAAATAGACTTATAGTGACAGTCTGACTGTCACAGAAGAACTGTCACAGAAAAGCCGAATAATAAACCACTGCTGCCTCGGATTTGCTGACAGTTAAACTGTCGCAGAAAACTGTCACGAAAAATTGCTGCATTTTTCCGCCGCTGCATTTAATGACAGAACTGTCATTAAGTGCCCAAAAGCTACAGCGGCTGCTGTATTCGACCGAATAATGACAGTTTTCAACTGTCATTAAACCCACTGTTACCAAAAGTAAACTATATATATATATATAAAAACATAAATATATAAAACAATATCTATATATATAAAACAATTAATATAAATATATACACTTATATTTATATACACATAAACTTATACATTTAAATATTAATAATTACTAAACACAATGCACATATTAATGTACATATTTTACATGGCTAGAAGCACACATAAAAATACATTCATTAATATACAAATAATTATATAATAATTATAAATAATATAATTACACATAAATATATTTTACAAAACCTTTATGTATAATTTATTTTATTAACATAAGTACATATATAATTGCATGCAAGAAGCTACAAATATATATATACATCACATTAGAACACATAAAAATATATAGATCTATGCTACAATAAATACCATAATAAATACACTAAAATAATATATAATATCTATATATATTTACTAATTATAAATGAAGAATTTAAAGCATAAATAATTAGATCTACACATAAACACACCAAATTGGAACGTTTTACACCGTATCCCACTAGATCTAGGATACGCGTGTGACACGAGTCCAACACACAACCAAATATACCCCGAAGGACACAAACAAGTCACAAATAATATTTATGAATAAATCAAAGTGTCAAAAGTAGATCTATGTGTCCGTGTCAAAATACGACATGTACAAAGCCCCGTGTCGGAGGGAAACCCCCAAAATGACACGTATCACCAAATAGTTGGGATACGAACCACAAGTACCAAATATGGACATGACACAAGCCCCAAACACATAAGCACATGCCCAATTAATCTATAGGATCAATTGACACACACAACAAAATGTAAATTCGAAATTCCAACAAAATTGACACAAAAAGCACCATAACTTTCTCCATGGGTCTCCTATGAACATAAAACAAAGTCCTATGGGTAGTACATACATATGGGTTGATTTTACATGATTAAATCTCAGATTTAGAAGCTATTTTAATGGAAAAAACTGAATTATACCTATTGGGAGATGGATTCCCAATGAAACCTCAAATTGAGATGAACTTGCTTCCAAATTGTAGATCCTTGCTCCTCTTTGTAGATCCTTGCTTCCTCCTTCTAGATCCTTGCTTCTCAACTTTCTAATGGTGAATTGGGAAGAATTTGGAATGAATTTGGTGGGGAATTGGAATGGAAATGGAGGGAATTTGGGAGTGGGAAATTCTAGATCTAGATTGTAAATGAGAATGAGAGGAGAGAGAAATTCCCCCCTCCTAATATAGGCCGGCCATGCCCCCTTCCCCAAGCAATTATAAAATATCCAATGTACCCCTTGGGGCCTCTCATGAAGAAATAATTAAGGAAGGAAGCTTCTAGTCTAATCACTTAATTAATTTAATCCATCTCCTTAACTATGGGCTTTCTAAATGGGCCAAGTCTAACTATTTAATTCATGTTGGTCCATGGGTCCAAACTAAACTAGTTGGGTCTACTAAAATAAGTCCAAAATAATTAAATAACATCCAACAATAATTAAATAATACAACAAAAATTATTTACCATGCACACACACACACACACACACACACACACACACACACACACACACACACACATATATATATATATATATATATATATATATATATATATATATGAGGGTTTGATACGTATAGATAGATTGGTGTATATATATACATAGAGGTATATATATGTGTGCATTGTGTGTGAGTTTGTGTGTGTGTGTGAGAAGGCAGTACTCGAGCTGTTGGACAGCAACTGAGGACAAGGAGCTCGGGCATAGTCAACAGCAGGGAGCAATTTTTAGTGTGCAACTCCCTATGCACAGCAGCAGGGAGTGCATATGAATGTGCAGCATTGCATCAACCTCTCGAGCAGTGAACATGATACACACTGCTAGCAGCTATACAGGTAGTGGCAGCAATGTGTTCAGCCACAGTAAGAAGCATGTTGCAGTGCATTTCAGCATGAGCCAGTACAGTATAGCCACAGTGCAATCAACAACAACTATACACAGCAGGGAGCTTCACTGCAGCTCGTGCATTGAGATGTGTAGTGTCAGCAAGGGCTCGGGCACAGTGGAAAGAAGGGGAGACCCTGTGCAGTGCCCACGAGTAGAGTATGCAGGGAGTTTATGTGCAATATACAACAAGGCATCGAGGCAACTAAGAGCAGAGACTGTACAGAAATATGCAGTGCATTTCATGCACAAATTAACAGGGAGCAGTATTAGGTTCAACAAGAGCAACCACTGCAGTTTAGACAAATGCACAGCCAACTGAAGTATGCAACATCAGCCAGTACATGCAGTGGCAGCAACTACTTCAACTGTAGAAAGTTTAATACCTCGAGCTCGTGCAGCCTCAGGCATTCAGTAGGTTCAGTAGGTCTGAATCAGCAGCATGGATACAGTGCACATGAGCAACTGAAGGCAACTCCACACTGAGCACTGTATCAGTATCAGTATACCAGTTCAATTCAGGTATCAGTATCAGTGTACCAGTTCAATTCAGGTATCAGTATCAATGATTTCAGTTGCAGTTAGTGAGGTTAGTATATTAGTGTTAGTTAGTTTAGTGTTAAGGTGTAGGTATATGGTTAGTTAGAGGTTAGATGGTTTGGTTTAGTAGTTTATAGTAGTTCAGTTAGTAGTTAATTACTTGTTAAATAGTTATGTACCCAGATACTTGTTAGTCTAAGTAGTTATATAGGTATGTATATATTTGTTAGATTAGTTATATCTATATATGTATCTATGTAGATATGTGGTATTGAATTATTAGTTAATAGGCATATGTATAGTATTAGTATATTATATATTTTATAGTTAGAACTTGAGGTATATATATATATATATATATATATATATATATATATATATATATATATATATATATATATATATATATATATATATATATATTAGCTATACTCAATAGGTTTTTGAATTACCTTGGGATACCAAGGTAGTGTCAAGGTAATAGGTCGATACCAAGGTATTGGGTTTGGGTATCGAGATAGGTAGTGTGATACGCATTGGTGTAGGGCCAAGGTATCCTGATTTCAGTAATTAGTTAAGATACTATAAATATTGACTTGTATATATATACAAATTAGTATTTTCATATATTAAAACTTGCGTATCTTGAGATACGATATTTTGTGTGTTTCATAGTACCTTATATTAGCTAGTATAGTTTAGTTTCATAGTGTATCGACCTAGTGTCTTAGTGTTAGACTCTTGCAACCTAGAATTAGTCGGTTTGACTTAGAAATGGTTTTATGACTTAGAATTGCATCAGTTTAACTTATTTTTATTCCAGAACCTTGTATTGATGCAACATACCATATATAGGTCTGTGTGACACCAGCTTAGGCATCGAGAGATACACCTTGCTCAGGACTTCAGGCGAGTACATTCTCTGACAGTTTTTATTATGTTGATTATTACTATGATTCTAGTTGTAGAGTATGCTTGATTTTGATACTGTGGATACACGGGCTAGTATCATAGATACCTGTCATGAGGATTCGTGATTGGAATCCATCGTGCTAGCTGGGGATGGGGAAATATTTGCAAGATTATGTGATCATACCCCACTTTACATGCATCATAGCTCACCCCATATATCACGTTAGGTGTAGCCTGACAATTTATATGACTTATAGCCTGTTATATATGATTAGCCTGACTATTGCTCACATCATAGCTAACAAGAGGGTTAGCCTGACCTCACATGTATCATAGCCAATAATATATAACAAGCCTGATCTAGTCCCAAGTTGATCACATAGTAAACTGATATTTCACAACACTTAGCTAGAATTTTTATTCTTTATTCCAGTTCACTCATTTCTAGCATTCCCATATATTTGTTCATTGCTAGTTAGTACTATTGCTGATTATATGTCTCTCCAGTATTCCTTATTTTTCCAGTATTTCTTCATCATGTATTTTTTTACACAGTCTTATAATTTTTGTCAATATAATTGAAACTGCTGTTTAGTGTTTATGCTTCGCTCCATGTCACGCCCCAGTCCCAAAATATCGAGGGACTAGACACGTGACAATGGCCAACAGCACACACCGATGGATAAATCCAATTTAATGGATCCATCGGGGCATACTTAAGCTGTAGTACAACAATAAATAGGTCCAATGATACAAGTTACAATCTATTCTAATCTTATCCACAACAGATAATCACATATCAAATGCCAGAATAATACAAATAAAATAAACTGACATATCTCAATAAAAATATCTCGGAGAACAATCCGAGAATAAGTCTGATACATCAATGTAATAGACTGGAAATAAAATAACTAGAAATAGAAATAAATGAGTATCTCAGGCCAATACTCAAGAGAAGTCCTCTGGTATGATCTCGTCCTCGGATCCTGTTTCTGCTCCAATGTAGGCACCTGCTTCTGCTAATGCTAATGCTCCGGTCCCGTATACCTCGAGATAGATCTCGTCAGCTAATCCTGGGGACATAATCCGGATCCAGGTCCTCAGGGGACATAACAAGGTACAGATAATACAAGCCAAAATAAATGCAGTGCAGCAATAAATGAACAATAGGGTAAATATATAACCAGCTAAGTGATATACAAGTTGAGAGTTTTAGTCATACTCGGGCTGAGACTACTACAGGATCAGTGTCGGAGAAACCCATAGCAGTATTCTCTCGAAGGGCCAGAACTTGTGCCAAAGCTCTATGTCAGAGACTAAGACACCTCCAGATGACAATATATATATAATATAATCAGCCTTTGATATGGTAATACTCTCCCCACCCAATGAAATCTCATATCACAGTTCACGATGTACATGTCCATGTCAAGCAAGACCATAACTAATGCAACAAGTCAGGATAAAATCTAAGCATGTAACTGTATATGTCATGAACCTGTATCCTACACAGAATCACCGTGAATATCTCAGGAAGATGTCACGCCCCAATCTTCCGCAAGCTCGATAGTCCCTGCTGAACAAGAATCACCACGTTGCAGCTCTCCCGCAGGACAATCGTTCCCATCGGGACGTGATGCCGTACGAGCCTGGAGTTGCACTCGTACAAGGCGATGTTGTTAAACACCAAAGTTATCATCGAAACAACCAAGCTACAGTGGAAGTCATTTTTGTGTACCAAGCACATATCAGAGTATACGCAGCGAAACTCACGATAGGGTCCAAATGAAATACCTCGAGGCAATGCCACAAAGGCGATGCCACAGAGACGATGAAATACTCTTGCTCTTTTCTCTAGCCCACAAAGGTACTTACAGTTCATACATCATGCCTCGTATATCCAAGCAGCGCCACTACGCCTGTGTACCTAAAATATTACCCATAAAGGTGGGTCAGTACACAACTGTACTGGTGAGCGGGGTAATCCACTCGCCTAAGCCGACACTAAGTAAAATAGTGAATGCAAACAGTTATATGGTGATCTTTCTAGTTGAATTCTAGATTCATTTCATGGCATATGAATGACATGTTAAGGAAAGCTGTAAAGCAGTTTAAGCATGCAAACATTCAATCTCAAACCAAACGACAAGCATTTATATAACCGACCCGTCTTACTCAATGCCATCGCTTGCACAATAACATATCGAACCATCAGTCTCGCCTCAATATCCATCCTCAACCAAAGTTTACATATTCCAATCTCAAGTGCACACTCTTTCCGAGGCAAGGTGGCCGCGCCTACACGATGCGATAAACCAACCAAAGAAAAGCAAGCCATCACTTATACTATATGAAGTCACTGGCTAAAAGCCACGAAGGACATTGATCGGACCAAGATCAATAGGGCAATCCTACCCGATCCAGGGTTGGGCAGCTACTACCGCCTGGTGGTATCGGACTACCAACACTGCGTCCAATCGCGCGATGCCCATTGTTTCCTCCATGGTGGAACGGTCCCGGTGCCCCGGTGCCTCATCCCGTTCCAGGAAACCAAACCCCGTGCCACGCAGGTTGTCCGTGACTATGCAGACACGTAGGTATGACGAGAGGATCGAAACATTCTTGCCCCACCAAGAGATCATAGACTCGTTCAACCGATATCCAACCAAATATCCATAACCATTCTTCCAACATATCCATCCAAGAGATCCAAATCTCGACCTCAATATATAACCCAAGGCACCAAATATTAGGTGTTTCATAGGCACGATGCCTCTTCTCAACACAGAGTCCAAATAGGTGCAACACCCAAGCTCGAAGCAAAATCCATGGCACAATGCCGTTTCAGTGGCAAAATGCCCTATTCGTGGCACGATGCCCCATCAAGCGACACAACGCCCTCGTCGATGCAGTTGTTCGGTTTCGAACCACAACAGCTCGCTTTGCAAGACAAAGCGACTCGGTGATACTCGCGCACGGATGCACGTTCGCTCGCCCGAATTCCCGATTATCTCATATGTATCATCCCAACCGTCCAAGTAAAATCCCAAGTATCCAACCGACTGCCTCAAATGTAATAATCCAACCATCGCTCCAACTATCCAACACGTAAATCATATCAAGCCACAATCCTACCAAGCCAACGACGTACACTCTATGCACGCCTCAGTGTAGTGATTCTCGAGTTTTAGCCCAAGTGTTCAATCCTTTTACGTATTTTCCATATTATTAGGCATGAAGGAGTAGAGGAGAAGGGAAAGAGCCTCACAATGATTGATCCCGTTAGGCATCCTGTCCTGCCGATACGGCCAATCCCTTGAACCCGTGGTCCGATGCAAGCGCGATCTACTCAACTGGTATGACCGTGCGAGCAGGCCATGCTCTCCAAATCATCCGACCGATCGGACTAAGGAAGACGGCATTATCGCTTCCATTCAGCTATTCAGTATTGTTCTGAAAGAACACCTGATTTCTATCGAACCTGCTAGCCATCTGCACATTGAAACCAACTCGATTAATCCTTCTTCCCGAAATCCAACATTTCAAATGTAACCAGCATTTGATTCATTCAATCCGACTCAGCGTAACGCTCCGAGCGGTTGTGGGGCGTTACATAATATACCACTTAGAATCAGATTCGTCCACAAACTGTGATGGTACTCATTTCTATCACATTTCCACAATCAAATTCCAAGATCTGCTCTAGGCGATTCACAAATTCGCGATTCTGACTCCACATCTCGTTCTACTGAACGCTCGTATAATTTTCACGAATTCCCACATCCTCCTTGCAGCTCAATACAAATTCTTCGTATCGCTTAATTTTGGATCGTACACATATTTAAGGCATCCCTAAAATACATGCATTTCAGCCGAGCCTTGCGATAGCAAATTTGAACAAGTTACAAGGGTATCTTTATGTTCGAGGCATCCATTTGCTTTACTCCCAATTGAACCAAATTACGATTTCCATTCCAACATTTCTGAATATCAGTACTAGCAACATCTCTAAATATATCTCATGCACCGAACGATTATCACCACTGATACTACCCCAGCTAGGCGACTTACCCAAATATCAAACTTTGCTTAGATCAGCTCAGTCCAACACCTTTCCTGCCATCTCAATATCTCACAGGGTGAACATCTATATCGAGGTTTGTGTGACCCACGAAGATCTCGCCGCCACGCCAAGGGATAGTGTCGCCACAATTTTAACGTGGACACACTCGCCACAATTCCTATGTTGCGCATGGAATATTTCTTCGCGCTGCTTTCACTGCCTCGAAGCATAGAATATCACCTTTGCCTCCCGAACGAGAAAGCTTCCCATACTAAGTTCCGAGACATCTTGTAAATCTGAGGCACGTCTGTCCCTTCCAGTATTCGTAAGGATTTGATCTGAACGAGCCGTTGCTTTAACTTCACGAGCTAGTTTTACAGTCGTCAATTCATATGAATGCTATTCCCTTCCAGGGCATGATGAGTCAGAGGCGATGCCATCGATATAAATCTGCGACTCTGAATCTCATCAGTTGACTTAGGCCAATCCCACCATCGCTTCGATCTTCTGGCTGCATCTTCAGCTGAAGACTATCCCAAGAGTCTCTCGAATCCAACACTCAGTCGATAAGCCAAATCTCATTGCTCACATCTGCCCTCTACGCATTCCCAAATATGCTGCCTCAAGGGTCGTTCTATGGGTCTACCATATTCATATCCGATTCAGCGGACAAGGTCGCTTAGGGTTAGCTGTCCCGAAGCTACGCTCGATAATTGTAATCATCACGATGGACAGTTACTATAAACCATGCTATATCTCATCTCCAAATCTGAATCAAAATCCAACCATCCACCCGAGCAAACTCCCGAATCCGAGCACCGACCTCGTTGAAATTGTCTTCCATCAATCCGTCGTTCTGCCCTGAATCCATCAATTTTCCGAATTGTCATGTTCCACAATGCACGTCCAACTTACTCAAGCAGCACAGTGATTTGCTCCGACGTTGCTCTCATATTTAGCTATCTTCAAAAGTCAATCCGTCACAAACCTTTTGCCTTCTGTTGTTGCCATAATCCGTTCACGTCTTCCGGAGAATTCGTCTTCCATCGTTGCAACATCTTGCCCAAAAATTCCAATTCACTTCTCGAGTAGCAATAACCAAAATCTATCAAGTTTGTGTGAATCCATCGCTTTGCCGCTCCAAACCAAGTTCGTGTTTCATTGCTCAACCAACAGCTCAAATGCGTTGCCCAAAATCGTAGTTCGTGCTCGTTATCATTCTATTCACCCATCGCTTGCTCAAGCATAACCCAGTTGTTCGTTCTGATCTCGTCCATCTCTTAAGCCTAATGATGCTTATTTGTATCAGTCCGTTCTCGATATACTCAACTCAATATTCGCTTATTTCATTTTCATTCTTCCCAACTCAGCCGACGTGCACCAACCAACTTGTATTCTCGTTTTACGAGTCTGTTCAGGCAATTCCCATAGATGTCCAACCAAAATATTTCCAATGCCTTGCTCAAAATATGGTATCCCATATACCACTCCGAATCGAGTCGCTACTCGCACTACAATTTCCTTACAGAATTCCAAAATCCGTTCGAACCATCCTTCATGCGTGATCATGCCTTTCCCAATTCGAGTTTGACACAAAACTCAGGCAACGCTTGAATTGTCCAACTATTTCCATCGTCTGATACTTCTCAACATAAACAATCGTGCAATGATTATCTTTCAAATAGTCCAACCCAATACCCAACGGTTTCACACATTTGTTGTACGAGCCACTCGTGCCAACTTATTCTGATATTTCTGAGCCAAACTCAAACATGCCCAACCGATGCGCCACAGCCAAAATTCCAACTTATATCCAACACAATCGCTAGACGAGCAACTCGTGCAAGGATCTATTCTCATCGAATGTTTCTACTCAAAATATGTCGCATAACCAAATCTCATATGCCAACTTACTGATCCATTGAGGCAATCAGAACTCCCCGAATGATAAGCCAAGCTAACCCAACGATAGCCCACAACTTGTTGCCCAAATACAATAACGCCAACCAACTTGCTGCACGAATGAAACAATGCCTAACGAGGCTAAGTGATCCTACGAAACCAACCAAGGCAACACAACCAAGAAAAATAACATACAGCCACAACTAGCAATAAATAGACTTATTGCATGAAACATCCGATGCGGCACCGAGTAGAGTCAAGAGCTAGACGACACGCGAAAGCTATTTAGAGTTTGTGATGAAGCGAAGGACCAAGTCCGAGAAAATGAACCGGGCGCTCTGATACCAATCTGTCACGCCCCAATCTCCCGCAAGCTCGATAGTCCCTGCTGAACGAGAATCACCACGTTGTAGCTCTCCCGCAGGACAATCGTTCCCATCGGAACGTGATGCCGTACGAGCCTGGAGTTACGCTCGTACAAGGCGATGTTATTAAATACCAAAGTTATCATCGAAACAACCAAGTTACAGCGGAAGCCATTTTTATGTACCAAGCACACATCAGAGTATACGCATCGAAGCTCACAATAGGGTCCAAATGAAATGCCTAGAGGCAATGCCACAAAGGCGATGCCACGGAGATGATAAAATACTCTTGCTCTTTTCTCTAGCCCACAAAGGTACTTACAGTTCATACATCATGTCTCGTATATCCAAGCAGCGCCACTACGCCTGTGTACCTAAAATATTGCCCACAAAGGTGGGTCAGTACACAACCGTACTGGTGAGCGGGGTAACCCACTCGCCTAAGCCGACACTAAGTAAAATAGTGAATGCAAACAGTTATATGGTAATCTTTCTAGTTGAATCCTAGATTCATTTCATGGCATATGAATGACATGTTAAGGAAAGCTGTAAAGCAGTTTAAGCATGCAAACATTCAATCTCAAACCAAACGACAAGCATTTATATAACCGACCCGTCTTACTCAATGCCATCGCTTGCACGATAACATATCGAACCATCAGTCTCGCCTCAATATCCATCCTTAACCAAAGTTTACATATTCCAATCTCAAGTGCACACTCTTGCCGAGGCAAGGTGGCCGCGCCTACACGATGCGACAAACCAACCAAAGAAAAGCAAGCCATCACTTATACTATATGAAGTCACTGGCTAAAAGCCACGAAGGACATTGATCGGACCAAGATCAATAGGGCAATCCTACCCGATCCAGGGTTGGGCAGCTACTCCCGCCTGGTGGTATCGGACTACCAGCACTACGCCCAATCGCACGATGCCTATTATTTTCTCCATGGTAGAACGGTCCCGGTGCCCCGGTGCCTCATCCCGTTCCAGGAAACCAAACCATGTGCCACGCAGGTTGTCCGTGACTATGCAGACACGTAGGTATGACGAGAGGATCAAAATATTCTCGCCCCACCAAGTGATCCTAGACTCATTTAACCGATATCCAACCAAATATCCATAACCATTCTTCCAACATATCTATCCAAGAGATCCAAATCTCGACCTCAATATATAGCCCAAGGCACCAAATATTAAGTGTTTCATAGGCACGATGCCTCTTCTCAACATAGAGTCCAAATAGGTGCAACACCCAAGCTCGAAGCAAAACCCATGGCACAATGCCGTTTCAGTGGCAAAATGCCCCATTCGTGGCACGATGCCCCATCAAGCGACACAACGCCCTTGTCGATGCAGTTGTTCGATTTCGAACCACAACTGCTCGCTTTGCAAGACAAAGCGACTCAGTGATACTCGTGCACGGATGCACGTTCGCTCGCCCGAATTCCCAATATTCCCGATTACCTCATATGTATCATCCCAACCGTCCAAGTAAAATCCCAAGTATCCAACCGACTGCCTCAAATGTAATAATCCAACCATCGCTCCAACTATCCAACACGTAAATCATATCAAGCCACAATCCTACCAAGCCAACGACGTACACTCTATACACGCCTCAGTGTAGTGATTCTCGAGTTTTAGCCCAAGTGTTCAAGCCTTTTATGTGTTTTCTATATTATTAGGCATGAAGGAGTAGAGGAGAAGGGAAAGAGCCCACTCACAATGATTGATCCCATTAGGCATCCTGTCCTGCCGATACGGCCAATCCCTTGAACCCGTGGTCCGATGCAAGCGCGATCTACTCAACTGGTATGACCGTACGAGCAGGCCGTGCTCTCCAAATCATCCGACAGATCGGACTAAGGAAGACGGCATTATCGCTTCCATTCAGCTATTCAGTATTGTTCTGAATGAACACCTGATTTCCATCGAACCCGGTAGCCATCTGCATATTGAAACCAACTCGATTAATCCTTCTTCTCGAAATCCAACATTTTAAATGTAACCAGCATTTGATTCATTCAATCCAACTCAGCATAACGCTCCGAGCGGTTGTGGGATATTACAGAAGATTCCGTCTCATGAATAGTGTCAAGTGTCCTGGGTATAATGTACTTGATAAGATAAGTACGAGAAATATAGGGTCTCGGTATCCATGTCTAGATGACAATACACAACGCCGCGTACGATGTTGGCACCCGACTATTAATCGAACGCTAAGTAAGTCACACGGTCCTAGGTCAAGCATGTACAACAATATATAAATAAGGCAAGGAAATATGTAACAAGAACTGCAATGTTGGCAAGGTACACTTGCCTGGTGTTTGGTTTCCAATTGTGAAATCTCCAGGAACATCTCTGGATGCTGAAACAAACATTACCATCAGGTTCAGAAAATATCAAATAGCTAGAAACGCCTGTCCTTGAGTCCAATTTGGAGACAAGGGCAAAAATGACAATTTCGGGTCAAAGCGGGGTCCACATGTGGCCTGCTTCGCACCGAAAAATGTGTCAGGGACAAAGTTCTCCAAATTCGTCAATGTCAACAAGTCCAGAACGATGATACGAACCCATCAGAACTTCCAGAATTAGATTCTGATGCGCCGATCCCAAAATCGCCCGTTAAGTGGAGCCTATGGGGCCCACGATATGCAATTTTGTCAACGTTCTCAGAATCAAACCAAACTTGGGTCATAGGACCTGCGTATCGCTACGAGTCCGATGGCGCAAGTTCCGTTTCGATCTGCCGTGTGTACACAAAGATACAACAAGTTTCAGAATAGACGAATACGGGACGGTGTCAGCGGATATGCGTTGATTCCGGTGTGCACGCATATCCAAATCAACTTCTGCAAAATCTTGCATATCCGTATCAACGGCAAACACGTATCGGTGAAGACCGCACACGACCAAGTCATCCCGTTTGGCGGGGCGTACTCAGTTCCGGGGTAAAACAGGACATTATTTTTCCTGTTTTTGGATCGTGGTTCGCGATCGCCACAGGACGCGACACCCCGAGCGGTTTGCACGGACATCGAGAGGGTCACGCAGGGTTCGCGTTGCAACAGACGAAACCGAAAATGGGTTAACGAGCAGAGAGAACGGGTTACCTGAATAGGGCTCCGTGAAACCGAGATTTCCGTGTCCGTGTCGACACGACGTGTCCGAGTTCTAGGGTTTAGGTTTGGGGCTTAGCCGGAGATGCGGCGGCTGCTGGTGGCCGGAGGGAGGCAGGGGACGGCGGAGGCGGCGAGGGCCGGAGGCGGCGGCGTGCGGGGAGGCGGCGCAGGGGCTCGTGCGGCCGGAGGCGGGCCGGGGCAGCTGCGGGTTGCTGGAGAAGAGGAGTCGGGCGACCGGCTCTGCGGGGGGGTTCTGGACGGGGACGGGCGGAGAAGAGAGGAGGCGGTGAGGCGGGAGGCGGTGGCGGCATCGCGGGCGGGGAGTCGTCGTGGCTAAGGTGGTCCGGACGGAGGGAAGGTCGTGAAGGGGAGGTTTTATAGGCGGAGGAGAGGGGGAGGCGGAGGAGAGGGGGATCATGGCCAAGGGGAGCGGAGCGGGGCGGAGCGCCGGAGGACGCGGGCGGCCGCCGGAGGATGCGGGGAGGGCTGTTGGGTCGTGGAGGAGAGAGAGGGAAGCGGGTGAGGGCCGGGTCGGGTCGGGTAGGACCCGGCCCATTAGGGGGGCAGTCCGGTCCGGTTTGGTTGGACCGGGTTCAGGCCGGTTCAGCCCGGTTTGAACCCGCTTCAACCCGATTTATTTTGATTTTTAATAAAAATAGGTTTTGGGGCTTTTAAAAATATTTTCGGGGTCCAATAAATTCCAGAAAAATTACCCTTAGTTCAATATTTTATTTTACACCCAAAAATATTATTTTCATATTATTTTAATATATTTTAAAAATATTTAATTTTGTTTAATGCCGAAAATACCTTGTTTTTAATTAGTAAAAATTCCCGAAAAATCCCAGAAAATTCTGAAAAATCCTGTTTTAAAATCCTGAAAAATCAGGGGGTTTACACTCCAATCCTGACTGGATAACATTTTTCAGAGGACCTTAAGGATTTCTATCCTACTCACTATGGCCCAAGAGTAGAGGGAGACTATATACCGAAGATTCCAAAGGAGTCACTCTCCTTAGAGGAGACACCATCCACAGTCATTTAGACAGCTTCTTGGTCTAGTTATCTATGTATTAAATTGTTCTAACTTGAGATTTGGATTGTATTATGTTGAGATTATTTATGTTGGGATAGCTAGACTCTAGATTTTTGTTGTATTTGGGTTGTGTGATAGACTTAAGTCAGAACTTACTTATCTTTTATATCTTATCGTGCCAATTACTTTCCTATAGTTATTGTGATTGAATATCTTATGAATTGATGATCAAATACATTATTCATTGACCTTCTTATGGATTTGAGATCATTGACAGGTTCTTTTGTGAGTTATATTTAGTAGTCTTGAGACATAGACAGCGTTCTACCGTCGATGCTGTGGCGTAGGCTGGACGTACCCACGACTCATGTTCAAATTCCTGGTGTGGGTCGTGACACATTTTAGTGGTGGCCCATGCAGGTCTAGATTCACAATTAGAGCAATATCGCAGTAGCGCTCACTTAGAGTATTGCTACGAGCCTGCTTTAGGAAATAGGATTTAGGCTGAGAGTTTGCTCAATCACAACTAAAAATTTTCTAATTTTATAATGTTATTCTGAATAATTATTCTCTTTAAATTTTATCGTCCTTCTTTGATGATATCGTATTCGTTGCCTTAATTAATTTTTTTGATCTGTTTTCAGGATGCCACCGAAGACTAGGTCGTTGAGATTGGGACCCACAGCTTCAGAGATATTTGCCACCTCTCGACCTGACCCAGAGACAGCTGGAGTTGCTTTTCTTACTTCACCTGTTCATGTGGGAGTTTCTAAAGTTTTGGGGGGTCCTCCTCCCCCACCTTTTTCGAGGGTTGTCCCGGCTGTTACGGAGCATCTTCCTCCACCACCGACTCTATTTCCCGGAGGTATGCCCATTGATGGGGCACAGATGTTCACACTGATCCAGGGCATGGTAGATACTCAGAGGACGTCGACAGAGGCTTAGCGAGTTCAGGCTAAGGTGTAGAGAGTGCAGGCAGAGGTGCACCAAGCACAGACAGAGCTGATGAGAGGGACCATGGAGAATGCTCATCAGGTGGCTCTCCAGGCTGTGGAGAGAGTCGCACAGCAGCAGCAGCAGTATCCTGGCCAGCAGCACCAAAGGCCAAGCAATATAGTGGACTTCAAGAGGATGATGCCTCGGGAGTTCAAGGGCGTTGAGGGGATACTATAAGTCGATGATTGGCTGGAGGACATAGAGAGGAACTTGCGCTTGGCGCAGATTCCAGAGATTCTGCAGATTGAGGCCGCCTGCAGCCAGATGTTCGATATTGTGCTGACTTGGTTTCATACAGAGCCGAGACTTACTTTTAGAGAACTTACTTAGGAGGCTTTTAAGGTACTTTTCAAGGAGAAGTTTTTTCCGACATGGCCCTGGGAGCCTTGGAGAGTCAGTTCCATGACTTGGTCCAAGGGAACATGTCGGTCGATGAGTACGTCGCAGAGTTTTGTCGCTTGAGTCATTTTGCACTGTCGATGATTCGAGACCCAGGAGACCGAGCCCAGAAGTTCAGGAAGGGGCTGATGAGAGAGATCAAGTCTCGTACTTCTGGACGTCACACTGCTACCTTTGAGGGCATTCTGATGGATGCCCAGATTGCTGAGGATGATTTGGACCTCAGACCCAATAGAGGACACAACTTTTCTGGAGGAGCGAGTGGTAGCGCGGGACCGGCCAAGCATCCCTACTTCCAGCAGCAACAGACACCGTATCAGCACCAGGCACTAGCTCGAGGACACATTCAGCAGCAGCCTCAGAGGCAGACCCAGCCCGCTGTCCAGTGTGCATACTGTCACGCCCCAGACCCGCCCGGTCTGCCGCTCTGCCTTGCCTCATCCCGTATAGTCGGATTATCGAACCGGACACGAATCACCGCACCTCGGCGCACCGGACGCGAATTACTGTGCTCGTCCCGCGGGTGCGAGAAAGGGATTTTCGAGTGGCCCGTAGGAGTGTATCGGGGATATGATGCCGTACGATCCTGGGGTTGCGCCCATACAACGTCAATCGTTGAAGTTGATAGTTGGCTATCATCGCATCAATCGAGTAAGGAGCGGAAAGGGACTTATTGTAATACAATGCATTTAGCCAACTAAGTATTTGGGACAATCGAGGGACTTGGGTTCCTTTATGCAAAGGCATTCGTTTGTTGCATACATTATACCCCCTTATACGATAGCATATCAGGGCAACAATCAAAATCAGGATTCCGGGTCTTAGGGACTGTGGCACGCCTATCGCTCCCTCAGACGATCCAGTACCTGCAAGCAAGTAAACTGTTGGTGGGTCAGCACTTTTATAAGTACTGGTGAGATAAAACAACTGAACAGAAATAAGCATTCA
This sequence comes from Iris macrosiphon, assembly GCA_036927795.1. NCBI lineage: Eukaryota > Viridiplantae > Streptophyta > Magnoliopsida > Asparagales > Iridaceae > Iris > Iris macrosiphon. Next base: position 356,142,110 of record JAYESA010000004.1, read on the forward strand.
CTCAAACCAACACTAAGTAATCATGTTATAAAATATTACATTACTAGCGATTTTTCTAGTTTTACCTAGGTTCGTTTCATGCAGTTCTAGCAGAGTCATATTTTATTGTTTGGAAACACCTTTGGAAACAGAGTTTCATATGCAATAAGCAAGCAAGAAATCGTTCATGTTCCAGGGTGTGCGCAGCGTGTCTAGTGAGACTCCAGGGTCAAATGCATAGCTAGACACACATGCACGATCTTAGGGGCAGTCCTCTATCCAAGCCAACACAATGACTTAGCTATATGCAGGGCGGTCCCCGAGTATCTCAAGATCGACAGCTGGTTATACAGCATACCAATGACTCATTCATCTGATGCTAATGGCAGTTGTGACTCATGGTTGCTTTCCACTATCTCTGTAGCAGCCGTGACACATGCAGTTCAGCTCTCCACCAAAACTATTGTCCGACCGCGTGCGAATGCATGGAACACTATCAAATAAACTCTAGTATGCAGACGAGAAGAACCATCAGAATAGTTATCGTTGTTGCAGGGCAATCCGAATTATCACTTGAACACATTCAGGCACAATATGGTTCTCTCGAAGCATAGACGATAGTGAACATGCTCATGCACTCTAGGCAAGCGTTTCAGGATTCTCATTTAGCAGACTTATCGTTTCAAAGACAAGCTAGGTGAGTTTGTTCATTAACATGCAAGGCAGGTTCTATCATTCTCTTATGAAAATATTGCAAGCAAAAACTCAGGTCATTATTAAGGCGTACAAGAATCAGAGAATGAAGTTCTGCCCACTCACCTTGATACATAATGCCGACGCGGAGCGGGATATTACACGTACTGTGGGAAGGCGGGACACACGAGGGACATCTACAGGAAGAGGCTGGGTACATGTTTGTCTTGTGGATCGTTAGTACACCAGTTGAGAGACTGTCCATCTATTCAGACTCGTCCAGGTCAGGGTAGAGCAGCCGCTCAGAGGGGACCTGCCAGAGTACCTACTGTACCAGGAGGCCAGCAGAGGGGACCTCCACTTTCACCACAGCAGCAGAGGTTTGCCCAGCACCAGCAATAACAGAGAGGTGTGCCCCAGGGACGAGCATATGCCATGACGATTGAGGAGGCCGAGCCAGCAGGAGACGTGATTTCAACTTTAGTTCTTTTCGATTATATTCCAATACTTGCATTATTCGATTATGGTGCTTTCCATAGTTTCGTGTCTGTATCTTATGGTATTAAGGATCGTTTGGAGGCGGAACCCTTATATAGGACTTGCAATATCACGACTGGCGGGGGCATTATTCTAGTCAAAAAAATTTGCAAGGACCGGAGAGTATCGTTGGAAGGCCGAGAGTTGAGTGTGTGCTTACTCGTAATGCCACTTTCTTGATATATATTGTACTCGGAATGGACTGGTTGAGTAGGCACCATGCTACTATAGATTATCGTGGAGGTAGAGTGATATTTCGACCGCTAGGAGAGCCAGAGTTCAAGGTCGCCAGAGGAGCAGCGGAGCAGAGCAGGGGCACTTTTGTGGAGCCAGGATGGAGGAAGAGGAGTTGCCACATCCTTTGATAGCAGAGTTTCTAGATGTCTTTTTAGAGGAGTTTCCAGGTTTGTCGCCAGACAGAGATATCGAGTTCTCTATAGACTTGGTGCCAGGAGCGAACCGATATTACAGCACGTATATAGGGTCAACAACAGCGAACTGGCAGAACTGAAGAAGCAAGTTAAGGAGTTGTAGGACAAGGGCTTCATCAAATCTAGTTTATCACCATGGGGAGCTCCGGTATTGTTCGTACCGAAGAAGAATGGGTCGGTACGTATGTGTATCGACTATAGAGCTCTGAACAACCTCACTATCAAGAACAAATACCCGTTATCGAGGATAGATGATCTCTTTGATCAGTTGAGTGGAGCGAAGGTGTTTTCAAAGATAGACTTGAGGTCAGGCTACCACCAGGTGAAGGTGAAGAGAGAAGACATTCCGAAGACAGCTTTTCGGACCCGATATGGCTAGTTTGAGTTTATGGTAATGCCATTTAGATTGACTAATGCCCCGACAGTATTCATGAACTTGATGAATAAGGTGTTCCACCAGTATCTTGACAAGTTCGAGGTAGTGTTCATCGATGACATTCTTGTGTATTCGAAGACCCCAGAGGAGCATGATGAGCACCTGAGGATGGTTTTGGAGACTCTCAGGACAGAGGAGATTTAAGGAAAGCTTTCAAAGTGTGAGTTCTTCCTTGACAAGGTTGAATTCCTTGGGCATGTGGTGATGGGTGACGGGATCTCAGTTAACCCGAAGAAGATTAAGGCAGTAGAGTCGTGGGCTACTCCCAGTTTAGTAGCTGATATCAGGAGTTTTCTCAGACTAGCAGGTTACTACAGAAGGTTTGTACAAGACTTCTCCAAGATTGCAGAGCCGATGACTAGGCTGACCAGGAAGGATGTGGATTTTGTCTAGATGGAGGATTGTCAGGCTGCATTTGATGAGTTGAAGAAGAGATTGATGACAGGTCCAGTATTGACGTTGCCATCAGGGACAGGTGGATTCACTATCTATAGTGATGCTTCAGGAAAGGGTTTGGGTTGCGTTCCTCAGCAGCACAGGAAGGCGATTGTCTATGCTTCCAGGCAATTACGTCCTCATGAAAAGAACTACCCTACCCACAATTTGGAGTTGGCAACGGTTATCTTTGTTCTAAAGTTATGAAAATACTATCTGTACGGAGAGCGTATAGAGATCTTCACGGACCACAAGAGCTTGAAGTACGTGTTTACACAGAAAGAGCTGAACATGAGGCAGAGGAGGTGATTGGAGTTGATAAAAGATTTTGACATCTCATTGCAGTACCACCCAGGAAGGGCCAATGTAGTCGTTGATGCCTTGAGCAGCTATCCGATGGCTATGTACTTGACGACAAACATACACTTGTTGGCCGATCTTGAGAACTTGGGAATTGAGGTACTAGTTCCCGGTATCGAGATTCAGTTATGGGGATTGCAGATACAGTCCGAGCTGATGGACAGAATCAGAGCTACGCAGTATGATGATGAGACTCTGAGGAGTATCAGGGCACAGGTTCGGACATGATTATCAGAATACTTCACTATTGCTGATGATGGGTCATTACGACACGTTACTAGGATATGTATGCCGAACGGAGAGCTGCACGAGGAGGTTTTGCAGGAGGCGCATCGCTCTTAGTACTCGATGCATCCAAGTGCCAACAAGATGTATCAAAACCTGACGGAGCATGTATGGTGGTATGGTATGAAGCGCGAAGTAGCACGCTTTGTATCTCGGTGTTTAGTGTGCCAGCAGGTGAAGGCGGATCGACAGAGGCCAGGTGGATTGCTTCAGCCTTTACCGATCCTAGAGTGGAAGTGAGAGCACGTGACTATGGATTTTGTTTCAGGGCTTCCGCGTTCTCCAGGAGGAAAGGACGCAATTTTGGTCATCGTGGATAGGTTGACCAAATCAGTCCACTTCTTACCATTCAAAGTGGGTACATGGACGGAGAAGCTAGTAGAGATGTATGTGCGATAGATTATTAGATTACATGGGGTTCATGCGAGCATCATCTCGGATCAGAATAATTGTTTTACTTCTCACTTCTGGAGGAGTTTATAGACTAGCTTGGGCACTCAGCTCAAGTTCAGTACCGCATATCACCCCCAGACAAACGGGCAGTCTGAAAGGACTATTCAGACTCTCGAGGATATGCTACGCACTTGTGTTCTAGATCTCGAAGGTTCTTGGGAGGATCATCTACACCTGGTAGAGTTTGCTTACAACAACAGCTACCAGGCCAGTATTGAGATATCACCATTCGAGGCTCTATATGGACGGAGGTGTCGTACACTGTTATCTTGGAATGATGTCAGAGAGAGAGCCTTGTTGGGACCAGAGATGGTCGTGGATGCAACAAAAAAGGTAAAACTCATCAGAGACCGACTTTGAGTGGCGCAGGACAGACAGCAGTATTGGGACGACAACCACTGTAGACCCTTGGAGTTTGAGGTATAGGTTTTGTTATTTTTACTTGTGATTGTTTTGTTTTAGATTGGGAGTTAAGGCTGCTTTTTTTCTAGGTTGGCGATTTGGTGTTCTTACAGATTTCTCTAACACGGGGCACGATTCGCTTTGGTGGAGGCAGAAAGCTTAGTCCATGGTACATTGGACCTTTCGGTATTCTTGCGAGGGTCGGTACAGTGGCCTATAGACTAGACTTGTCACCTGCACTAGAGGGAGTACATGACGTGTTCGACGTGTCGCAGTTAAGACGGTACATGGCGGATCCTATACACGTACTAGATCACTCGGAGATCAAGGTTGGTCCCACTCTCAGCTATCCTGAGTAGCTCGTAAAGATTTTGGATTGTAGGGAGAAGGTATTGCGAAACCAAACTATTTCTTTGGTTCATGTTGTATGGAGATATCACTCTCCAGGCGAGTCAACCTGGGAGAGAGAGGACGAAATGCGCGAGCAGTACTCGTATCTCTTTGAACCTTGAGGTATAATTCTTTCTTGTACTGTATTGTTTTCTTTTGGTAGTTAGTTTCTTTCTTAATTTTGAGGACGAAAATTTTCTTAGGTGGGTAGGATTGTCACCCTTACATTTTTAATCAAGGGTAATTTGATAATTGACATGGGTATTTTAATTTTAGGAGTATTGTATTTAAATATTATGTATGTGATTAATTATTTGTTGTATTAATTATTGATTGTTAGATATAGTATCTATTTTTGGACTTGTGTAGTGGACCTAACTAATTAAGTTAGATGCATGAACCCAACAATTTATTTTGGTTTAGATTGATCCCAATAATTAGGCCCATGGATTAGGAGGATGGATTAATTAGTGAAACCATTAGACTATAACATTTTCTCCTTAATTAATTTCTTCATGAGAGCCCCCAAGGGGTGTTTTGGACATTTTAAATTGCTTGAGGAGAGGATTATATGGCCGGCCATTAGAGGAAGGAGAGAGAGTGTCTCTCATTTTATTTTTTTATTGCATTTAGATCTACATTTTTCTCCTTTCTAATTTTTTCATTCTCTCACCAATTTCTTCACAAATTCTTTTCCTATTCTTCAATTGAGGCTACTAAAACAAGGATCTACAAGAAGAAAGTAAGGAGAAACAAGGAGGAGGCCAAGATCTACAAGGAGGAGGCTACATTCAATATTTGGAGATTTTTATTGGGAATCCATCTCCCAATAGGTATATTTTAGTTTTTTCTCTTGTAGTAGGTTCTAAATCTAAGATTTAACCATGAACAACTACCCCATATGCATAGGCTACCCATAGGAATTGGTTTTAGGTTCATAGGAGACCTATGGTGGAAGTTATGTGTGTTTTGTCAAATGGTCACATGTGAATAATTGTAGTGTTTGTCAAATGGTCAAATAGATCAATATAACATGTGAATAATTATTTGTGACTATTATCGTGTCCACAATTGGATACGTGTAGGCCATATCTCGTCAATTTGGTGATACGGGTGCGCTGCACTCCACGTGTTTGGTTTATTGCTCTAAACTCTATATGATATGTATATGTATATGAGCATGTTTATATGATATTTGTATATAGAGGATATCTATAGAGTATATATATATATATATATATATATATATATATATATATATATATATATATATATATATATAACTAGATATATATATGTGTATGTGTGTGAGTGTATATATATATATATATATATATATATATATATATATATATATATATGAGGATTTGATACATATAGATAGATTGGTGTATATATATACATAGAGGTATATGTATATATGTGTGCATTGTGTGTGTGTGAGAAGGCACTACTCGAGCAATTGGACAGCAACTGAGGACAAGGAGCTCGGACATAGTCAACAGCAGGGAGCAATTTTTAGTGTGTAACCCCCCATGCACAGCAGCAGGGAGTGCACAGGAATGTGCAGCATTACATCAACCTCTCGAGCAGTGAACATGATACACACTGCTAGAAGCAATACAGGTAGTGGTAGCAATGTGTTCAGCCACAGTAAGAAGCATGTTGCAGTACATTTCAGCATGAGCCAGTGTAGTATAGCCACAATGCAATCAACAACAACTACACACAGCAGGGAGCTTCACTGCATCTCGTGCATTGAGATGTGCAGTGCCAGCAAGGTTTCGGGCATAGTGGAAAGAGGGGGAGACACTGTGCAGTGCCCACGAGTAGAGTATGCAGGGAGTTTCTGTGCAATATACAATAAGGCATCGAGGCAACTGAGAGCAGAGACTGCACAGAAATATGCAGTGCATCTCGTGCACAAATCAACAGGGAGAAGTATTAGGTTCAGCAAGAGCAACCACTGCAGTTTAGCCAAATGCACAGCCAACTGAAGTATGCAACATCAGCCAGTACATACAGTGGCAGCAACTACTTCAACTGTAGAAAGTTTAATACCTCGAGCTCGTGCAGCCTCAGGCATTTAGCAGGTTCAACAGGTTTGAATTAGCAGCAGGGATACAGTGCACATGAGCAACTGAAGGCAACTCCATACTGAGCACTGTATCAGTATCAGTGTACCAGTTCAATTCAGGTATCAGTATTAGTGTACCAGTTCAATTCAGGTATCAGTATCAGTGATTTCAGTTGCAGTTAGTGAGGTTAGTATATTAGTGTTAGTTAGTTTAGTGTTATGGTGTAGGTATATGGTTAGTTAGAGGTTAGATGGTTTGGTTTAGTAGTTTATAGTAGTTCAGTTAGTAGTTAATTACTTGTTAACTAGTTATGTACCCAGATACTTGTTAGTCTAAGTAGTTCGATAGGTATGTATATACTTGTTAGATTAGCTATATGTATATATGTAGATATGTAGATATGTGGTATTGAATTTTTAGTTAATAGACATATGTATGGTATTAGTATATTATATATTTTATAGTTAGAACTTGAGGTATATATATATATATATTAGCTATACTCAATAGGTTTTTGAATTACCATGGGATATCAAGGTAATGTCAAGGTAATGGGTCGATACCAATGTATTGGGTTTGGGTATCGAGATAGGTAGTGTGATACGCATTGGTGCAAGGCCAAGGTATCCTGATTTCAGTAATTAGTTAAGATACTATAAATATTGACTTGTATATATATACAAATTACTATTTTCATATATTAAAACTTGCATATCTTGAGATATGTCATTTTGTGTGTTTTATAGTACCTTAGATTAGCTAGTATAATTTAGTTTTATTGTGTATCGACCTAGTGTCTTAGTATTAGACTCTTGCAACCTAGAATTAGTCTGTTTGACTTAGAAATGGCTTTATGACTTAGATTTGCATCAGTTTAACTTATTTTTATTCCAGAACCTTGTATCGATGCAACATACTATATATAGGTCTGTGTGAAACTAGCTTGGGCATCGAGAGACATACCTTGCCAGGACTTCAGACGAGTACATTCTCTGACAGTTTTTATTATATTGATTATTACTATGATTCTAGTTGTAGAGTATGCTTGATTCTGACACTGTGGATACACGGGCTAGTATCATAGATACCTGTCATGAGGAGTCATGATTAGAATCCATCGTGCTAGCTGGGGACGAAAAATATTAGCAAGATTATGTGATCATACTCCACTTTACATGCATCATAGCTCACCCCACATATTACGTTGGGTGTAGCCTGACCATTTACATGCCTCATAGTCTGTTATATATGATTAGCCTGACTATTGCTCGCGTCATAGCTAACCAGATGGTTATCCTAACCTCACATGTATCATAGCCAATCATATATAACAAGCCTGATCTAGTCCTGTAAACCCCCTCAATTATATTATGTAGATAGTTAGAGTGGACCAGAAAAATTTTGATAGAAGATATTGAGGTTTAGAGTAGAGGATATTTACCTGGAATTTAAATCCAATTAATTAAAATATTGGCACACCCTATCTTTGTCTAATTATTCGGAGCCCAATGTCAGCCCATAAATTCCGAACAAATATCGTACACTCGACTCAACTCGCCAAATTAGGCACTGGACTTTTCTGACTGTTAAAATCAACTTTTGTGTGCTCTAAATTAATTGTGCAATATTTCCGAAAATCGTAACCCGTATTTAATTTCGTGTCGGACACCTGTGTTGTTACCCTCGATTTTTGGGGTACCAATTTAACCCGTTGAGCCGGACCAACTAAAGGGTCCAAGACCGACTCCAAGCCCCCACCATTTTTGTCGTGCCCCGATCCCGCAGGGGCCGATCCCGTAGGGCCTATCGTCCTTGCTTGGTCCCTACGGAACCAATCGTCCTCGCTTGGTCCCTACGGAACCGTTCGTCCTCGCTTGGGCGCGATGCCGTGCAAGCCTAAGTTGCGCTTGCACCAGGCAACGTACCTGCACAAGACAAGTTAGACAAAATATACATATTTAGGCACAGAGTAAAACGCAGAGAACCAAAGTTGAACACATTTGATAGCACACAAAATACTTTTTTTTTATTGAATACTGAAGATTTGGATTACAAAATGCTTGCTTGGCTGAGTTACAAAATATGCCTTAGAAGGCTCACAACTCTTTTACATTCCCAAAACTAGCCACAACGCCCATTACATTATGCCCTTGTAGTAGGACCAAAATAACCAAAACATCTAGCAGAAGGAGAGTAGCCCACTGGAGAGGTAAGCAGCGAAGGAAGCAGCACGAACACAGTCCTAAGGAAGGGTGCGCACACGCTGATTCAGGTTCAGGATGCTTGCCAGACTCTCGCTCCCAGCACCTGGATATTTGCCCACAAACGTGGGTCAGTACTACCACATGTACTGGTGAGCGACCGTGGCCAAACTCACCTTAGAAATCCACACTAAGTAAGCATATGAAGCTAGCATTATTAAGTGGTCTTTCTGGTTGTCTAGTTTCTTTTTAACAATTCATGCTAGGAAACATAGACAATATTTAGCATATGCAGATGATATTTCTTACCCACGGCCGAGCGGTTATCCCTGCAGCAGACACACAAGTTAGCCATAATTTGTATATGAATAACTTATGAATCAATAAGGCATCAAGTGTTAGGTATGCAAGAAGGTAAACCTAGCATGCGCCCTAACTATATGATGGTCCCCTCCATGGGATTAGCAGTTGGGACGTACAAGCCCAATCTCACTAATAGACGAGTCTCCGGTCTACCCAAGGACGTACAAGCCTTAGGTATCTAGATCTCTTCCGGCCGAACGATCCCCAGTGCCCCAGGGACCGCCCGAGAGATAAACCTTGTGCACAAGTTGTCCTGACCAAATGCATGAATGCAAGCCCTATCAGAAAATATGCTATCATGCAACTGATGAACCAAGCACACAAGTCTATCTCTTTTTCTCTTTTCTCGTTATTAAGCTCAAGTCCAGAGTTTTCTCGCCACAATACTCGATTCACAGCATACAAGGGACAGTTAAGCATTCCATAAGCAACTAGTAAGTTAGCAGTTCTATACTTGAAGCATGCAATACTTTCTTTCTCTTTTAGCTTATCTTTTTAGTGAGGCATCATATTTATGTGAACTAGAGATTCTTTATTAGGCATGCAGACTTAAAGGATTCATCGAAGGGCCTAAGCCACTCACCTAATGAATCGAACGAGAGGATGGGGAAGCCTAGGCGACGTTCACTCTTTGGTTATGCGTCCTGAAAATGCAACAATACTTGGTTAGCATACTTCGATCTCTTTCCTCTTACGATTCGAAAAGAAAGCGCAAGCGAGAAGTCGAAATCATGAAAACCAAGTCATTGAAAGCAACTCAAAACACAAAGCAACACAAAACCAAAAAGCAAGGCAACCAACGAAAACTCTTGGACTCATTTCAATAGAAGCCGTTCGATTAATTTGAAGGGTTCATTGCACTTCGTCCGTGTTGATTTGGCGGTAAGGTTTTCCCGAGACTCGATTCTCAACCGAGTCGAAGCAGCGTAGTGTTTCTTAAGTAACCGTTCGGAGCGGGGCGTTACATACTACCCCACTGAGAAGAAGTTTCGTCCTCGAAACTTAAGAGATCAAGGAGGCAAGGGTCAAGCATCAAGAGTTCAAAGGAATAAGACTCACCAACATCGTGTCCGTTCTCATCACGCTCAATATTCAACTGATACACTCTAGGCCTTCTTGTCTGATCAGTTGGTTCCAGAGCAGGACCCGGAGGGGTCTGAGTCTCAACCCGAGCAGTCTTATTGTTTCCACTCCGGTATGGCGGCGGAACCGTCTGGTTTTGGCAGTTCACTGCCTGATGCCCTTTTTCACCGCAGTTATAACACTCATTATTAGCACCACGACAAATATCTATGGTATGGCCTGGTTTGTGGCAGTAAATGCATATAGGACCTGGGCGCCGCTCGCCCGCTGTTTTCTTTTCTCCATCATGGTATCTTTTAGCAGGAGGGTTTCGAGGAGCCGGTGCCCTTTCTGGAGCATTTTGCGGAGTGAACTGCTCATTCTGCACGGCTGCCTCAAAGGCTTGTATATAGGTTTTGCACTCCCGGTTCATAACATCTTTTCTTAGATTATTGTTTAAGCCTTTTATGAACCGATGTGTGCGAGCTGTCTCATCGGGAATCATCGAGCTAGCGAACTTAGCAAGTTTGGAGAATTCCGACTCATAGTCTTCGACGGACATGCTCCCTTGCTTAAGCTCGGTAAACTCGTCTTCTTTTCTCTGCCTGACAGCCGGTGGAAGATAGTGAGCAAGGAATGCTTCCTTGAACATTCCCCATGTGATCCTGCTATCCTGATGCTTGGTGGCAAGGTCTGTTTTCTTGACTTCCCACCAGTCGTGTGCTCGTAATCGCAACTGCATATCTGCGCACGCCACCCTCTTGTTCGCAGGTATTGAGGCAAAGCTAAACAAGCTCTCCATCTTTGCGACCCAGTCCATCACCTTATCCGGCGTGGTCCTGCCTTCAAACTCCGGAGGGTTCAACTTCAGGAACTCAGCGCCTTTAAAGGTAGACTTTCCGGCCACGCGAGGAGGCTCGTTTGTTTCTGCTAATCCTGTGCCTTGAGGCATGGTCGGGGCAGTCACAGGTATTGCGGCGGTTCCCGATGCGCCACTGTTCGCTGCTAGTGTTGTTACAATTTGAGTCAGGGAGTCAAGCTGCTTTTGTTGTGTCGCGGCTCTAGCATCTGCTCGTTGCTGCTGAGCCTCGAATCGTTCTTGTTGTGCAGCATGACGGTCATTTTGATTCTGTAACATTGCAATCAGTCTATCTAATTGATCATCGCTCACGCTAGCTGCGCGCGATGACTCAGGGTTACCAGCACCTGTTTTTGTCATCTATGCTGCAAAAGAGAGTAGCTTGCATTAGTCTCATAACGTATTATAGACTTATTGCATGGGACGTTGGGTTTTCATACTCTTAGGGACCTTTCATACTCTCGATTTACTTCTTATAGATTTGAAATCTATTTTCGAAATTCGGGACTTTTGAAATCGCTTGAAAACTTATATCCTTTTCGAAGACGATGTTTGAAGAGGCCAAGGACGTAAAGCCATGCTCTGATACTACCTGTCGCGCCCCGATCCCGCAGGGGCCGATCCCGTAGGGCCTATCGTCCTCGCTTGGTCCCTACGGAACCAATCGTCCTCGCTTGGTCCCTACGGAACCGTTCGTCCTCGCTTGGGCGCGATGCCGTGCAAGCCTAAGTTGCGCTTGCACCAGGCAACGTACCTGCACAAGACAAGTTAGACAAAATATACATATTTAGGCACAGAGTAAAACGCAGAGAACCAAAGTTGAACACATTTGATAGCACACAAAATACTTTCTTTTTATTGAATACTGAAGATTTGGATTACAAAATGCTTGCTTGGCTGAGTTACAAAATATGCCTTAGAAGGCTCACAACTCTTTTACATTCCCAAAACTAGCCACAACGCCCATTATATTATGTCCTTGTAGTAGGACCAAAATAACCAAAACATCTAGCAGAAGGAGAGTAGCCCACTGGAGAGGTAAGCAGCGAAGAAAGCAGCACGAACACAGTCCTAAGGAAGGGTGCGCACACGCTGATTCAGGTTCAGGATGCTTGCCAGACTCTCGCTCCCAGCACCTGGATATTTGCCCACAAACGTGGGTCAGTACTACCACATGTACTGGTGAGCGACCGTGGCCAAACTCACCTTAGAAATCCACACTAAGTAAGCATATGAAGCTAGCATTATTAAGTGGTCTTTCTGGTTGTCTAGTTTCTTTTTAACAATTCATGCTAGGAAACATAGACAATATTTAGCATATGCAGATGATATTTCTTACCCACGGCCGAGCGGTTATCCCTGCAGCAGACACACAAGTTAGCCACAATTTGCATATGAATAACTTATGAATCAATAAGGCATCAAGTGTTAGGTATGCAAGAAGGTAAACCTAGCATGCGCCCTAACTATATGATGGTCCCCTCCACGGGATTAGCAGTTGGGACGTACAAGCCCAATCTCACTAATAGACGAGTCTCCGGTCTACCCAAGGACGTACAAGCCTTAGGTATCTAGATCTCTTCCGGCCGAACGATCCCCAGTGCCCCAGGGACCGCCCGAGAGATAAACCTTGTGCACAAGTTGTCCTGACCAAATGCATGAATGCAAGCCCTATCAGAAAATATGCTATCATACAACTGATGAACCAAGCACACAAGTCTATCTCTTTTTCTCTTTTCTCGTTATTAAGCTCAAGTCCAGAGTTTTCTCGCCACAATACTCGATTCACAGCATACAAGGGACAGTTAAGCATTCCATAAGCAACTAGTAAGTTAGCAGTTCTATACTTGAAGCATGCAATACTTTCTTTCTCTTTTAGCTTATCTTTTTAGTGAGGCATCATATTTATGTGAACTAGAGATTCTTTATTAGGCATGCAGACTTAAAGGATTCATCGAAGGGCCTAAGCCACTCACCTAATGAATCGAACGAGAGGATGGGGAAGCCTAGGCGACGTTCACTCTTTGGTTATGCGTCCTGAAAATGCAACAATACTTGGTTAGCATACTTCGATCTCTTTCCCCTTACGATTCGAAAAGAAAGCGCAAGCGAGAAGTCAAAATCATGAAAACCAAGTCATTGAAAGCAACTCAAAACACAAAGCAACACAAAACCAAAAAGCAAGGCAACCAACGAAAACTCTTGGACTCATTTCAATAGAAGCCGTTCGATTAATTTGAAGGGTTCATTGCACTTCGTCCGTGTTGATTTGGCGGTAAGGTTTCCCCGAGACTCGATTCTCAACCGAGTCGAAGCAGCGTAGTATTTCTTAAGTAACCGTTCGGAGCGGGGCGTTACATACTACCCCACTGAGAAGAAGTTTCGTCCTCGAAACTTAAGAGATCAAGGAGGCAAGGGTCAAGCATCAAGAGTTCAAAGGAATAAGACTCACCAACATCGTGTCCGTTCTCATCATGCTCAATATTCAACTGATACACTCTAGGCCTTCTTGTCTGATCAGTTGGTTCCAGAGCAGGACCCGGAGGGGTCTGAGTCTCAACCCGAGCAGTCTTATTGTTTCCACTCCGGTATGGCGGCGGAACCGTCTGGTTTTGGCAGTTCACTGCCTGATGCCCTTTTTCACCGCAGTTATAACACTCATTATTAGCACCACGACAAATATCTATGGTATGGCCTGGTTTGTGGCAGTAAATGCATATAGGACCTGGGCGCCGCTCGCCCGCTGTTTTCTTTTCTCCATCATGGTATCTTTTAGCAGGAGGGTTTCGAGGAGCCGGTGCCCTTTCTGGAGCATTTTGCGGAGTGAACTGCTCATTCTGCATGGCTGCCTCAAAGGCTTGTATATAGGTTTTGCACTCCCGGTTCATAACATCTTTTCTTAGATTATTGTTTAAGCCTTTTATGAACCGATGTGTGCGAGCTGCCTCATCGGGAATCATCGAGCTAGCGAACTTAGCAAGTTTGGAGAATTCTGACTCATAGTCTTCGACGGACATGCTCCCTTGCTTAAGCTCGGTAAACTCGTCTTCTTTTCTCTGCCTGACAGCCGATGGAAGATAGTGAGCAAGGAATGCTTCCTTGAACATTCCCCATGTGATCCTGCCATCCTGATGCTTGGTGGCAAGGTCTGTTTTCTTGACTTCCCACCAGTCGTGTGCTCGTAACCGCAACTGCATATCTGCGCACGCCACCCTCTTGTTCGCAGGTATTGAGGCAAAGCTAAACAAGCTCTCCATCTTTGCGACCCAGTCCATCACCTTATCCGGCGTGGTCCTGCCTTCAAACTCCGGAGGGTTCAACTTCAGGAACTCAGCGCCTTTAAAGGTAGACTTTCCGGCCGCGCGAGGAGGCTCGTTTGTTTCTGCTAATCCTGTGCCTTGAGGCATGGTCGGGGCAGTCACAGGTATTGCGGCGGTTCCCGATGCGCCACTGTTCGCTGCTAGTGTTGTTACAATTTGAGTCAGGGAGTCAAGCTGCTTTTGTTGTGCCGCGGCTCTAGCATCTGCTCGTTGCTGCTGAGCCTCGAATCGTTCTTGTTGTGCAGCATGACGGTCATTTTGATTCTTTAACATTGCAATCAGTCTATCTAATTGATCATCGCTCACGCTAGCTGCGCGCGATGACTCAGGGTTACCAGCACCTGTTTTTGTCATCTATGCTGCAAAAGAGAGTAGCTTGCATTAGTCTCATAACGTATTATAGACTTATTGCATGGGACGTTGGGTTTTCATACTCTTAGGGACCTTTCATACTCTCGATTTACTTCTTATAGATTTGAAATCTATTTTCGAAATTCGGGACTTTTGAAATCGCTTGAAAACTTATATCCTTTTCGAAGACGATGTTTGAAGAGGCCAAGGACGTAAAGCCATGCTCTGATACTACCTGTCGCGCCCCGATCCCGCAGGGGCCGATCCCGTAGGGCCTATCGTCCTCGCTTGGTCCCTACGGAACCAATCGTCCTCGCTTGGTCCCTACGGAACCGTTCGTCCTCGCTTGGGCGCGATGCCGTGCAAGCCTAAGTTGCGCTTGCACCAGGCAACGTACCTGCACAAGACAAGTTAGACAAAATATACATATTTAGGCACAGAGTAAAACGCAGAGAACCAAAGTTGAACACATTTGATAGCACACAAAATACTTTCTTTTTATTGAATACTGAAGATTTGGATTACAAAATGCTTGCTTGGCTGAGTTACAAAATATGCCTTAGAAGGCTCACAACTCTTTTACATTCCCAAAACTAGCCACAACGCCCATTACATTATGCCCTTGTAGTAGGACCAAAATAACCAAAACATCTAGCAGAAGGAGAGTAGCCCACTGGAGAGGTAAGCAGCGAAGGAAGCAGCACGAACACAGTCCTAAGGAAGGGTGCGCACACGCTGATTCAGGTTCAGGATGCTTGCCAGACTCTCGCTCCCAGCACCTGGATATTTGCCCACAAACGTGGGTCAGTACTACCACATGTACTGGTGAGCGACCGTGGCCAAACTCACCTTAGAAATCCACACTAAGTAAGCATATGAAGCTAGCATTATTAAGTGGTCTTTCTGGTTGTCTAGTTTCTTTTTAACAATTCATGCTAGGAAACATAGACAATATTTAGCATATGCAGATGATATTTCTTACCCACGGCCGAGCGGTTATCCCTGCAGCAGACACACAAGTTAGCCACAATTTGCATATGAATAACTTATGAATCAATAAGGCATCAAGTGTTAGGTATGCAAGAAGGTAAACCTAGCATGCGCCCTAACTATATGATGGTCCCCTCCACGGGATTAGCAGTTGGGACGTACAAGCCCAATCTCACTAATAGACGAGTCTCCGGTCTACCCAAGGACGTACAAGCCTTAGGTATCTAGATCTCTTCCGGCCGAACGATCCCCAGTGCCCCAGGGACCGCCCGAGAGATAAACCTTGTGCACAAGTTGTCCTGACCAAATGCATGAATGCAAGCCCTATCAGAAAATATGCTATCATGCAACTGATGAACCAAGCACACAAGTCTATCTCTTTTTCTCTTTTCTCGTTATTAAGCTCAAGTCCAGAGTTTTCTCGCCACAATACTCGATTCACAGCATACAAGGGACAGTTAAGCATTCCATAAGCAACTAGTAAGTTAGCAGTTCTATACTTGAAGCATGCAATACTTTCTTTCTCTTTTAGCTTATCTTTTTAGTGAGGCATCATATTTATGTGAACTAGAGATTCTTTATTAGGCATGCAGACTTAAAGGATTCATCGAAGGGCCTAAGCCACTCACCTAATGAATCGAACGAGAGGATGGGGAAGCCTAGGCGACGTTCACTCTTTGGTTATGCGTCCTGAAAATGCAACAATACTTGGTTAGCATACTTCGATCTCTTTCCCCTTACGATTCGAAAAGAAAGCGCAAGCGAGAAGTCGAAATCATGAAAACCAAGTCATTGAAAGCAACTCAAAACACAAAGCAACACAAAACCAAAAAGCAAGGCAACCAACGAAAACTCTTGGACTCATTTCAATAGAAGCCGTTCGATTAATTTGAAGGGTTCATTGTACTTCGTCCGTGTTGATTTGGCGGTAAGGTTTCCCCGAGACTCGATTCTCAACCGAGTCGAAGCAGCGTAGTGTTTCTTAAGTAACCGTTCGGAGCGGGGCGTTACAATTTTTGGCCTTTGCGTCGTTTCCGGATTTTGACCCCGTGGGCCCCAATTAAATTAAATTCGCGGGACGCGTCATCTTTATTTAAATCGGGATTTACCAACTTTGTAAATTATATTTTTATCCTAAATTAATCCCAATGCCCTTCAAATTAGACCCGCGCCTAACGCGCAACACCCCCTCACCATGACAATTTTTAAATATATTTTTTCTCCGCAATTATTGTGTCATTTCATGTGTCCATGCAAATTCTCAAATTTACGGGGGCTTATTTGCAATTAATAAATTTTTGGCAACCTCTCATTGGTCATGATTATTTGAAAGGGGTCCCAAAATGGGGTCTCAATCCCAATTCCCTCATTCCCTCATGAAGAAACCCCACACCCTATCCATATTAAATCACAACCACCCATTCTACCTAGGAGGATCCCAACCACTCATTCAAACCCACACACCCCCCTATAAAGCAATATTTCCCCCACCCTCAACACACACAACCGGCCCTAATCCCAAAAACCACTCTCTCTCCTACCTCATTTATTTCCTCCATGCAAAGGAAGCTTCTTCCTCCTCCTTCTTCATTATTCTTCTTCTTCCCCCATCCTTCTCCTCCTTCTTAATCCCATACTCCTCCCTACTCCCCATAGACCTACTCCGGCCGACCAACTACTCCGGCCCGACCCCACCTCCACTGAAGCAGCCGCGGCCGAACTTCCCGCTGAAGCTAGCGGCGGCCGGACTTCCCGCTGAAGCTAGCGGCGGCCGAGCTCTCCACTGAAGCCAGCTGCAGCCGGACTTCCCGCTGAAGCTAGCGGCGGCCGAGCTCTCCACTGAAGCCAGCAGCGTCCGAGATTCCCACTAAAGCCAGCGGCCGAACCTCCCCACTGCAGCCGTGGTTGAACTTCCCCGCTGCAGTCCCACCGTCCGGTCACCTCCAGACCGGAGCAACCCCGCTCCAGCTGTGTTGTTTCTCTTCCGTCCATCTCCACGTTTATCCCATCATCACCACCACCATTCGGCACCACCCTCCACCGGCCATACTCCGGCATCGACGTCGGCAAGGTCGACTCCTCCTCTCATTTATTTAATTCCAGATTTTTATATGTTTTGTAAATAGGGATTTCTTACATATATTTAGGTGTTATTACTAACTAGGGCTTAGTTTATATTGAGGTATATGTTGTAGTGTTTTGAATATGTATGTTTGTATGAAAAAAAGTTAGGGTTTGGTTATATGATGTGGATATAAATGGCTAGTGTGGTGTGGTATTTGAAATGTGAAATCAATGTATACATAAGGTGGTGTTTCGAGGATTATACATGGATATAGTTGATAGGATTTGATATATATATTGTTGGCATAAAATATGGCTAGCCTAGAATAGCATTGGAACAATGTGGTTTAAGATGAATGGTAAATGTTATGACTTGAGGTCAACGGTGAACTTGGGAGTTTAAATCCAAATGGGGGTTATGAATAAAATACATGGTTGAAGATAAATAATAAAATCCAGTATTTACGGATAAATAGAAAATTGATTGAGGTTATGAAATACATGCAAATGGAGAGCAGGTGAATTATTCTGGAATGGGTATTATATCGGATCACGAGACAAAGAATTGAGGACGGTAAAAATATTAGGTAAATCTTGAGACTGAGTCTAGATGTAGCAGTGTGTAGCACACCTGTCTGTCTTAAGTAAATTATTGATTCTGGTTTGTATCCCTTCTCTAGGTATTACGGGACCTGAGGACTTGGACGCAGTACCCGATCCCCGTCATCAGCAGCCGCACGCAGGCAAGTGTACCTTGCCATCCAGTATTTCAGTTTACAGATATTGTTATTCTTTTTGTACATTGTGCGCGTATTTACGTTGATGTCCGATATTTCGTGTCCGGTTCACAACCGGGTGTTGACATTTGACTTAACGTATTAGAATAATTATTGATGCTTCATAGCGCCTCGATGCACGTACCAGAGTACATCGATACCCCAGGACACACTCATACACTGTGTTCGTGCCAGATTCCTGAATCCTGATACTGACATCATGACCAGAGACTGGGACGACCTTAGGGTCGCGTCTGTTGAGTTATTTTCCATGTGTTAAGACTTTAATTAGAGGTTCAGGTTCAACGCACAATCGTTGGCCGCTTGGGAAGGGGAAGACAGTTACTAGACGCTTGGGCTACTCTGCACGCGCTTATATATATGTAGTATTTTCTAGTGATACCTGTAGCTAGTGTAGCTATTTCACCCGTGTGACTCTTTGCCCGGAGCTGCGGTACATGCCGTCTGTTTCCGTGTCCGGAGCTACGGTTTTACTTTGGACGGCCCACGCGTCGAACGTTGTCTTTAAACTGTGTCACACTTGTTTGGTTGTACTAGTTTACCCTGTTGTAGCACTTGTACTATCTGTTTACCTGGCATGTTTTTTTCCTGTACCTTGTTATGTCCCTCTGATGACCTGGTTCCCTTCCAGGTGTAGGTCACGAGTATTACCCGGAGGAGTACGGACTGGGCATCTATCCAGCAGCTGTTCTCACTGCCGAGGACAAGGTCATCCCTGAGGACTTCGCCTGATCGCTGGTAGTGACTCTTTCCTTGGGATGGTATCTTTACCTAGTTACCTGCTACCGTCCCAAGTTATCTTATTGCTTATTTTCATTCCTGTTTATTTGTGCTAGCGGGTTTGTCCCCGTGTGACTACTCTAGTGTTTGTACTTGATATTTTTTTTGGATATTTTCTTCCTGCACATTAGTCGTTGTATTTCCTTCTATTGTGCTCTTATATTGCTGCCTGTGGATGAGATTTAGATTGAGTTTATTTATGTTATGTGTTGGGTTATTCATTGTACTTCACAGCTTAAGTGTACTCCGACGGGTCCATTGGATTGGAAAGCCTGTCGAAGTACACTGCTGGCCATTGCCACGTGGCTCGGTTCCTTATCCATGGAACCGGGGCGTGACAAGGTTTTTGTGGTGGCTCATGCAGGTCCGATTTAAATCGTCTTGGTCACCTGACTGTGCCAAGCGAGCCTGTAAATTAGGAATAGAGTTAGAAATCTTATCTGCAAAATTTGAAACCTTCACATGATACCTCTATCTCGATATCGTTTACCAAATTGCATCTTGTTTATTTTCCTCAAATGCTGATCGCAATCATGACTTCTTTTCAGAGTTATGAATCTCCGCAGTGGACGTATCGCGCAGCCTGGCGACGTTCCCCGAGACGCTGGATCATCCGGGGAACCAGATCTGGAGCAGGTCCTTCTACTGACTCCAGCTCCCATGGGACAGTCATCAGGATATCCCGAGATGCCATCAGACGGACACCAGACTCCACATCAGGCAGGACCTGAGGATCAGAGGATCCCGAGTCAGGAGGAGCAGCAGTTACCACCTCCTCCACCATTTCCGCCCCAGATGCCCTATATGCCTTTCCCTACAGGGCAACCGATGGACGAAACCTAGATGTTCCAAATGATGTTTGCGATGATGCAGGCCTAGCAGCAGGCCCAGCAGCAGGCCCAATAGCAGGCTCAGCAGCAGGCCCAGCAGCACCAGGCTGAGACCTTGAGAGAGAGCATCGTGACGGCCTTGGGGCAGGCGACACCACCCGCATATGCGTCGACGCGAGGGGCAGGTCCAAATGATGTTTGTCATAGACTTCCGTCGTTTGATACCGCAACCTTTCGCGGGCACCGAGGAGCCGACGGAGGTCCACGCTTGGCTCACCGGCATTCAGCACCAGCTAGAGGCTACTGACCTCCCCCGACACCGATGGATGACGGCTGTCAGGATGCAGTTCACCGGCAACGCTCATCACTGGTGGCTTTCCGAGGAGGAGCGTTTGGGACCGGATCGCGTCACCTGGGAAGAGTTCTCTAGACTTTTCCAAGAGATGTACATACCCTCTACCGCCCGAGCAGAGCTTCAGAGCGGATTCCAGAACCTCATCCAGGGGAGTATGACTTTAGAGGAATACAATTCTGAGTTCCTCCGCCTGAGCAGATTTGCACCATACCTGATCCCCACTAAAGAAGCGAAGGCCGAGAAGTTTTATGAGGCCCTGAGATATGAGACCCAGAGGCTTATCGGGTCCACAGCCCCCACCACTTACTCCGAGGTACTACTTGCAGCACGACGCCAGGACCGTATCAACAAGTTAGAGGCTAGCCAGAAACGCCCCTATGCGTCGACATCAGCAGTCCGAGCCCCGTAGGGAGGACCTGCGAAGCGTCCTTTGGTACAGCAGCAACACCAAAGGGCAGCACCACAGCAGGGTGCAGTCATTCCCACTTGCCATTTCTGCGACAAGAAGGGATATGTATTGAGGGACTGCCGACGGAGACTGGGCGCTTGCTTGAGATGCAGATCGGACCAGCATGCAGTCCGAGATTGCCCAGATCAGAGGGATCCAGCACAGATGGTTCACCGACCAGCCCTGCCAGCGCCGAGGCCTTATCAGCAGCCTCTAGGACCGAGGCCACCCTACGCTGGAGCTGGAGCACAGCGACCCCCAGCACCAGGAGTGAACCAGAGGACGCCACCTTTGGCTCCACAGGGAGATCGATACCAGCAGGTTTAGCAGCAGCAGCCGAGGGCACCGGCACAGAGGCAAGGACAGGCATATGCTATGACCATCGAGGAGGCTGAGACAGCAGGAGAAGTGATAGCAGGTACAATCTTAGTAGCTATATTACCAGCATTAGTCCTATTTGATTCTGGTGCCACACACTCTTTTATAGCTGCTAGTTTCGTTGCTACCCATAGAATAGCCACTGCACCCCTTCCGAAGGTCAAGAGGATCCTTACGGGAGGCAGAATAGTACCTGTTAGCGACACTTGTAGATCATGTTCAGTAGTTGTCTGCGGCCGAGAGATGCGTGCCCAATTTTTGGTTTTCTCCATGCCAGACTATGACATTGACCTAGGCATGGATTGGTTAAGCCAATACCACGCAACGCTAGATTGCCATCGTGGTTGTGTTATCTTTAGACCCCCAGATCACCCAGAGTTTGAGTTTCTTCGGGGATCCCGAGAGCATGGTGTCCAACCTACCCTAGCGATACACATTGCAGAAAGTAAACCGATGTACCCTCACTTTATAGCAGAGTTCGAGGATGTGTTTCCAGAGGATCTCCCAGGACTGCTACCTGACAGAGAGATTGAGTTCACTATAGAGTTGACTCCAGGAGCCGAGCCAGTTACTTCTCCCGTTTACAGACTAGCACCGAAGGAGTTGGTTGAGCTGAAGGTTCAAGTAGATGATCTCTTAGAAAAGGGTTTCATACGGGCTAGTGTATCTCCTTGGGGAGCACCCATTCTGTTCGTACCGAAGAAGGACGGGACGGTACGCTTGTGTATCGATTACAGGGCGCTAAATGCTGTAACGATAAAGAACAAGTATCCACTACCGCGCATCGATGATTTGTTTGATCAACTTAGCGGTGCATGTGTATTCTCGAAGATTGGCCTCAGATCCGGATATCATCAGATCAAGGTACGAAAAGAGGACATCCAGAAGACGGCCTTTCGGACGAAGTATGGCCACTATGAGTTTTTAGTCATGCCGTTTGGTTTAACCAATGCGCCAGCAGTATTCATGTGTTTGATGAACAATGTCTTCCACCAATACTTAGATAAGTTCCTGGTGGTATTTATAGACGATATCTTGATATATTCCAAGAGCCAGGAGGAGCATGAGAGACATCTCAGGATTGTGTTGGAGACGCTGAGACATGAGAGGCTGTATGCCAAACTCAGCAAATGTAAGTTTTGCTTGGATAGAGTACCATTTCTGGGACACATAATCACCGGAGATGGACTATCAGTGGATTCAGAGAAGATAGCGACAGTAGATACCTGGCCTACCCCTACATCAGTTACGGAGGTTAGGAGTTTCCTCGGACTTGTCGGATATTACCGGAGGTTCATGGAAAACTTTTTGAGGATAGCTGCGCCTATGAAGAGACTGACGCGTAAAGGCGAAGAGTTTATCTGGACCGACGAGTGTCAGGCGGCTTTCGATGAGCTGAAGAAGCGTCTGACATCAGCACCGATTCTGACACTACCTTCCAGATCAGGAGGATTTGTAGTGTACAGTGATGCGTCAGGGAGCGGATTGGGATGTGTACTGATGCAACACGGCAAGGTGATAGCCTACGCATTGAGACAGCTGAGAGTTCATGAGAAGAACTATCCGACGCACGACTTGGAGCTAGCTGCGGTGATATTTGCACTAAAGCAATGGAGACATTACCTTTATGGTGAGCGTGTGGAGATTTATACAGATCATAAAAGCCTGAAGTATGTCTACACGCAGAAGGAACTCAATATGAGGCAGAGACGTTGGCTAGAGCTGATGACAGATTATGACATTGAGCTACAGTACCACCATGGCAAGGCGAACGTCATAGCAGATGCCTTAAGCAGGAAGCCCATGGCATACTTTTTGACGATGCAGCGACAGTTGCTAGAGGATCTCCAGGAGCTTGGAATAGAGATCGTATTGCCAGGCATGGATGGACAGATGGCCAGTCTTGAGGTTCAGTCTACTTTGATTGAGAGGATCAAGGCAGCATTGCCTACAGATGCGAGATTTCGACGTCTGTGAGAGAGAACAGAAGCCGACATGCAGACGGGACTCAGGATTCATGAAGACGGAACGTTGAGGTGCGGAGATCGCCTATATGTTCCGAGTGGCGAGCTACGCCAAGAGTTGATGACCAAGGCTCATAGCTCGATTTATTCCATTCATCCCGGGGGTACGAAGATGCACCGAGACTTGAGACAGCATTTCTGGTGGCACGGGATGAAGAGGGAAATTACAAGATTAGTGGCGAAGTGTTTAGTTTGTCAGCAAGTCAAGGCTGAACATCAGAGGACTGCAAGATTATTGCAGCCACTCCCTATTCCCGAGTGGAAGTGGGAACACATTATCATGGACTTCGTCACAGGATTTCCGCGGAGCCCTATTGGAAAGGATGCAGTTTGGGTTGTCATAGACAGACTCACCAAGTCTGCACATTTCTTGCCCTTCAGAGTTGGGCAATCCACAGAGATACTAGCTGACATGTATATGAGGCAGATAGTACGATTACATGGAGTGCCTGTCAGCATCGTATCGGATCGTGATTCCAGATTCACGTCACATTTTTGGCGGAGTATGCAGGAGAGCCTAGGAACTCGTCTCAAGTTCAGCACTGCGTATCATCCACAGACTGATGGACAGTCAGAGCGCACGATACAGATATTAGAGGATATGTTGCGAGCATGCATGATCGATTTTGGAGGATCTTGGGAGGACCATCTATACTTGGTAGAATTCTCCTACAATAACAATTACCAAGCCAGCATACAGATGGCACCCTATGAGGCACTGTACGGCAGGAAGTGTAGGTCGCCAGTTTGTTGGAGTGACGTGGGAGAGCGTCAGATACTTGGGCCCGAATTAGTGACACAGACAGTAGAGAAGGTCAAGCAGATTCAGAGCCACCTGCGTGCAGCACAGGATAGACAGAAACACTGGGCAGATGCGCACCGCAAACCATTGGAGTTCAAGGAGGGTGACCACATATTTTTGAGGATATCGTCCACTCGTGGTACCATCAGATTCAGAGGCAGAGGCAAGCTGAGTCCGAGGTATATCGGACCTTTTGACATTCTGGAACGAGTTGGCGAAGTGGCTTACCGTCTTGCATTACCTCCATCATTAGAGGGAGTACATGACGTATTTCACGTATCGCAGCTGAGGAGATATGTCGCAGACCCTAGCCACGTGCTTGATCATTCAGAGATTACATTCGGGCCTAGTCTGTCATACGTAGAGCAGCCAGTTGAGATCCTCGACCGCAGCAAGAAGACTTTGAGAGGACAGACGATTCGACTGGTCAGAGTGGCATGGAAGCACCATTCCCCAAGCGAGTCTACTTGGGAGTGCGAGGATTCTATTCGGCAGCAATTTCCGTACTTATTTGAGGAGCAAGGTACGAATTTACGTACGGCAATTTAATTACTAGTTATTTTAAATTCTGTTAGATATTATCGTGCTTTACTTTTAATTTCGGGGACGAAATTCTTCTAAGTTGGGAAGAATGTAAACCCCCTCAATTATATTCTGTAGATAGTTAGAGTGGACCAGGAAAATTTTGATAGAAGATATTAAGGTTTAGAGTAGAGGATATTTACCTGGAATTTAAATCCAATTAATTAAAACATTGGCACACCCTATCTTTGTCTAATTATTCGGAGCCCAATGTCAGCCCATAAATTCCGTACAAATATCGTACACTCGACTCAACTCGCCAAATTAGGCACTGGATTTTTTTGACTGTTAAAATCAACTTTTGTGTGCTCTAAATTAATTGCGCAATATTTCCGAAAATCGTAACCCGTATTTAATTCCGTGTCGGACACCTGTGTTGTTACCCTCGATTTTTGGGGTACCAATTTAACCCGTTGAGCCGGACCAACTAAAGGGTCCAAGACCGACTCCAAGCCCCCACCATTTTTGGCCTTTGCGTCGTTTCCGAATTTTGACCCCGCGGGCCCCAATTAAATTAAATTCGCGGGACGCATCATCTTTATTTAAATCGGGATTTACCAACTTTGTAAATTACATTTTTATCCTAAATTAATCCCAATGCCCTTCAAATTAGACCCGTGCCTAACGCACAACACCCCCTCACCATGACAATTTTTAAATATATTTTTTCTTCGTAATTATTGCGTCATTTTATGTGTCCATGCAAATTCTCGAATTTACGGGGGCTTATTTGCAATTAATAAATTGTTGGCAACCTCTCATTGGTCATGATTATTTGAAAGGGGTCCCAAAATGGGGTCCCAATCCCAATTCCCACATTCCCTCATGAAGAAACCCCACACCCTATCCATATTAAATCACAACCACCCATTCTACCTAGGAGGATCCCAACCACTCATTCAAACCCACACACCCCCCTATAAAGCAACATTTCCCCCACCCTCAACACACACAACCGGCCCTAATCCCAAAAACCACTCTCTCTCCTACCTCATTTATTTCCTCCATGCAAAGGAAGCTTCTTCCTCCTCCTTCTTCATTATTCTTCTTCTTCCCCCATCCTTCTCCTCCTTCTTAATCCCATACTCCTCCCTACTCCCCATAGACCTACTCCGGCCGACCAACTACTCCGGCCCGACCCCACCCCCACTGAAGCAGCCGCGGCCGAACTTCTCGCTGAAGCTAGCGGCGGCCGGACTTCCCGCTGAAGCTAGCGGCGGCCGAGCTCTCCACTGAAGCTAGCAGCGGCCGGACTTCCCGCTGAAGCTAGCGGCGGCCGAGCTCTCCACTGAAGCCAGCAGCGGCCAAGATTCCCACTGAAGCCAGCGGCCGAACCTCCCCACTGCAGCCGCGGTTGAACTTCCCCGCTGTAGTCCCACCGTCCGGTCACCTCCAGACCGGAGCAACCCCGCTCCAGCTGTGTTGTTTCTCTTCCATCCGTCTCCACGTTTATCCCATCATCACCACCACCATTCGGCACCACCCTCCACCGGCCATACTCCGACATCGACGTCGGCAAGGTCGACTCCTCCTCTCATCATTTAATTCCAAATTTTTATATGTTTTGTAAATAGGGATTTCTTTCATATATTTAGGTTTTATTACTAAGTAGGGCTTAGTTTATATTGAGGTATATGTTGTAGTGTTTTGAATATGTATGTTTGTATGAAAAGAAAGTTAGGGTTTGGTTATATGATGTGGATATAAATGGCTAGTGTGGTGTGGTATTTGAAATATGAAATCAATGTATACATAAGGTGGTGTTTCGAGGATTATACGTGGATATAGTTGATAGGATTTGATATATAAATTGTTGGCATAAAATATGGCTAGCCTAGAATAGCATTGGAACAATGTGGTTTAAGATGAATGGTAAATGTTATGACTTGAGGTCAACGGTGAACTTGGGAGTTTAAATCCAAATGGGGGTTATGAATAAAATACATGGTTGAAGATAAATAATTAAATCCAGTATTTACGGATAAATAGAAAATTGATTGAGGTTATGAAATACATGTAAATGGAGAGCAGGTGAATTATTCCGGAATGGGTATTATATCGGATCACGAGACAAAGAATTAAGGACGGTAAAAATATTAGGTAAATCTTGAGACTGAGTCTAGATGTAGCAGTGTGTAGCACACCTGTCAATCTTAAGTAGATTATTGATTCTAGTTTGTATCCCTTCTCTAGGTATTGCGGGACCTGAGGACTTGGACGCAGTACCCGATCCCCGTCATCAGCAGCCGCACACAGGCAAGTGTACCTTGCCACCCAGTATTTCAGTTTACAGATATTGTTATTCTTTTTGTACATTGTGAGCGTATTTACGTTGATGTCCGATATTCAATGTCCGGTTCACAATCGGGTGTTGACATTCGACTTAACGTATTAGAATAATTACTGATGCTTCATAGCACCTCGATGCACGTACCAGAGTACATCGATACCCCAGGACACACTCATACACTGTGTTCGTGCCAGATTCCTGAATCCTGATACTGACATCATGACCAGAGACTGGGACGACCTTAGGGTCGTGTCTGTTGAGTTATTTTCCATGTGTTGAGACTTTAGTTAGAGGTTCAGGTTCAACGCACAATCGTTGACCGCTTGGGAAGGGGAAGACAGTTACTAGACGCTTGGGCTACTCTGCACGCGCTTATATATATGTAGTATTTTCTAGTGATACCTGTAGCTAGTGTAGCTGTTTCACCCGTGTGACTCTTTGCCCGGAGCTGCGGTACATGCCGTCTGTTTCCGTGTCCGGAGCTACGGTTTTACTTTGGACGGCCCACGCGTCGAACGTTGTCTTTAAACTGTGTCACACTTGTTTGGTTGTACTAGTTTACCCTGTTGTAGCACTTGTACTATCTGTTTACCTGGCATATTATTTTCCTGTACCTTGTTACGTCCCTCTGAGGACCTGGTTCCCTTCCAGGTGTAGGTCACGAGGATTACCCGGAGGAGTACGGACCGGGCATCTATCCAGCAGCTGTTCTCACTGCCGAGGACGAGGTCATCCCTGAGGACTTCGCCTGATCGCTGGTAGTGACTCTTTCCTTGGGACGATATCTTTACCTAGTTACCTGCTACCGTCCCAAGTTATCTTATTGCTTATTTTCATTCCTGTTTATTTGTGCTATCGGGTTTGTCCCCGTGTGACTACTCTAGTGTTTGTACTTGATATTTTTTTGGATATTTTCTTCCTGCACATTAGTCATTTTATTTCCTTCTATTATGCTCTTATATTGCTGCCTGTGGATGAGATTTAGATTGAGTTTATTTATGTTATGTGTTGGGTTATTCATTGTACTTCACAGCTTAAGTGTACTCCGACGGGCCCATTGGATTGGAAAGCCCGTCGAAGTACACTGCTGGCCATTGCCACGTGGCTCGGTTCCTTATCCATGGAACCGGGGCATGACAAGTCCCAAGCCGATCACATAGTAAACTGATATTTCACAACACTTAGCTAGAATATCTATTTTTTATTCTAGTTCACTCATTTCTAGCATTCACATATATTTCTTCATTGTTAGTTAGTACTATTGCTGATTACATGCCTCTCTAGTATTCCTTATTTTTCCAGTATTTTTTTATCATGTATTTTCTTACACTGTCTTATAGTTTTTGTCAATATAATTAAAACTGTTGTTTAGTATTTGTGTTTCGCTCCAATCCTGACTGGATAACATTTTTCAGAGGACCTTGAGGATTTCTGTCCTACTCACTTGGCCCAAGGGTAGAGGGAGACTATATATCGGAGATTCAAGATGAGTCACTCTCCTTAGAGGAGACACCACCCACAGTCATTTAGACAGCTTCTTGTTCTAGTTATCAATGTATTAAATTATTCTACCTTGAGATTTGGATTGTATTATGTTGAGATTATTTATGTTGGGATAGCTAGACTCTAGATTATTGTTGTATTTGGGTTGTGTGATAGACTTATGTCAGAACTTCCTTATCTTTTACATCTTATCATGCCAATTACTTTCCTATAGTTATTGTGATTGAGTATCTTATGAATTGATGATCAAATGCATTATTCATTGTCCTCCTTATGGAGTTGAGATCATTGACAGGTTCTTTTGTGAGTTATGTTTAGTAGTCTTGATACCTAGACAGCGTTCTACCGTCGAAGCTGTGGTGTAGGCTGGACCTACCCACGGCTCATGCCCAAATTCTGGGTGCGGGTCATGACAGTGAAGCTGGCCGCATGCAAAAAACTGGCCGCATAGGTCATAACAAGGTCCCCTTGTAGTGCCTCGTTCCCCCTATTCGGGAAGCACGGCTAAGAAATATTCGGTATCGTTCGATCAGGACAGATTGAATTAAGATCCTTTCTCCGTTATGGATTGGTTTCTTTGGAATCTGGTCCCAAGTTCAACGGATCATGCCTTAAGGAAGGACTCGACGGCAGAGTCGAGAGGAGCCTTTCTGTTGCGCTAGTTTCTTTGCCAATTTTTGATGTCGCTTGGTTGCTTTCTTGTTGGTTTTTTTACTTGCATTTTCTTGAACGATTTCGATAGATTTTATTATCTTCGTTCTTTGGATTTCATATTTCGTATCGAACCCTTGGAGACTGAAGTAGGAGATATTTATCATCTGTTGGTACGTGCAGGTGATCGGGTAGGCGACGCGCAAGGGAGTCTTGAAGATCTCACATTTTTCTCTCCCGATTCACCAACTTATGAGTGGTCTTACTTTCGATTAGCTCCCTTCTTCTAAGTCTTCATTCTTAATAATTTGACTTGTTTGCGCGTTTTGATCAACAATACCATAAGAATAATAATAAATGAGTCAAGATAGCAAGAAGTAACTTGAAATACTGATGCTTTTTATACAAATTTCTGTACGATCACATTATATGTATGCTTGTCCGTTATGCATCTATCTATTTATGCTTCAGTTATAGCTAGAACTTATTATTTATAACTTTGCAAATGAGTAGTACAAAATATTTGGAATATGATCATTTGAGCAGGTAGACAATACAAATCGCACTGTGTTAAAGTAGTTATGTTCATTCTTATGGCTTGAAATGCTTCATTTATTAACTTATTATTGAGATATCGTTTGGTCGAACAACTTGTGCATAAGGTTTGGTTCCTACGAACGATCTCTGGGACACTGGGGCTGATTCGTTCCGGGCAGAACTCGGATAGCTACGCTAGCAATACTAGCATGGGTAACGCGGGGTCTTGTAGTGGGTCTTGCTACCCGCGCTGCAAGAATCACCGTCTTACTGTAGCTATTGTCCATGGTGGCAATGTGTGCCATGACCCAATATATTACCGCATTATTTGTTCAAGCTAATGATGTCTTCTCAATAGGGAAGAACATGGTAAGTCTTGTGCAGGTGGGTGCAACGTCGCTGGTAAAAAGTTACTAAACGGTAGAATAGTTATTCCGTTAATTATATATATACTTTTTATGCCGTAAATTCGACTAAGGAAAGATAGAAGGTCCACATTAATAATTTATTTGCCTCACCTGAATATTGTTCCAATTTGGTTAGTTGGGTTAGCTCGCCCTCACCGGTACTTTTCAAAGTACTGACCCTCATTGCAGCAGGTTCACCGAGCCAAGGCGACTCGGCGAGGAGCTGAAGCTTCCCCCCCCCCAAACCAGTCTAGTACTTGGCGCACTCCGTTTGTGCCTTTTGGAAGTGGTATAAAATATTCGGAGCTTGTGTACACCTTTTATGCGGCTCCGAGGAAATGCGATAGCTTCGCCCGAAGGTGTCTATTATATTTTGAAGTTATAGTAAAGGATGCAATGTATGGATGGCTATCTCATTTTGCGTCCATCTTGTAAGCCCACGTGGCACCCCTTACTTTTGAGTTAAGAGTCTGTATCCAAGATGTACATTATCAATAAAGAGAATTTTTCTTCGTGTCAACTTTAAATATTTAGCTTCTGAACTCTGGTGATGTGTTCCTATATATATATATCATTATACTAGGCTTTGTGCGGGCACACCTTACGCTCGTACGGCATCACGTCCGGGGGACGGTTAACGATTCTTCAGAATCGGGGCATGACATATTAGTATCAAAGTATAGCTTCAGATCCCTTGGACTCATGTCAGAAAAGTTTTCATAAGATGACCCTATCCCTCCTAGATGAACTCTTGAAAGCGTTTGGACAAAATGAGATACGTTCTATACAATGAGTCTGTAATACTCTATGAGACTGATGTAAGTTCTTTATTTTAAAGGAATGGCTCAAATGCAAGGAATAGGGCAAGTGCAAGAAAGTACTTCACGCACTTTGGCAAGCTCCGGGAGCCAACGACCTGCGCCCCCCATCGATCCGATTGAGTGAATGATGCAAATGCTAGAGGCGCAAGAACGAAGGGATGAGGCTCAACATGACAAGTTCGAAAAAAATCTAGAAGCCCGATTTACGGTCCAATAGAATCAGGTAGATGCCCTACAACAGATTGTTCATACCTTCTAACCATTCTGCAGCGACAGTAGCGACACCGATGGAGCAACCAATAAATGAAGTCAAGATGCCCCAAACCCCAAAGAAGAAGGATGTGACTACCCTCGACTTTGCAGACTTTAAAAGGTTTACAACACGTTCTTCCGTGGGACCGAGGACCCCGTTGTGGCTCTAGATTGGTTGACCGAGCTTGAAGATCACTTTAAACTCCTAGAAGTACCTGATGACAATCAATTCGCCTGTGCCCAACTCCAGCTTTGTATGAACGTGCATGATTGGTGGGATATACACCGAAGATCTCTCTCCGAAGACTGTGAAGGCGAGATGATCCCGTGGGCTACCATCCGCAGCGCATTCGAAGAGGAGTTTATTCCCCCACATATCCTTGTCAAAAGGAGAACAATTTTGTGCATCTATAACAAGGGAGCATGTTGGTGAAGCAGTATGCCACAGAATTCAACCGGCTGGCCAAGTTTGCTAGCTCCTATCTTCCCAATGCGGCGAGCCGAGCAAGACGATTTGAAGAAGGCCTGCGATATTTTATTCACGCGCACACAGTCACTCCACTGTACGAGACAATAAGGGAAGTCCTAAACCATGCCCTCGTTCTAGAACTGCAATATCCTTCAACTAATGTCGGCATTGTGCAGCATTCTCATCACAAGCGCCCTAGTAATACAGGAGGAATAACGCTAATAAGTGTCCAAACAACGACGGTCAGCAAGGCAATCATATGGGGAAATCATGGGCTACGTTGTGCCAAATACAACCATATCGGACACCGGGCTAGCGAATGTCGAAATCAGGGATGCTTTAATTATGGTCGGCTAGGCCATTATGCTCGTAATTATCCTGATCGCCCAAACTGGGTCCCTCCGCTCCGTCTAGAGCAGAAAAATCCTACTCAAGTACCCCAAACAAATTGGCCTGCACAACAACAGAAGCGTCGTCCGAACACCATGGGCCGGGTTTATGTATTGATGCGGGACGAGGCGTTGGCCTCGGATACCGTAGTGACAGGTATATTACTATTCAATAATGTTTATGCACGAGTACTATTTGATTCTGGTGCCACACATAGTTTTGTGTGGACAAACTTCGCTAGGAAGTACGAATTTATTCAGACACCGTTAGGACTAAGGCTTAGCGTCAGTACCCCGACGTCGGGCATGGACTTGCCTGCTGACTCAATTTGCCGCGACGACAGCATTTGCATCAGAGGAAGGAAATTATCACTTGATGTGATAGTCTTAGACATTAGGGACAACAGCATCATTCTGTGGATGGATTGGCTCGGCGCTTGCTCAGCTACCATTGATTGTGCGAAAAAGAAAGTCGTGTTTTGTCTACCTGTCGAGATCGAATTTTGCTATGCATACAGTCCACCGTCGAGAGCGCTGAATGCCTGCATGGTGATCTTTACAATGTCTGCTCGACGGATGATACATTCCAGCTGTGATGGGTACTTAGCGTTCGTTCGAGACACTCAGCGAGATTGTGCAAACATATAATCTACTTCCGTTGTGGCAGATTTTCCTGATGTGTTTCCATATGAGTTGCACGGCATGCCGCCCGATCGAGAGATTGAGTTCACTATCGATACATTTCTAGAGACTCGGCCAATTTTCAAGGCTCCATATCAAATGGCCCAGACAGAACTAAAAGAGTAAAGGTCCAGTTGTAAGAATTTTTAGATCATGGATATATTTGTCCTAGCGTGTCTCTGTGGGGCGCACATGTATTATTTATAAAGAAAAAAAGATGGCTCACTGCGGCTCTGCATCGACCATCGGGAATTAAATAAGACCAATATTCGAAATAAGTGTCATGCCCCGATCCCGAAAGGGTCATTCACCCTCGCCGGATCCTTTACGGAACCGATTCGTCCTCGCTCGGGCATGGTGTCGTGCGAGCCTGGAGTTGCGCTCGCATAAGGCAAGAACTTACAGTTATAGGAACCCATTTTGAAAACACAATTATAAAACACATTCACAGAGATTTGAACACAAGTGCAGGAAGAAACATGCTTTTTCATTGACAATTCAGAGTAATATACATAGAGTTTACATTGATGCTATTTGAATTGCATTACAAAAGATAACTCAAAATGTAGGGCGCGCTCCATCAGATAGTCCACGTTGTTTGTACATTACGCCCTTGTATAGATTGAAGTCCACGCCTCCAAAATAAACTAACTCCAGCTATACTTCAAAATATAGGTGCTCCTAACGCCTCCTCGCTATGCACTAGCGATGCACCGTCTGAGTGCCTGAAATAGTTGCCCATAACGTGGGTCAGTACTCAACTTGTACTGGTGAGCGGGATGAACCCACTCGACTAAATTGATACTAGCTTATTAGGGGCGAGCATGCATTAAGATAATCTTCTATAAGGAAGCAAGTGAATTCAATTAATATCAGTTGCATGTTTTGATAGGAATGAAAATAGCATCGAATCAAACCAGTACACCAATTGCTTACTCAACCGATGCACGCCTTCCCTGCAACGAAACACAAGTATACTTAACATCTGTACAAGACAATAATTAGCATGTGTTCTATTCTATGCGGTCATTGGTGTGATCGACACCTTAGGGACATATTCCAAGCATTAGTGGCGCGCCCTATCAGCCCGGAGAGCAAGCCCTACTGGAGGTCCCGCTATGCATCGTGACTAACACGAATCAAATATTTCTCTCCGGATCGATACGGTTCCAGTTCCCCGAAAAGCCGTTTCAAGGAAATGCCAAACCTTGTGCACAAGTTATCCCAGACCATGCAAATGCATGAATAATTCATATCTCATACAATGCATCGAAATAAACAGAAGAAGTAAAGCATCAACATATATATCTTATGCAACAGTTCATATTTTCTCAAGCGGTGTTCCGATTTTGGTATCCCATAGGTCCAAACTCTATCCGAGGCACCAGGACGCCACCAACAACCAACTTTCCTTTACAAACTACTCAAGTTTATAATGTGTGCAAGCATATAGTAAAAAATAGTCTACAATTCCCATGTTCCTTTCTTAGTGGCTGACATGCCTTGTGGCTAAGGATTTCCTAGGCGTCCAACCGGGCATCATCGAGTGAACGTTTGAAACATTTAAGATGTGAGCGTGAAGAAGTAGGAAAGAAGGGTCTAAACCACTCACTAGTTAAGGGAAAAGAGGCTAAAATAAGGAATCCCGCTTAGCGACGATCAAACGTCAGTTATGCGGACCTGCAACAGCACGAGCACCGAGTTAGAATTCTTGCCTATCCTTCCTTGTCAAACTCCCTAAAATCCAAGCTCCAAACGATAAAACCAGCAGCGAAAACCAAGCAAATCGAAAGCAACACCAAATCAAAAATCCCAAAGCGGGAATCAAGAAAACCAAGCAACCAAAACATGAAAACTAATGGACTCGTTTCAATAGAGGCTTTTCAATGAGTTAGAAAGGATTATCGCATTTCGTCCATGGCAAGAAGATGCCGAGATCTAAGTTACGACTCAGACGGACTAGCCACAAGCCCAATTACATAGTGCTCGTCCCAGTCGGATCGGGATTTGAGGCACTACATAATATACCACTAAGAAAAAGTTTCACCCCGAAACTTAAGAACAAGGCCCTACCTCCGACTGAATGAACAATGAAGGATACTTCTCCTTCATCTCCAATTCCATTTCCCAGGTTGATTCCCCAACTATATGGTTCTGCAACAGCACGTGAACCAAGAACATCGTACGGTTGCGAAGTACTTCCTTGGGATTTCAAAAGATAATAAAGGAGTTTGATGCGCCTTTCAATTGAATTGCATTCGGCGTCCGCTGCATGAGATGAGTTGCCTATATAATGAGCCCATAGATATAAAATTTATCGATTTTGGAGTGTTAACAAGCTACTCTCTTTTGTAGCAATGGCTAAGAAAAACACTGTCGCTGCAAGCAGTGCTCAGCCTATCCAGAGCGATCCGACAAGTTCTGGAGAATTCGGAGGAGCGGGTTCAAACGGGATATCAGAACAGCTTATGCACCTCATGGAGGAGCAGCAACAACAAGCCGCTACTCAGCAGGCACATATTCAGACGCAGTTTGCTGCCCAACAAAAGCAAATAGATACTATAATACAACTGATTGCATCATTGGTACCCAGCAACTGGGGAGCTACAACGACGCCGCCGGCTGTGGCGGTAGAGGAGGAGTCAGAAGAAACTCAGCCTCCAGCTAGGAACAC
This sequence comes from Iris macrosiphon, assembly GCA_036927795.1. Classification (NCBI taxonomy): domain Eukaryota; kingdom Viridiplantae; phylum Streptophyta; class Magnoliopsida; order Asparagales; family Iridaceae; genus Iris; species Iris macrosiphon. The sequence continues at coordinate 356,177,469 of JAYESA010000004.1, forward strand.
CTGCCGTGCAGCAGAGTTCACTAAAATACATCCACCAACGTTCAACGAACGAGCGAAACCGGACGTGGTGATGGGATAGATTTCAAAGCTGGAAGGACTCTTCAATCTGGTTGGCATTAGGGGATCCAAACGAGTGGCCTGTGCATCGGTTCAACTGGAACTGCGTGCGCATGATTGGTGGGAGGTGTCACGACCCGATTCCGTAGAATCATTGAGGCGTCCCCCGAATCGTGACCGCCGTGCGGGCCTGGGGTTGCGCCCGCACAAGGCTTTAATGATTTGCATAGCAAGCACATATTCAGAGTACGCAGATAAATTAAAACACAGATTTGAAATATGAAAAAGTTCTCTTTATTGATAATGAACATATATTACAAACTCTTGAACGAGTTAGCTAATTTGCCGTACGGGCTTACAAAAGTGTTGACTCAAAATGAGATAGCAGTCATGTACATTACATCCCTTTACTAAACTTTAAAATGTATAGAACTCCGGGCTGGAGGATAGCTTTGCCACGGAGCTGCATTTGTGTATGAAGAGTTACAAGCTTCTGTCTTCAAAATTCTTCAAAGGGGCGCGATGAAGATGCGCCAACAGCTGGACTGGATCGGGAAGATGACTTCGGCTCCTCGCTCGTTCGCCTTGGTGCGGAGAACCTGTTTCAGCGAAGGTCAGCATATCAAAACATACTGGTGAAGGCGAGCTAACCGAACTATACCAACCAGCACGTTATTTTAATGAAGCATGCATATTTTATGGGTTTCTATCTTGCCTTAGTTCATTTACAAGCAACAGTATATATGTATGATACTGAAATGAACTTACCGCCGTTCAGTGGATTTTTACCTGCCCGTCTGAATTACCTATACAATACTTACCATGCCTTCCCTGCCACGAAGACACAAGTTAGTTTGCAACAGGTTTAAATATACATGATGATCACTGGCATGATTTCCATAGTGGACGAAGCCGAGGACAATGATAGCATGCTATGAGAGTACACGATTGCGCTGCAAGCTATCCTGTCCCGAACACGATGACTACACACGAGTTCCGCCCGGATCAGATCGGTGGCAGTGCCCCAGCGACCGTCCGCAGAATGAATACCTTGTGCACAAGTTGTCCATGATCGAACACGATTAACAAGTTACCAATTTATGTAGTTGAGACAACACGAGTACAAGAATACGAGTACACGACAAGCAGTATTGCATGATTCATTTTGCATAGCCTCCCTGAACAATTATGCATATATAAGACATAATCCATACTTAGCACAGTTTATAGAATACTTGCAACGAGCTAGCATACGATAAGATAACAGTTCACAAGTTTGATTGACAAGCAATATAATCCAAGCCTATTCTCTTTTATCTTGGTATCTTTTATTATTACTTGGTATCGTTTGATCGAGGAAACAGAATGCAAGAGTTATTAGTTGTGAAGACTGGAAGCAGGGCTAGCTAATCGGGTTGGTAGCCACTCACTTAGATGGTTGGAAGGGAGAAGGAAAGAGGCGCTTCACGACTCCGCTCGCAAGCCGCCTACTGCTCGTTCACCTGTATTACGAACAGCTTGATCAATACTCCTTCCTCTCTATCCAATCTAGGAATTGAAGTACAGTTCAATGAACGAAAATAATGAAAACCATCAAAACCGTTCAAGGAAAACAAGCAAATCCCAAAACCAACTCAAAGCACAAAAGCAATAAGCGACATCGAAAACTGAGGCGATAAAAGATAGCAGCGGAGAGGTCCCTCCTGACTCTGCCGCTAAGTCGATCCCGGGGGCACGGTCCACTGAATATGGGAATTGATTCCGAAGAAACAAATCCATAACGAGGACGAGTTCTTATTTCAATCTATCCCGATCGAACGATACCGTCTTGTGTTTCTTAGACGCGCTCCCCGCACCGGGGGAACATGGCGCTACATCCTACCCAACTAATTGAAAGTTTCGTCCACGAAACTTAGGAATAGAACCTACCGTTAGGGAGCATTTCGTTGGGGACGACTATCAGGAAGGTTCGGACAAGAATTATGGCATGGCCTGATCGTCCACAAGCGAGGCATAACCCAAGTATCAAGCGGCAGTCTTTCTTATCGTGTCCAAGCTTTTTGCAGAATCGACATGTATTGCTCCAATCCCTTATTTGCTGACCACCGTCGTTTCGTCGCTTTACAGCGTTGTTTCCTCTCCCGTAGCTTTGGCATTTGTGATTGTAGGTATGCACAGCGCCGGCAGGAACGTGAGGATAGTGTGGTTCAAGTGATAGGGCGTGATTCATGACTTCACGCATTATCCGATACTGATGAACGACTACGTGTGCATGGATGGCAGGGCGTAGTCTATCTTCAAACCTTCTTGCTCGACTCGCTATATCCGGTAAATAGGCCCTAGTGAATTTGGAGAGTCGGTTGAATTCGGCAGAGTACTGTTTGACTGTCATGCTGCCTTGCCTCAGTTGCACGAACTCGTTCTCCATTTGACGTTGTACTGAAAGGGGTACAAACTTCTCTTCGAACGTGGCACGAAAAGTCATCCACGAGATCGCCTCCTCTCCGTGATCAAATTGGAGAGATCGTCGATGCACGCCCCACCAATCGTGCATGTTGAATCGGAGCTGTAGTTGCGCGCAAGTGACACGCTTCTCTTCGGGGACCTCCAGCAGAGCGAAGTGATCTTCAAGTTTGGCCAATAAATCTAGATCTACGATAGAGTCCTCAGTCCCGTTGAATGGGGTATTGCAGACTTTCTTGAAGTGGCCAAAGTCGAAGGCATTCACGTCCCTCGTCCTTGGAATTTGTGGCGTGTCTACTTCAAGCGCAGGCTGTTCCACCGGAGTCATTATTGTTGCAGCAGAATGGTTGGAAGCCAAAGTCTGAATGATATGTTGCAGGGCATCTACCTGCTTCTATTGGACTGAGAATCGTGCTTCTATATTGTCTTAAAACTTGAGACGACTCTCCTCCGCCCGCTTCTCGGCCCGTTCGTAGCGAGCCTCGTCCCTTTGTTAGTTTGCCTCCAATATCCGCAACATTTGCTGGACGGGATCGATGCTTGGCATGGCTCGCTGGCTCTCTGAACTTCCCAAAGTGCCCGAACTACTTTCTTGGCCTTGTATTTCGTCCGGTGTTTGCGCTGTAGATTGCGCTGGTGCCATTCCTTCAAAAGAAGATAAATTACATTAGGACCATAATGTAATATGGACTTATTGCATTAACGTATCTCATTTTGGCCTAGCGAGTTCAAGAGTTCGCACAGGAATTTGATCGTTAAAGGAACTTTTCAAGTGCGAGATTCTAAGGAACTTGAGTCTGTGCTCTGATACCACTATGTCATGACCCGATTCCGTAGAATCATTGGGGCGTCCCCCGAATCGTGACCGCCGTGCGGGCCTGGGGTTGCGCCCGCACAAGGCTTTAATGATTTGCATAGCAAGCACATATTCAGAGTACGCAGATAAATTGAAACACAGATTTGAAACATGGAAAAGTTTTCTTTATTGATAATGAACATCTATTACAAACTCTTGAACGAGTTAGCTAATTTGCCGTACGGGCTTACAAAAGTGTTGACTCAAAATGAGATAGCAGTCCTGTACATTACATCCCTTTACTAAACTTCAAAATGTATAGACCTCCGGGCTGGAGGACAGCTTTGCCACGGAGCTGCATTTGTGTATGAAGAGTTGCAAACTCCTGTCTTCAAAATGCTTCAAAGGGGCGTGATGAAGATGCGCCAACAGCTGGACTGGATCGGGAAGACGACTTCAGCTCCTCGCTCGGTTTGCCTTGGTACGGAGAACCTGTTTCAACGAGGGTCAGCATGTCGAAATATACTGGTGAAGGCGAGCTAACCGAACTATACCAATCAACACGTTGTTTTAATGAAGCATGCATATTTTGTGGGTTTCTATCTTGCCTTAGTTCATTTACAAGCAACAGTATATATGTATGATACTGAAATGAACTTGCTACCGTTCGGTAGATTTTTTACCTGCCCATCTGAATTACCTGTACAATACTTACCATGCCTTCCCTGCCACGAAGACACAAGTTAGTTTGTAACAGGTTTAAATATACACGATGATCACTGGCATGATTGCCATAGTGGACGTAGCCGAGGACAAGGATAGTATGCTATGAGAGTACACGATTGTGCTGCAAGCTATCCTGTCCCGAACATGACGACTACACACGAGTTCCGTCCGGATCGGATCGGTGGCAGTGCCCTAGCGACCGTCCGCAGAACCAATACCTTATGCACAAGTTGTCCATGATCGAACACGATTAACAAGTTAACAATTTATGTAGTTGAGGCAACACGAGTACAAGAACACGAGTACACGACAAGCAGTATTGTATGATTCATTTTGCATAGCCTCCCTGAACAACTATGCATATACAAGACATAATCCATACTTAGCACGGTTTATAGAACACTTGCAACGAGCTAGCATACGATAAGATAACAGTTCACAAGTTTGATTGGCAAGCAATATAATCCAAGCCTATTCTCTTTTATCTTGGTATCTTTTATTATTACTTGGTATCGTTTGATCGAGGCAACAGAATCTAAGAGTTATTAGTTGTGAAGACTGGAAGCAGGGCTAGCTAATCGGGTTGGTAGCCACTCACTTAGATGGTTGGAAGGGAGAAGGAAAGAGGCGCTTCACGACTCTGCTCGCAAGCCGCCTACTGCTCGTTCACCTGCATTACGAACAGCTTGATCAATACTCCTTCCTCTCTTTCCAATCTTGGAATTGAAGTGCAGTTCAATGAACGAAAACAATGAAAACCATCAAAACCGTTCAAGGAAAACAAGCAAATCCCAAAACCAACTCAAAGCATGAAAGCAACAAGCGACATCGAAAACTGAGGCAATAAAAGATAGCAGCGGAGAGGTCCCTCCTGACTCTGCCGCTAAGTCGATCTCGGGGGCACGGTCCACTGAATATGGGAATCGATTCTGAAGAAACAAATCCATAACGAGGACGAGTTCTTATTTCAATCTATCCCGATCGAATGATACCGTCTTGTGTTTCTTAGCCGCGCTCCCCGCACCGGGGGAACATGCCGCTACATCCTACCCAACTAATTAAAAGTTTCATCCACGAAACTTAGGAATAGAATCTATCGTTAGGGAGCATTTCGTTGGGGACGACGATCGGGAAGGTTGGGACAGGAATTAATGGCATGGCCTGATCGTCCACAAGCGAGGCATAACCCAAGTATCAAGCGGCAGTCTTTCTTATCGTGTCCAAGCTTTTTGCAGAATCGACATGTATTGCTCCAATCCCTTATTTGCTGACCACCGTCGTTTTGTCGCTTTACAGCGTTGTTTCCTCTCCCGTTGCTTTGGTATTTGTGATTGTAGGTATGCACAGCGCCGGCAGGAACGTGAGGATAGTGTGGTTCAAGTGATAGGGCGTGATTCATGACTTCACGCATTATCCGATACTGATGAACGACTATGTGCGCATGGATGGCAGGGCGTAGTCCGCCTTCAAACCTTCTTGCTCGACTCGCTATATCAGGTAAATAGGTCCTAGTGAATTTGGAGAGTCGGTTGAATTCGGCGGAGTACTGTTTGACTGTCATGCTGCCTTGCCTCAGTTGCACGAACTCGTTCTCCATTTGACGTTGTACTGGAGGGGGTACAAACTCCTCTTCGAACGTGGTACAAAAATTCATCCACGAGATTGCCTCCTCTCCGTGATCAAATTGGAGAGATCGTCGATGCACGTCCCACCAATCGTGCATGTTGAATCGGAGCTGTAGTTGCGCGCAGGCAACACGCTTCTCTTCGGGGACCTCCAGCAGAGCGAAGTGATCTTCAAGTTCGGCTAACAAATCTAGATCTACGATAGAGTTCTCAGTCCCGTTGAATGGGGTGTTGCAGACTTTCTTGAAGTGGCCAAAGTCGAAGGCAGTCAAGTCCCTCGTCCTTGGAATTTGTGGCGTGTCTACTTCAAGCGCGGGCTGTTCCATCGGAGTCATTGTTGTTGCAGCAGAATGGTTGGAAGCCAAAGTCTGAATGATCTGTTGCAGGGCATCAACCTACTTCTGTTGGACTGAGAATCGTGCTTCTATATTGTCTTAAAACTTGAGCCGACTCTCCTCCGCCCGCTTCTCGGCCCGTTCGTAGCGAGCCTCGTCCCTTTGTTAGTTTGCCTCCAACATCCGCAACATTTGCTAGACGGGATCGATGCTTGGCATGGCTCGCTGGCTCTCTGAACTTCCCAAAGTGCCCGAACTACTTCCTTGGCCTTGCATTTCGTCCGGTGTTTGCGCTGTAGATTACGCTGGTGCCATTCCTTCAAAAGAAGATAAATTACATTAGGATCATAATGTATTATGGACTTATTGCATGAACGTATCTCATTTTGGCCTAGCGAGTTCAAGAGTTCGCACAGGAATTTGATCGTTAAAGGAACTTTTCAAGTGCGAGAGTCTAAGGAACTTGAATCTGTGCTCTGATACCACTATGTCACGACCCGATTTCGTAGAATCATTAGGGCGTCCCCCGAATCGTGACCGCCGTGTGGGCCTGGGGTTGCGCCCGCACAAGGCTTTAATAATTTGCATAGCAAGCACATATTCAGAGTACGCAGATAAATTGAAACACAGATTTGAAAAATGGAAAATTTTTCTTTATTGATAATGAACATCTATTACAAACTCTTGAACGAGTTAGCTAATTTGCCGTACGGGCTTACAAAAGTGTTGACTCAAAATGAGATAGCAGTCCTGTACATTACATCCCTTTACTAAACTTCAAAATATATAGACCTCCGGACTGGAGGACAGCTTTGCCATGGAGCTGCATTTGTGTATGAAGAGTTGCAAGCTCCTATCTTCAAAATGCTTCAAAGGGGCGTGATGAAGATGTGCCAACAGCTGGACTGGATCGGGAAGACGACTTTAGCTCCTCGCTCGGTTTGCCTTGGTACGGAGAACCTGTTTCAACGAGGGTCAGCATATCGAAACATACTGGTGAAGGCGAGCTAACCGAACTATACCAATCAACACGTTGTTTTAATGAAGCATGCATATTTTGTGGGTTTCTATCTTGTCTTAGTTCATTTACAAGCAAAAGTATATATGTATGATACTGAAATGAACTTGCCACCGTTCGGTGGATTTTTACCTACCCGTCTGAATTACCTGTACAATACTTACCATGTCTTCCCTGCCACGAAGACACATGTTAGTTTGCAATAGGTTTAAATATACACGATGATCACTGGCACGATTGCCATAGTGGACGTAGCCGAGGACAAGGATAGCATACTACGAGAGTACACGATTGCGTTGTAAGCTATCCTGTCCCGAACACGACGACTACACACGAGTTCCACCCGGATCGGATCGGTGGCAGTGCCCCAGCGACCGTCCGCAGAACCAATACCTTGTGCACAAGTTGTCCATGATCGAACACGATTAACAAGTTAACAATTCATGCAGTTGAGGCAACACGAGTACAAGAACACGAGTACACGACAAGCAGTATTGCATGATTCATTTTGCATAGCCTCCCTGAACAATTATGCATATATAAGACATGATCCATACTTAGCACGGTTTATATAACACTTGCAACGAGCTAGCATACGATAAGATAACAGTTCACAAGTTTGATTGACAAGCAATATAATCCATGCCTATTCTTTTTTATCTTTGTATCTTTTATTATTACTTGGTATCGTTTGATCGAGGCAACATAATGCAAGAGTTATTAGTTGTGAAGACTGGAAGCAGGGCTAGCTAATCGGGTTGGTAGCCACTCACTTAGATGGTTGGAAGGGAGAAGGAAAGAGGCGCTTCACGACTCCGCTCGCAAGTCGCCTACTGCTCGTTCACCTGCATTACGAACAGCTCGATCAATACTCCTTCCTCTCTTTCCAATCTTGGAATTGAAGTGCAGTTCAACAAACAAAAATAATGAAAACCATCAAAACCGTTCAAGGAAAACAAGCAAATCCCAAAACCAACTCAAAGCACGAAAGCAACAAGCGACATCGAAAACCGAGGCAATAAAAGATAGCAGCGGAGAGGTCCCTCCTGACTCTGCCGCTAAGTCGATCCCGGGGGCACGGTCCACTGAATATGGGAATCGATTTCGATGAAACAAATCCATAACGAGGACGAGTTCTTGTTTCAATCTATCCCGATCGAACGATACCGTCTTGTGTTTCTTAGCCGTGCTCCCCGCACCGGGGGAACGGGGCGCTACATCCTACCCAACTAATTGGAAGTTTCGTCCATGAAACTTAGGAATAGAACCTACCGTTAGGGAGAATTTCGTTGGGGACGACGATCAGGAAGGTTCATACAGGAATTAATGGCATGGCCTGATCGTCCACAAACGAGGCTTAACCCAAGTCTCAAGCGGCAGTCTTTCTTATCGTGTCCAAGCTTTTTGCAGAATCAACATGTATTGCTCCAATCCCTTATTTGCTGACCACCATCGTTTCGTCGCTTTGCAGCGTTGTTTCCTCTCTCGTTGCTTTGGCGTTTGTGATTGTAGGTATGCACAGCGCCGGCAGGAACGTGAGGATAGTGTGGTTCAAGTGATAGGGCATGATTCATGACTTTACGCATTGTCCGATACTGATGAACGACTACGTGCGCATGGATGGCAGGGCGTAGCCCAAATTCAAACCTTCTTGCTCGACTCGCTACATCAGGTAAATAGGCCCTAGCGAATTTGGAGAATCGGTTGAATTCGGCGGAGTACTGTTTGACTGTCATGCTGCCTTGCCTCAGTTGCACGAACTCGTTCTCCATTTGAAGTTGTACTGGAGGGGGTACAAACTCCTCTTCGAACGCGGCACGAAAAGTCATCCACGAGATTGCCTCCTCTCCATGATCAAATTGGAGAGATCGTCGATGCACGTCCCACCAATCGTGCGCGTTGAGGCAGAGCTGTAGTTGCGCGCAGGCGACGCACTTCTCTTCGGGGACCTCCAGCAGAGCGAAGTGATCTTCAAGTTTGGCCAACCAATCTAGAGCTACGACAGATTCCTCAGTCTCATTGAATGGGGTTTTGCAGACTTTCTTGAAGTGGCCAAAGTCGATGGCAGTCACGTCCCTCGTCCTTGGAATTTGCGGCATCTCTACTTCAAGCGCGGGCTGTTCCACCGGAGTCGTTGTTGTTGCAGCGGAATGGTTGGAAGCCAAAGTCTGAATTGTGCTTCTATATTGTCTTAAAACTTGAGCTGACTCTCCTCCGCCCGCTTCTCGGTCCGTTCGTAGCGAGCCTCGTCCCTTTGTTAGTTTGCCTCCAACATTCGCAACATTTCCAGGACGGGATCGATGCTTGGCATGGCTCTCTGGCTCTCTGAACTTCCCGAAGTGCCTGAACTACTTCCTTGGTCTTGCATTTCGTCCGGAGTTTGCGCTGTAGATTGGGCTGGTGTCATTCCTTCAAAAAAAGATAAATTATATTAGGATCATAATGTATTATGGACTTATTGCATGAACGTATCTTATTTTGGCCTAGCGAGTTCAAGAGTTCGCACAGAAATTTGATCGTTAAAGGAATTTTTCCAGTGCGAGAGTCTAAGGAACTTGAATCTGTGCTCTGATTCCATTATTGTCACGCCCCGGGCCCGCCCGGGCCGCCCGCTCCGCCCTGCCCCGCCCCGCGCGGCCGGGAATCGACGAACCGGGCACGAATCACCGTGCCTCGGCGCGCCGGACGCGAATCACCGCGCCCGTCCCGCGGGTGCGAGGGAGGAAGGGGAGCCAAGCGAATGGCCCGAGTCGAGCTTTCGGGGGACGTGATGCCGCACGGGCCTGGGGTTGCGCCCGTGCAAGGCCAATCGTTTAAGTTGATAGTTGGCTATCATCGCATCAATCGAGTAAGCAGCAGAAAGAGACTTGTTGCAATGCAATGCATTAGCCAACTGAGTGTTCGGGACAATCGAGGCAACTTGGGTTTCCTTTAGCAAAGGCACACGTTCGTTCTATACATTATGCCCCCTTATACGATAGCATTCTCGGGACAACAATCGAAACCAGGATTCCGGGTCTTCGGGACTGTGGCACGCCTATCGCTCCCTCGGACGATCCAGTACCTGCGAACAAGTAAACTGTTGGTGGGTCAGCACTTTATACAAGTACTGGTGAGATAAATCAACTGAACAGAAACAAGCATTCACTCAAACAGGCACTAAGTAATCATGTTATAAAACATTACATTACTAGTGATCTTTCTAGTTTTACCTAGGTTCGTTTCATGCAGTTCTAGCAGAGTCGATTTACTTGTTTAGAAACATGTTTTGGAAACAGAGTTTCATATACTAAGCAGGCAAGCAAACCGTTCATGTTCAGGGTGTGCGCAGCGTGTCTCGTGCGACTCGAGGGTCTGATGCAAGGCTAGACACACAATGCACATTCTTAGGGGCAGTCCTCTATCCAAGCCAACACAATGACTTAGCTATATGCTTGGCGGTCCCCGAGTATCTCAGGATCGGCAGCGGTTAGTCTAGCATACCAATGACTCTTTTATCTGATGCTAATGGCAGCTGTGACTCATGGTTGCTTTCCACTATCTCTGTAGCAGCCGGGACACATGCAGTTCAGCTCTGCACCAAAAGCCATTGTCCGACCGCGTGCGAATGCATGGAACACTATCAACAAACTCTTAGTATGCAGACGAGACGAACCATCTATAAACAATCTTTGTCGCGGGGCAAGCCGACTTATCACTTGAACACATTCAGGCACAGTATGGTTCTCTCGAAGCATAGACGATAGTGAACATGTTCATGCACTCTAAGCAGGCGATCTGGATTCTCGTTTAGCAGACTTATTGATTCAAGACAAGCTAGGTGAGTTCGTTCATTAACATGCAAGGCAGGTTCTATCATTCTCTTAAGAAAACATTGCAAGCAAAAACTCAGGTTATTATTAAGGCGTGCAAGAATCAGAGAACGAAGTTCTGCCCACTCACTTTGATATATAACGCCGGCGCGGAGCGGGGCGTTACAATTATGTCACGACCCGATTTCGTAGAATAGTTGAGGCGTCCCCCGAATCGTGACCGCCGTGCAGGCCTGGGGTTGCGCCCGCACAAGGCTTTAATAATTTGTATAGCAAGCACATATTCAGAGTACGCAGATAAATTGAAACACAGATTTGAAACATGGAAAAATTTTCTTTATTGATAATAAACATCTATTACAAACTCTTGAACGAGTTAGCTAATTTGCCGTACGGGCTTACAAAAGTGTTGACTCAAAATGAGATAGCAGTCCTGTACATTACATCCGTTTACTAAACTTCAAATGTATAGACCTCCGGGCTGGAGGACAGCTTTGCCATGGAGCTGCATTTGTGTATGAAGAGTTGCAAGCTCCTGTATTCAAAATGCTTCAAAGGGGCGTGATGAAGATGCACCAACAACTGGACTGGATCGGAAAGATGACTTCAGCTCCTCGCTCGGTTTGCCTTGGTACGGAGAACCTGTTTCAACGAGGGTCGGCATGTCAAAAAATACTGGTGAAGGCAAGCTAACCGAACTATACCAATCAACACGTTGTTTTAATGAAGCATTCATATTTTATGGGTTTCTATCTTGCCTTAGTTCATTTACAAGCAACAGTATATATGTATGATACTGAAATGAACTTGCTACCGTTCGGTAGATTTTTACCTGCCCATCTGAATTACCTGTATAATACTTACCATGCCTTCCCTGCCACGAAGACACAAGTTAGTTTGTAACAGGTTTAAATATACACGATGATCACTGGCATGATTGCCATAGTGGACGTAGCCGAGGACAAGGATAGCATACTACGAGAGTACACGATTGCGCTGCAAGCTATCCTGTCCCGAACACGACGACTACACACGAGTTTCGCCCGGATCAGATCGGTGGCAGTGCCCCAGCGACCGTCCGCAGAACCAATACCTTGTGCACAAGTTGTCCATGATCGAACAAGATTAACAAGTTAACAATTCATGCAGTTGAGACAACACGAGTACAAGAACACGAGTACACAACAAGCAGTTGTCACGACCCGCACCCGGTTTAGGGGCACGAGTGCGTGGGTACGTCCAGCCTACGCCGCAGCATCGGCGGTAGAACGCTGTCAAGGTCTTGATACTATCTAGCTAAATGTCACACAAGCATCCAATCTCCATAAGGAGGCACGGATGACACAATTAAGATGAACACATACTCAATCACAGGATTACAGCACGATAAGATTTCGAACAGAAAATTAAAATTAAACACAACACAAGTCAACAAGTAATATTCTAACTCAACAATATCCAAGTCTCATCAAAATGCCGGAGACAAATCCGGTACCAAATAGTCTACTAAAAAAACTAACAAAAAATAATAATTTCGGCTAGAACTTCCAGAATCACAACTAACTACCAAGTCTGCAGCTACTCACCATATGGTCCATAAAGTGTCGGACAGCGGTCCTCTAAGGCATAGTCTGGAAAAATATTTCCAGTCAGGAAGGAGCAAAGCAACACTCTCAAATAACAGTTCCATTAATTGATAATGTCTATAATACAATAAAACATGTCATGCTAGCTACTGAGAAGACAGTGAAATAATCGTAATGGCAATTTAAGAGATACAGGTAATATAAAGAGACAGGCAATATGATACAGTCAGTGCATGTATGGAAATAAAAAGAACAAGAACCAGTATCGTATACGGGTGATGTAGTATATGATTTAAAATAGGGAACTGTAATCTATTCTAAGTGTTTGAAATAGTAGTTTCAAAATGTGATCGGCTTGGGAACATGTACGATAGCTACAGGGCCTGGCTAATCATGGGTGAAGAGCATGATTAACACTTACAATTTCTATACTACAATAAGAGGTTATGATCACATTTCTTACTAACTACTTCCCCGCCCCCAACTAGTACTATGGATCCAACCATGACACGTCACGATACACGAGCAAGTCAAGTCTATCATGTACGATGTCTAAATATACATGTCGTGTATAATGTCAATACGATAATCAAGGTAACATCTCATGACTGCAGATCCAAGCTATACTAGTCCGTGTAGCACAGTGTCAAAGATTCAGATGTAACATTTTATGATTGTTAAATTTATAGAAATTATCAAGAATTGGAAATTATCAGAGAATGTACTTGCCTTGGGTCCTTAGCTGGTATTTATGGATGTCCTGTTCCAGAGTATCCCCGGGTAAACCAACAGTCCTATAAACATAACACAATTACAACACTTGTATCAGATGCTATCCTAACACACAGAAGAATTATACTGGCCTCAGGGCTATGCCAGGCAGGGCACTAGTCAACTAGGGTCATCTAATAGGAATACTTATATACATATCTTAATAACATATATACTTACAATATATCTATATATATCAAATTAAATACATATGCAATGTATATATATATTAAAAATATACAAAAGGTTATACAAAATATATCTACACATACGAATTAACAAAATACACACATAGACTAATTACATATATATACTCATATATACCAATTAAAATATACAATACTATATCCAGGTAAATATACCAATTTATTATATATACAACCCAATACGAAAATATAATCTACATATATATATTTATACCAAAATACGGTTTTATATATACCAATTTATTATACCTTGAAAATATGCTAAGTATATATATATTTAAAATACTTATAGTAGAACACGTATTTATATCTATCAAATTAAACACATATACAATATATATGTATATACATTAAAAACATGCCAAGGGTTTATAAAATATATATATACATATATATATATGCCAATACATTATATATATAATATTAAATACTAAAATACATATTTAATACATGTTTAACATTTAATGAAAAATAAAATATACATGTACATATATTAAAATATACATTACTAATTTCTTATATACTATACATATTCATGTATACCAATACATTATTTTACATATGATATTAAATATGTATATGCAAAATATATATATATGTTTGCCTACATATACATAAAAATAGAGAACATATGTATATATATATAAAATACATACACAATACTATACATTTATTAATATATACAAAATATATACTAGTATATACATTAATTAATTAAATGCTATACATATACATGCTAATATTTACATACACTTATACATTGATTAACAATATACAATTATATTCACATTAATTAAATACCTACAATACATATTCATATTATATATATATACTCATGTATATACATATGTATATATACATATATATATATATATATATATATATATATATATATATATATATAAAGAGAAGGAAGAGGGAGAAGAAGAATACTCACTGGGGTGTCGACGGAGGCTCGTTGGCCGGCCGCCGGACCGGAGGGAGATGAGCCCAGCAGCGGCGAGGGGAGGAGGAGCACGGGCAGCGGGCCGGGGTCAATGGGGCCGCCGGGGTTGCACAGAGGAGCCGTGGGCTGACCGCCGGAGCAGTTGGCGCTGACCGCCGGAGGTTGTGCAGAGGTGGTCGGCCGCAGGGAACTCGGCCGGGGTGCAGTTGCAGCGGGCCGGTGGTCTGTTCGATGGGTCAGTCGACGCGAGGGAGAGGTGGAGGAGATCGTGAGGGGGCCGGAGTTGGCCGCTCGAGGGTGAACGCAGAGGGGGAGCCGTCGGACTGCGCCGGAGTGCAGGCCGTCGGGTTGCTGCCAGCAGGCCGTCGGGTTGGGCAGGGGCCGCCGGACCGGAGGGCAGCGCCGGACCGATGGGGAAGAGCGGGCTGAACCGCAGTTGGCCGCCGGCCGGAACAAGGTCGGTGAGGGGAGCACAGTAAGGGAGAAGTGCACAGTGAGTTCCCCCCCCCCTTAAGAGTTTGAATTTTGAATCAAATCAAAATTAAAGAAGAAGAAAAAGGAAGAAGAAGAGAAGAAATGAGAAGAAGAAAAAGAAGGAGAAAAATTACATACGTAGGAGAGAGGGAGGAGGCTTGTGAGGGGGTGGTGTTTTCTAGGTTTCTTGGGATTAGGGTTTGATGTAGACATTATATAGGGATGAGGGTGTTGGAATGAAGGGTTGGGATTGGCCCATTAATTGGGTGGTCCAGATTAAGCATGAGGGAAATTAATTCATGTAGGAAAATACAATTTGGTCCCCAAGTAAATAATCTTTCCATTTGGTCTTGCACAATGGGGTGATGACACCTACAATTGAATAATTGCAACTTAGCCCCTTAAATTCGGGAAATTGCACAAACACATAAAATGACGAAAATTTGGCGGGCGATTCGGGGTCCGGTGTTTTGTAGGGTCAGGGGACGCTGCAAGACTGGTATGGGCTCGATTAGCAGGGCACTGGAATTAAATTGGGATTTTAGAATCAGATAAAATGGTATCCTCAATTTAAATAGAAATAAATGCAAGTTGTGTTCAACAATTAATTAGGAGTACCTGGGGCCAAAATCAGGTCAGGTCATCAATACCAATAATGAAGAAGACTCAGAACAGAATATTACCCTAATTTGGGCCGCACGAAAAATAGGTCAAGATGGCCTCCAATTTTCGATTGGAACGCACAACGATACAAAATAGGAATTTTAAAATAACGTCCGCGACGATTTTTGCGCGGCTAGAATTAATGTACAGAGAGCACAATTATGAGTTGTAAAAATAGCAGAATTGAAGGCGGGCACGTCTAGGGCAAGATTGTGAAATTTGTCGGAAGACAGAAGTCAGGATAGTGCTCCAAATATCGAAGCAAAGGCAATGCGCAAAATATTAAATAAAATACAGTAATTAATTACACCTCCAATAAATTAATTCTAAAATAAAACAATTAACTTCAAAATTCCATAATTCCGACAGGTGCTCATCTACTGGCTTCTAGGTCAAGTCTACCAGCTAAAAATAAATGAACACTGCATCTAATACTATATTTAATTACACATCACACATAATTATTTAAATTAAAAATATTATCATGCAATTATTTAATTGTAACTACAATAATATTAAATATTGCAAAAAGTCGAAAATACCCCTGTTTTCAGAATGTGGTAGTGACAAGTCTACCCACCTTAAAAGAATTTCGTCCTCGAAATTTAAAATCCTCATACTAGTGTTTAATCATACACATTATTATTTCCCTCAAAATTTAAATCCATTAACCATGAAATCAGGTTATAATCCGCAATGTCTTTTCACAAATAAAATTTCTGTAATTATTTGTATTCCTGAAAAAATCCTCAAATAGAATCAAAGTCCCTTTTTATTAAAATTTCCTTGAAAGTTTGAGTTGATAATTTAATATCCGAAATTTAATATCCACTCCTCAAGAACTCAACAATATGATATTTAAGGATTCTCCAAATGTCACATCCAAATATAAAGTTCTAAAATTCATAACTTGCAATTAAATAAATACATTGATAAATCTCCAAAATTTCCAAATTAATAACCAACTTAAACATGTCATAATCTTTCCTGGAATTAATTAGCCACCAATTATGCAATGTTAATTTCTTAACCATTTATTTAAATCAATATTTATCCTCAAATTTTAATCATCTTGTTCCTCTTGTCAAGTAATAACCTCTTCATGAATCTTTACTACAGTCAACACCAATAATCACGGTCTAAGAAAATTCTACCTACAACCATACAACATGGAACCTAAGGGAAATATGTATGATCATGGTGTCTTTTGTCATGGTATTGCAGTCTCTGTATCAGGGGTACTACTAACTACATTATCACAAGAATTCATGCATACAAGCTACGGTACTAAGGTATCAATCAATCAATCAATCAATTAGATAGAACAGAAGGAAGGAACGAACAGAACCTGCTAACACATTACCTGCAGTATCGGTCTCCTCGACCGTCATCGCAAATGCCCGCCCTGCTGGGGTGGTTCCCTTTGCGGGTGCTGAGCAATATATGGTTCCACAGGTAGCCTAACTGGATCTCTATAATTTGGAGCTGCGCGCTGGTCGGAAAGATAAGGAACTCGAAGACAATCCCTTACTCGATGTCCCGCAGTGCCACAGTGCAAACAAAGTCCCAGCCTCGTTCTACAGCTCTTCCAAAGGTGACCTGGCTTCTTACAGAAATGACAAGTTCGTTGATCCTGCTGTACAGGAACTGGTGCCGGGTACTGCTGTTGATACTGAAATGCCCTCGGCTGCCACTGGCCAGGATACTGCTGGGCAACTCTCTCAACTGCCTGTAGTGCCATCTGGTGAGCGTTCTCCATGCTCTCTCTCATCAGCTCGGTTTGTGCCTGGTGCGCTTCTGCTTGCACCCTCTGAGCCTCAGCTTGAACTCGCTGAGCATCTGCCGCCACTCTCTGGGCATCTACCATGCCCTGGATCAAGGTAAACATCTGCGTTCCGTCAATGGGCAAACCTCCGGGAATCGGAGTCGGTGGAGGAGGAAGGTTGTCCGTCACAGCTGCGGCTATCCTGTGAACAGGTGGGGAAGAAGGATCCCCGAAAAGTGTAGAAACTCCCACATGTATCGGAGATGTAGGAGGAACTACGGATGTCTTTCCATCAGGTGTAGAGGTGGCAGACCCCTCTAAAGCTGGTGTTCCCGCTCTCATAGATCGTGTCTTCGGCGACATCCTGAAGACAGATCCCAAAGAATCAATTTAGGCAAAATGCGATATCATCAAGGAAGGACAGTATAGTTCTAAAGAAGCAACATTCAAGATAAATAGATTGGAATAACATTCCTAGTTGTGGTTGCACAGGTCAAGATGCATCCATGGTCTGATACCTCTATCCCCTAGGTATCACAGTTCTACTTGAAACATACTCACTGCTAGCTTCCTTACCTACTAAACCCGTTGATACTAGTTATCCTTATCACTCCAGTGCATATCAAATACAACACACCA
This sequence comes from Iris macrosiphon, assembly GCA_036927795.1. Lineage (NCBI taxonomy): Eukaryota > Viridiplantae > Streptophyta > Magnoliopsida > Asparagales > Iridaceae > Iris > Iris macrosiphon. Next base: position 356,195,351 of record JAYESA010000004.1, read on the forward strand.
TACTAAGTACTGCTCTCTTTAATACAATCCTAGATGAACACCTAAGCCAGTTGGCAGTGAAATCTCAATCATGCTCAAGCCAACATATCTTTACACATGCATCTCATCTACTTATATACTAATATATCTCTCTCACTATAAGATCTTATCCTCAAATAAAATTCCTCAAAATAACTCCTCGAATAAAATTTAAGGTAAATTGCATACACTTTTCCCAAGACCAATTATCTAAATACTGAAATGAAAACTTAATCACCTTAAAGATCCTTACAGACTTGTCTAGGTTTATTGAATCGAATCTGAATCCTCAAAAATAAAATTTTAATAACAATATTTTAATTCCTCAAATTTCAAAATTTTGCAATTCATTGAAATCTTCAAAATAACTTTTAATAACAATCTCAATCTTCTCAGAATCCTAAAACTTGAATTTTATTTTCAATCTTCAATTAAAAATTTTAAATCCACCTTTTGTAGTTCAATAGCTCTAATGTTAATCATTTTCACGGTCCTTATCGACATGTGTCATCAATAATACCATAAATCAGTCTATAAATTCATCTTAATATGAAATCAACTCTATAATGAAGCAAAATCTTAGTTTAATACCTAATTAACAACAATCAAATTCAACATTAATAAGTGAGAATGGACGGAACAAGGAAATGATTTAAATTGGAAGTTTTAACAAGATTCTCAGGGGTCATCCCAGGAATCTCTCAAGGAATTGTGATTGAGTATTTGCTCTCGTCCTAGTATCCTATGTCCTAGATCCTATCGCAGGTACGCAATAGTATAACAAAGATGCCACACTACTACGATATCGCACAATTCGCGAAGTCTGGCCTGCATGGGCCACCACTAAAAATGTGTCACGACCCGCACCCGGTTTAGGGGCACGAGTGCGTGGGTACGTCCAGCCTACGCCGCAGCATCGGCGGTAGAACGCTGTCAAGGTCTTGATACTATCTAGCTAAATGTCACACAAGCATCCAATCTCCATAAGGAGGCACGGATGACACAATTAAGATGAACACATACTCAATCACAGGATTACAGCACGATAAGATTTCGAACAGAAAATTAAAATTAAACACAACACAAGTCAACAAGTAATATTCTAACTCAACAATATCCAAGTCTCATCAAAATGCCGGAGACAAATCCGGTACCAAATAGTCTACTAAAAGAACTAACAAGAAATAATAATTCCGGCTAGAACTTCCAGAATCACAACTAACTACCAAGTCTGCAGCTACTCACCATATGGTCCATAAAGTGTCGGACAGCGGTCCTCTAAGGCATAGTCTGAAAAAATAGTTTCAGTCAGGAAGGAGCAAAGCAACACTCTCAAATAACAGTTCCATTAATTGATAATGTCTATAATACAATAAAACATGTCATGCTAGCTACTGAGAAGACAGTGAAATAATCGCAATGGCAATTTAAGAGAGACAGGTAATATAAAGAGACAGGCAATATGATACAGTCAGTGCATGTATGGAAATAAAAAGAACAAGAACCAGTATCGTATACGGGTGATGTAGTATATGATTTAAAATAGGGAACTGTAATCTATTCTAAGTGTTTGAAATAGTAGTTTCAAAATGTGATCGGCTTGGGAACATGTACGATAGCTACAGGGCCTGGCTAATCATGGGTGAAGAGCATGATTAACACTTACAATTTCTATACTACAATAAGAGGTTATGATCACATTTCTTACTAACTACTTCTCCGCCCCCAACTAGTACTATGGATCCAACCATGACACGTCACGATACACGAGCAAGTCAAGTCTATCATGTACGATGTCTAAATATACATGTCGTGTACAATATCAATATGATAATCAAGGTAACATCTCATGACTGCAGATCCAAGCTATACTAGTCCGTGTAGCACAGTGTCAAAGATTCAGATGTAATATTTCATGATTGTTGAATTTATAGAAATTATCAAGAATTGGAAATTATCAGAGAATGTACTTGCCTTGGGTCCTTAGCTGGTATTTATGGATGTCCTGTTCCAGAGTATCCCCGGGTAAACCAACAGTCCTATAAACATAACACAATTACAACACTTGTATCAGATGCTATCCTAACACACAGAAGAATTATACTGGCCTCAGGGCTATGCCAGGCAGGGCACTAGTCAACTAGGGTCATCTAATAGGAATACTTATATACATATCTTAATAACATATATACTTACAATATATCTATATATATCAAATTAAATACATATGCAATGTATATATATATTAAAAATATACTAAAGGTTATACAAAATATATATACACATACGAATTAACAAAATACACACATAGACTAATTACATATATATACTCATATATACCAATTAAAATATACAATACTATATCCAGGTAAATATACCAATTTATTATATATACAACCCAATACGAAAATATAATCTACATATATATATTTATACCAAAATACGATTTTATATATACCAATTTATTATACCTTGAAAATATGCTAAGTATATATATATTTAAAATACTTATAGTAGAACACGTATTTATATCTATCAAATTAAACACATATACAATATATATGTATATACATTAAAAATATGCCAAGGGTTTATAAAATATATATATACATATATATATATGCCAATACATTATATATATAATATTAAATACTAAAATACATATTTAATACATGTTTAACATTTAATGAAAAATAAAATATACATGTACATATATTAAAATATACATTACTAATTTCTTATATACTATACATATTCATGTATACCAATACATTATTTTACATATGATATTAAATATGTATATGCAAAATATATATATGTGTTTGCCTACATATACATAAAAATAGAGAACATATGTATATATATATAAAATACATACACAATACTATACATTTATTAATATATACAAAATATATACTAGTATATACATTAATTAATTAAATGCTATACATATACATGCTAATATTTACATGCACTTATACATTGATTAACAATATACAATTATATTCACATTAATTAAATACCTACAATACATATTTATATTATATATATATACTCATGTATATACATATGTATATATACATATGTATATATATATATATATATATATATATATATATATATATATATATATATATATATATATATATATATATATATATATATATAAAGAGAAGGAAGAGGGAGAAGAAGAATACTCACTGGGGTGTCGACGGAGGCTCGTTGGCCGGCCGCCGGACCGGAGGGAGATGAGCCCAGCAGCGGCGAGGGAAGGAGGAGCACGGGCAGCGGGCCGGGGTCAATGGGGCCGCCGGGGTTGCACAGAGGAGCCGTGGGCTGACCGCCGGAGCAGTTGGCCCTGACCGCCGGAGGTTGTGCAGAGGTGGTCGGCCGCAGGGAACTCGGCCGGGGTGCAGTTGCAGCGGGCCGGTGGTCTGTTCGATGGGTCAGTCGACGCGAAGGAGAGGTGGAGGAGATCGTGAGGGGGCCGGAGTTGGCCGCTCGAGGGTGAACGCAGAGGGGGAGCCGTCGGACTGCGCCGGAGTGCAGGCCGTCGGGTTGCTGCCAGCAGGCCGTCGGGTTGGGCAGGGGCCGCCGGACCGGAGGGCAGCGCCGGACCGATGGGGAAGAGCGGGCTGAACCGCAGTTGGCCGCCGGCCGGAACAAGGTCGGTGAGGGGAGCACAGTAAGGGAGAAGTGCACAGTGAGTTCCCCCCCCCTTAAGAGTTTGAATTTTGAATCAAATCAAAATTAAAGAAGAAGAAAAAGGAAGAAGAAGAGAAGAAATGAGAAGAAGAAAAAGAAGGAGAAAAATTACATACGTAGGAGAGAGGGAGGAGGCTTGTGAGGGGGTGGTATTTTCTAGGTTTCTTGGGATTAGGGTTTGATGTAGACATTATATAGGGATGAGGGTGTTGGAATGAAGGGTTGGGATTGGCCCATTAATTGGGTGGTCCAGATTGAGCATGAGGGAAATTAATTCATGTAGGAAAATGCAATTTGGTCCCCAAGTAAATAATCTTTCCATTTGGTCTTGCACAATGGGGTGATGACACCTACAATTGAATAATTGCAACTTAGCCCCTTAAATTCGGAAAATTGCACAAACACATAAAATGACGAAAATTTGGCAGGCGATTCGGGGTCTGGTGTTTTGTAGGGTCAGGGGACGCTGCAAGACTGGTATGGGCTCGATTAGCAGGGCACTGGAATTAAATTGGGATTTTAGAATCAGATAAAATGGTATCCTCAATTTAAATAGAAATAAATGCAAGTTGTGTTCAACAATTAATTAGGAGTACCTGGGGCCAAAATCAGGTCAGGTCATCAATACCAATAATGAAGAAGACTCAGAACAGAATATTACCCTAATTTGGGCCGCACGAAAAATAGGTCAAGATGGCCTCCAATTTTTGATTGGAACGCACAACGATACAAAATAGGAATTTTAAAATAACGTCCGCGATGATTTTTGCGCGGCTAGAATTAATGTACAGAGAGCACAATTATGAGTTGTAAAAATAGCAGAATTGAAGGCGGGCACGTCTAGGGCAAGATTATGAAATTTGTCGGAAGACAGAAGTCAGGATAGTACTCCAAATATCGAAGCAAAGGCAATGCGCAAAATATTAAATAAAATACAGTAATTAATTACACCTCCAATAAATTAATTCTAAAATAAAACAATTAACTTCAAAATTCCATAATTCCGACAGGTGCTCATCTACTGGCTTCTAGGTCAAGTCTACCAGCTAAAAATAAATGAACACTGCATCTAATACTATATTTAATTACACATCACACATAATTATTTAAATTAAAAATATTATCATGCAATTATTTAATTGTAACTATAATAATATTAAAAATTACAAAAAGTCGAAAATACTCCTGTTTTCAGAATGTGGTAGTGACAGCAGTATTGCATGATACATTTTGCATAGCCTCCCTGAACAATTATGCATATACAAGACATGATCCATACTTAGCACGGGAACACTTGCAATGAGCTAGCATAAGATAAGATAACAGTTTACAAGTTTGATTGACAAGCAATATAATCCAAGCCTATTCTCTTTTATCTTTGTATCTTTTATTATTACTTGGTATCGTTTGATCGAGGCAACAGAATGCAAGAGTTATTAGTTGTGAATACTGGAAGCAGAGCTAGCTAATCGGGTTGGTAGCCACTCACTTAGATGGTTGGAAGGGAGAAGGAAAGAGGCGCTTCACGACTCCGCTCGCAAGCCGCCTACTGCTCGTTCACCTGCATTAAGAACAGCTTGATCAATACTCCTTCCTCTCTTTTCAATCTTGGAATTGAAGTGCAGTTCAATGAACAAAAATAATAAAAACTATCAAAACCGTTCAAGGAAAACAAGCAAATCCTAAAACCAACTCAAAGCACGAAAGCAACAAGCGATATCGAAAACTGAGGCAATAAAAGATAGCAGCGGAGAGGTCCCTCCTGACTCTGCCGCTAAGTCAATCCCGGGGCACGATCCATTGAATATGGGAATCGATTTCGAAGAAAAAAATCCATAACGAGGACGAGTTCTTGTTTCTATCTATCCCGATCGAACGATACCGTCTTGTGTTTCTTAGCCGCGCTCCCCGCACCGGGAGAACGGGGCGCTACATCCTACCCAACTAATTGGAAGTTTCGTCCACGAAACTTAGGAATAGAACCTACCGTTAGGGGGCATTTCGTTGGGGATGACGATCAGGAAGGTTCAGACAGGAATTAATGGCATGGCCTGATCGTCCACAAACGAGGATTAACCCAAGTCTCAAGCGACAGTCTTTCTTATCGTGTCCAAGCTTTTTACAGAATCAACATGTATTGCTCCAATCCTTTATTTGCTGACCACCGTCGTTTTGTCGCTTTGCAGCATTGTTTCCTCTCTCGTTGCTTTGGCGTTTGTGATTGTAGGTATGCACAGCGCCGGCAGGAACGTGAGGATAGTGTGGTTCAAGTGATAGGGCGTGATTCATGACTTCACGCATTGTCCGATACTGATGAACGACTACGTGCGCATGGACGGCAGGGCATAGTCCAACTTCAAACCTTCTTGCTCGACTCGCTACATCAGGTAAATAGGCCCTAGCGAATTTGGAGAGTCGGTTGAATTCGGCGGAGTACTGTTTGACTGTCATGCTGCCTTGCCTCAGTTGCACAAACTCGTTCTCCATTTGACGTTGTACTGGAGGGGGTATAAACTCCTCTTCGAACGCGGCACAAAAAGTCATTCACGAGATCGCCTCCTCTCCGTGATCAAATTGGAGAGATCGTCGATGCACGTCCCACCAATCGTGCACGTTGAGGCGGAGCTGTAGTTGCGTGCAGGCGACACGCTTCTCTTCGGAAACCTCCAGCAGAGCGAAGTGATCTTCAAATTTGGCCAACCAATCTAGAGCTATGACAGAGTCCTCAGTCCCGTTGAATGGGGTATTGCAGACTTTCTTGAAGTGGCCAAAGTCGAAGGCAGTCACGTCCCTCGTCCTTGGAATTTGCGGCGTCTCTACTTCAAGCATGGGATGTTCCACCGGAGTCGTTGTTGTTGCAGCGGAATGGTTGGAAGCCAAAGTCTGAATGATCTGTTGTAGGGCATCTACCTGCTTCTGTTGGACTGAGAATCGTGTTCTATATTGTCTTAAAACTTGAGCTGACTCTCCTCCGCCCGCTTCTCGGCCCGTTCGTAGCGAGTCTCGTCCCTTTGTTAGTTTGCCTCCAACATTCGCAACATTTGCTGGACGGGATCGATGCTTGGCATGGCTCGCTGGCTCTCTGAACTTCCCGAAGTGCCCGAACCACTTCCTTGGCCTTGTATTTCGTCCAGTGTTTGCGCTGTAGATTACGCTGGTGCCATTTCTTCAAAAGAAGATAAATTACATTAGGATCATAATGTATTATGGACTTATTGCATGAACGTATCTCATTTTGGCCTAGCGAGTTCAAGAGTTCGCACAGGAATTTGACCGTTAAAGGAACTTTTCTAGTGCGAGAGTCTAAGGAACTTGAATCTGTGCTCTGATACCACTATGTCACGACCCGATTCCGTAGAATCGTTGAGGCGTCTCCCGAATCATGACCATCGTGCGGGCCTGGGATTGCGCCCGCACAAGGCTTTAATGATTTGTATAGCAAGCACATATTCAGAGTACGCAGATAAATTGAAACACAGATTTGAAACATGGAAAAGTTCTCTGTGTTGATAATGAACATCTATTACAAACTCTTGAACGAGTTAGCTAATTTGCCGCACGGGCTTACAAACGCTCGGCTTCTACGCCTTGTCATCTTCCATGCTCGTTCGGCTTCTATGCTCATTCGGCCTTCTGTGCTTATTCGGCTTCTATGCCATCAGGCTTCTACGCCTACTCGGCTTCTATGCCTACTTGGCTTCTACGCCATGGTGACAGACATTTGGCTTCTATGCCAACCTCTTCTACATGATGGATACCTACCTACGTGGCTTCTACGCTGTGATCTTCGTAGCGATTATACGCATTTTGTCCCTTAATTGGACCCGCGTCACACGCTCATTCAAAAGATCATCTATACGCAGGCTTTGGTTATTTTAACCGTTGTGTAAAAGGGTGCTTTACTTTCCACTACTCGGTTTCCACACCGATTGAGTGGTCACTGTCACCAAAACTCTATAAATAGAGACCTCTATCAACAGAGGAACAGGTTGAGAAATCGAACAGGTCGAAAAATTGAACAAGGTCGAAGCTTTGAAAGAAGATCGAACCACGGGTCGAAATATTGGAGATTGAGGAGAGATCGGAGAGTCTTTGAGAGAGAGAGAGAGAAGCATCCAGAGCTCAGGCGAAGAGTAGCGATCAACGACATTGGCCTCGTGCATCCATCCTCTTTCGCCACCTACGAAGCTGCTTTCCGTCTTCCACGGCACTTCTTCACCATCGTGTAGTCCAAGGGCTAAAGTGATCGACTGCAGATCAGAAACCTATAGCAATCATCTACCCAAATTAAATAAATTGTACTCTTACATCCTCGTATAGGATCAAATTGTACAAGTTTGTTTGTAAACCAAAGAAGGCGGGTTTCGTGCAAACCTCGTATTATATACATTTTGTTCTTTCGTTTAATACCACAAACAAGATGGCGACTCTGCTGGGGAGATCTTTCTCTTCTGATGAGGAAGCGATTGCTCAACACGATGCGGTATCTGTGGGATCCGTGAAGAAGACACTGGTCGTCTAGTTCGACCAGTCTGCCTACGAAGACATGCTTCACCCGGGGGGTAGCTCTCACTCTCTCTCTGTACAAAGCAACAGGAAGCTGCGCAAGGTCTGGATGCCCAAGACATCCTCTACTATTCCTGTGGACTCTCCGATCACTCTGATCTCTCCGATCTCTCCGACCAATGAGGTTGTAGCATTGCTCCCTCCGTGCCCTGCACGTAAAAATCAGTCTCCCGCTATGCGCGGTACAGACAAAACTTCGGGCAAAGCCTCATCGCTAACCCAGAAGTCTCCACTGTGCTCTACGCGTAGAAACCATTCTACCGCTATGCACGGTACAGAAAAAACTTCGGGCAAAGCCTCGGTGCTAACCCAGAAGTATCCACTACGCTCTATGCGTAGAAACCAGTCTTCCGCTACGCACGGTACAGACAAAACTTTAGGCAAAGCCTCAGCGCTAACCCAGAAGTATCCACTGCGCTCTACGCGTAGAAACCAGTCTCCCGTCCGTGGCGGAATAGACAAAACTTCTGATGATGCCTCAGCGCCAAATCAGAAGTACAAAGCACGCTCCGCGCGTAAGACAACATCTGACCTCTACGGGGAACCAGATGACACATGTGATCTCCGCAAGGGAAAGCAAGCAGCGAGCTACTTAACTTCTCGGCATTCACGCCAGCAAGGGAACAATCTACCCGCCCTCCAAATTATGCGAGAAGCTGATGACCGCCTGAGGACATCCTTATCCTTACGTCAACCAGAGCGAAGCTCTAAATTACGCCAGGCGAAGTCCCTAAGCGTACAGAAGGCTCGATTGACGGAAAGGCACGCTCCTCGGAGATTATCCGCCACCCAGATGGCCAATCTTTTGTATACGGGTGGCACAAGGAAGACTATGCCATCGTCCGCATACCTACCACGGCGAACCGAAAGAACGAGCAGTCTTCTTCGTCTTCTTCTATAAATTCTCCTGACCTACAGGATTATCTAATCCAGAAACGCAAAAGCAAGAGTCATAAACGGACTTCAGTTCCCCTAACAGTCAATCGCGGGGAGATATTATGGGAAGATACGTCAACGTCTAATGTCGTCATAACAGGTGGACCACAGGAAGATTCTATCTTTATTATTCCACCAACTCGCGACGATCAGCATCCAATAATCTTCGGTCGCAGACGGGATACCCCGATCATACAGGAAGAATCTCGCGAGTCTGAAACTGGCAGGATACAAACCCACCGATATAGCCCGCAAGCATTAAATATTATGCGAAGCATGGGTTATGATCTGAAGCTGAAGCCAGGTCTTAACTATGGGAAAGGCAGACGAATACCACCGCACGATAATCCCTACTATCAAAAAACTCGTTTTGGGTTAGGGTATGCCACCTCCCTTACGACTTCCAAGTCAGATGAGGACAACTTTTCCCTTTTTCAAGATGGCTCGTCGCCCTCCAACTCATCTCATGCCCTCGAACAAACATTATCAGCGAATATGGTAGCAAAGGATTCCTTCGAATCAGACGAACAAGAATCCGAACCATTCGAGAGTGATGCTTGGGCTCAGTAAATGGATACACAGTGGGAATTCCGCTTCGAGCAGAGAGAACCTCCCACCAAAGATGAAGTTATCCATATTGATGTTGGGGATGAACTTTCACCAAAGCCGATATTTATCAGTAACAATCTTTCTCCAACTGAAAGGGAAGAAGTCATTCAACTGATAAGAGAATACATCGACTTCTTTACGTGGAATTATGAGGATATGCCAGGACTTGATCCAAAGGTGGCTACTCATAAACTCAATATATTGCCCGATTCAAAGCCTGTAAAGCAACACCAACGCCGGTTCCGTCCGGATATGATGGACGCCATTGAAGCTGAAGTCAAGAAGTTGATAGCCTGTAGTTTTATCCGGGAGGAACAACATCCCGACTGGGTCGCCAATGTTGTCCCGGTCATAAAGAAGAATGGGAAAGTGCGAGTCTGCATCGATTACCGAGATCTGAATGCAGCCTGCCCCAAGGACGAGTTTCCTCTTCCCATCACAGACATCATGATCGACAATACCTGTGGTTTCGAAGTATGTCTTTCATGGACGGATTCTCAGGATACAATCAAATCAAGATGCATCCTGAAGACGAGAAGCATACAGCCTTCCGGACGCCACTGGGGGTATATTGCTATACGGTCATGCCCTTCGGGTTGAAGAACGCCGGAGTTACTTACCAAAGGGCTATGAGTAACATATTCCACAAGTATTTATGCAAAATAGTAGAATATTACGTAGACGATATAGCTGTCAAAAGCCGCCTCAGTGTCAATCACATCCAAGACTTAAAGACGGTATTTGAGCTGATGCGCCAACATCAACTCAAAATGAATCCTAAAAAGTCCTTTCTGGGTGTATCTAGTGGCAAATTTCTGGGATTCGTTATTACCACCAAAGGCATTCAATTGGACCCTGATAAAGTCAAGGCCATCTTGGAAATACGACCACCCCGTAATCTGAGGGAACTCAGGGGATTTCAAGGTCGTCTGGCCTATATCCGGAGATTCATATCCAACCTCTCTGGAAGATGCCAGCCTTTTTCTTGCCTCATGAAGAAAGGCGTATCCTTCATATGGGACGAAGCCTGTCAGCAAGCGTTCGAGGATATCAAGCGCTACCTCACCAGTCCGCCAGTTCTGGTGCCTCCCGTAGTAGGAAGACCATTCTTCCTGTACGTTCGAGCGATGGACCATTCTCTGGGAGCTCTTCTCGCACAGAAGAACGATGCGGGACATGAACAGGCTATCTACTATCTAAGTAGAATGATGATCAGAGCTGAGCATCGGTACAATCCGGTGGAAAAATAATATTTGGCTCTGATGTTCGCTATCCAGAAGACGCGACACTATGTCACCGGCCAGACTATTCACATCATCTCCAAGATCAATCCTCTTCGGGTACTGATGAACAAGCCAAGTGTTCTTAACTCCCGACTCGCAACTTGGGCGATGTTATTGACACCATATGACATGGTATACGTCCCTCAGAAGTCCATCAAAGGCCAAGCATTGGCTGACTTCCTAGCTGCTCATCCGATCCCGGAGGCCTCCAAATTATACGAGGACATTCTCGACGAAGTTGCAGAATGTAGTTCCACGATGGAAAGTAACGCATGGCAACTGTTCTTCGACGGCGCCTCCAGGACTGGTCCCAAAGGAAACGTGGTTTCAGGGGTAAAAAGTATCCTGGTTACTCCCGATAAACTCGTCATCTATTGAGCATACTCTCTTAACGAGCCCTGTTCCAACAATATGGTGGAGTACAACGCTCTACTAATTGGGCTCCAAGTCGCTAAAGAGCTGGGGTTCGAATCTCTGGAAGCTTTTGGTGATTCTCTGCTTATCGTCAATCAAGTCAGGGGAATATATGAAGTCCGAAATCCAGACCTCATCCCCTATCACCAAGCAACGGTCGAGATAGTCGTGACATTCAAGGGATTCTTCCTAGAGCACGTACCTTGATCTCAGAATCTGGAAGCCGATGCCCTAGCCAGTCTAGCTACCGATTAGCTACTCCTATAAGAAGGCAGAATTCGGTAATCCTTCTTAACAGAGATCTATTTTGCGTGAAGAACAACGCTCACATCGAACGCAGTTACGCTGTGAACACCGATCCTTCTACGAGAGATTGGAGAAGTCCCTTTATAGATTTTGTGGCATACGGAATCTTGCCGGAAGACCCTAAAGAAGCAGCATCCGTCAAAAGACGATCATTACGCTTCTACTTCGATGAATCTTCACAATGCCTATATCGCCGGACCTACGACGGACTGCTATTGAGATGTCTCTCTAATGACGAAGCACAACAGATCGTCCGCGAAGCTCATGACGGCGTATGCGGGGCGCATCAACCCGGTCCTAAGCTACAAGATCGTATCAGGAGAATGGGCTATAACTGGCCCACTATGATCGTGGACGCAATCCAATATGCCAAATGATGCAAGGCCTGTCAGGTCTATGCAGACTTCATACACCAGCCGTCTGAACATTTACATCCTACGGTTGCATCCTGGCCTTTCGAAGCATGGGGTATGGACATCATTGGTCCTATTCACCCGTCTTCTTCCAGAGGTCACCAGTTCATACTGGCCATCACGGATTACTTCTCCAAATGGGTAGAGGCGATCCCTCTCGCTGAGGTAAAAACATCCAATGTGATTAACTTCATCAAGCATCATGTCATTTATCGCTTTGGGATTCCCCGAAGGATAATCCATGACAATGGGCCTCAGTTCATCAGCCAAGCGTTTGATCGATTTTGCGATAAAAATTGGATACAAAATGTCTCCTCTACGGCATATTATCCAGCTGCTAATAGTTTGGCAGAAGACTTCAACAAAACCATTATCAAACTCATGAAGAAGTTCGTCTCTTCAAACAAAAGAGATTGGAACGAGAAGCTGGAAGAATGTCTCTGGGCATACCGCACAAAGGTCCGAGCACCGACAGGTTGCACCCCATTCTCACTTGTCTACGGGAGCGAATGTCACGCCCCAAACTCCCGCAAGCCCAATAGTCCCTGCTGAACGTGAATCACCACGTTTACAGCTCTCCCGCAGGACTATCGTTCTATTCGGGACGTGATGCCGTACGAGCCTGGAGTTGCGCTCGTACAAGGCGATGTTGTTAAACACGAAAGTTATCATCGAAACAACCAAGTTACAGCGGAAGCCAATTGTGTACCAAGCACACATCAGAGTATACGCAGCGAAGCTCACGATAGGGTCCAAATGAGATGCTCCGAGTCAATGCCACAAAGGCGATGCCACGGAGACGATGAAATAACTCTTGCTCTTTCTCCAGCCCACAAGGTACTTACAGTTCATACATCTTGTCCCGTATATCCAAGCAGCGCCACTATGCCTGTGTACCTAAAATATTGCCCACAAACGTGGGTCAGTACACAACCGTACTGGTGAGCGGGGTAACCCACTCGTCTAAGCCGACACTAAGTAAAATAGTGAATGCACACAGTTAAATGGTGATCTTTCTAGTTGAATCCTAGATTCTTTTCATGGCATATGGATGACATGTTAAGGAAAGCAGTAAAGCAGTTTAAGCATGCAAGCATTCATCCTCAAACCAAAAGACAAGCAGTTTATATATATCCGACCCATCTAACTCAATGCCATCGCTTGCACGATAACATATCGAACCAATAGTCTCGCCTCAATATCCATCCTCAACCGAAGTTTATATATTCCCATCTCGAATGCACACTCTTGCCGAGGCAAGGTGGCCGCGCCTACACGATGCACAAACCAACGAAAGAAAAGCAAGCCAACTCTTATCTATATGAAGTCACTGGCCAAGCCATAAAGGACATATTCCAAGCATTACGGCGCGCCCTATCAGCCCGGGTAGCAAGCCCCGCTGGAGGTCCCGCAATGCACCGCGCCAAAGCACGAATCAATATTTCCCTCCGGATTGAAACGGCTCCAGTGCCCCGGATAAAAACCGTTTCAAGGAAATCAACACCCTGTGCACCCAGGTTGTCCGTGACATGCAAAAGGTAGGTGAGGCGAGAGGATCGAACATTCTCGCCCCACCAAGCGATCCTAAACTCGTTCCATCGATAAACCCAACCGAAGCATCCATAACCATTCTTCCAACATATCCTCCCAAAGGAGTCCAAATCTCGGCCTCAGGATTTAATCCCAAGGCACCAAAATCCATATGCACAATCTCTCAAGTTGTGCCCAAGTTAAGCCCACACTTCACATTGCCGCTTCCCAACATAGTGTTTCACATTGGGTGCAACACCCCACACTCCGAATAATCCCGCGGCACAATGCCCCAACAGTAGCACAATACCCTCGCCGATGCAGTTGTTCGGTTTCGAACCACAACTGCTCGCTTTGCAAGACAAAGCGACCCAGTGATACTCGTACACGGATGCACGCTCGCTCGCCCGAATTCCCGATATTCTCGATATTCCCATTGCCTCAATTGTATCATTCCAACTTGTATATTTCCAACCGTCCAAGCATAATCCCAATGTTTCCAACCGACTGCCTCAAATGAATAATCCCGCTATCGTATCCAACTATCAAACGCGTAAACCATTTCAAGCCACAATCCTACCAAGCCAACGACGCACACTCTATGCACGCCTCAGTGTAGTGCTTCCCGATGTTTCAGCCCAAGTGTACAAGCCATTACGTGTTTTCCATATTATTAGGCATGAAGGAGTAGAGAAGAAGGGAAAGAGCCCACTCACAATGATTGAATCCGTTAGGCATCCTGTCCTGCCGATACGGCCAATCCCTTGAACCCGTGGTCCGATGCAAGCGCGATCTACTCAACTGGTATGACCGTGCGAGCAGGCCGTGCTCTCCAAATCATCCGACCGATCGGACTAAGGAAGACGGCATTATCGCTTCCATCCAGCTATTCAGTGCTGTTCTGAACGAACACCTGATTTCCATCGAACCCGCTAGCCATCTGCACATTGAAACCAACTCGATTAATCCTTCTTCCCGAAATCCGACATTTCAAATGTAACCAGCATTTGATTCATTCTATCCGATTCAGCGTAACGCTCCGAGCAGTTGCGGGGCGTTACATAATATACCACTTAGAATCAGGTTCGTCCACGAACCGTGCTGGTACTCATTTCTTACCAGTGTGCCACAATCCAATTCCATTGATCTGCTCTAAGCAACTCACATATTCACGATTCTGACTCCGCATCTCGTTCTGCTGAACGCTCGTACAATTTCCACGAATTCCCACATCCTCCTTGCAGCTCAATACGAATTCTTCGTATCGCTTAGTTTTGGATCGTACATATATTTAAGGCGTCCCTAAAATACATGCATTTCAGCCGAGCTTTGCGATAGCGAATTTGAACAAGTTACAAGGGTATCTTTATGTTTGAGGCGTCCATTTGCTTTGCTCCCAATTGAACCAAATCACAATTCCCATTCCAACACATTCACTTGAGAACTATTCTCAATTATGCAGATTTTCGACCGACTCAATGAGTTCGTGTTCCAGCTCAATCCATCCCACTATTTCTGAAATCAGTTCTAGCAACATCTCCAAGTATTATCTCTTGCACCGAACGATTCTCACAACTGATCTACCCCAGCTATGCGACTTACCCAAATATCAACTTGCTTAGATCAGCTCAGTCCAACACATTTCCTGCCATCTCAATATCTCACAGGGTGAACATCTATATTGAGGTTCGTGTGATCCACGAAGATCTCGCCGCCACGCCAAAGGGATTTGTGTCGCCACGATTTCAACGTGGACACACTCGCCATAATTCTTAGGTTGCGCATGAAATAGTTCTTCGCGCTGCTTCCACTGCCTCGAAGCATAGAATATCACCTTCGCCTTCCGAATGAGCACGTTTCCCAGACTAAGTTCCGAGACATCTTGTAAATCTGATGTACATCTGTTCCTTCCAGTATTCACAAAGATTTGATTTGAACGAGCCGCCACAGTCGTCCATTCATATAAATGCTATTCCCTTCCAGAGCACGATGAGTCAGAGGCGATGCCATCTACAAAAATCTGTGACTCTGAATCTCATCAGTTGACAAGGCTACTTTCACCATCGCTTCGATCTTCCGGCTGTATTTTCAGCTGAAGGCTATCCCATGGATCTCTCAAATCCAACTCTCAGTCAATAAGCCAAATCACATTGCTCACATCTGCCCTCGACGCATTCCCAAATACGCCGCCTCAAGGGTCATTCTATGGGTCTACCATATTCATATCTGATTCAGCGGGCAAGGTCGCTTAGGGTCAGCTGTCCTGAAGCTACGCTCGATAATTGTAATCATCACGATGGACAGTTACTATAAACCATGCTATATCTCCTCTGCAAATCCGAATCAAGATTCCAACCATCCCATCCGAGCGAACTTCCGAATCCGAGCAATGTGCTCGTTGAAACCGTCTACCATCAACCCGTCGTTCTGCTCTGAATCCATCAAATTTTTGAATTACATGTTCGATTCTCGCACTACAAATTGTAATGATTCTCAAAACCCAAGACTTGCCCAAATTCACATCCGTTTGCCACGTCCCGCCTTGTACTTCCAACTTACTCGAGCAGCACAGTGATTCGTTCCGACGTTGCTCCCACATTTAGCTATCTTCAGAAATTAATTCGCCAAAATCTTTTTGCCTTCCCTTGTTGCCACAATCCGTCCACGTCTTCCGGAGAATCCGTCTATCATCGTTGCACCATTTTGCCCAAAATTTCATTTCCGCTAAACTTGAGTCAACTTCACGAGCAACAATATCCAAAATCCTTCAAGTTTGTGTGAATCAATCGCATTGCCCTCCAAGCCAATATCGTGTTTCTTTGCTCAACCAACAGCTCAAATGTGTTGCCCAAAATCGTAGTTCGTGCTCGCTATCATTCCGATAATCCCATCGCTTTGCTCAAGCATAACCCAAATATTCGTTCCGATTCCGTCAATCCCTTAAGCCAAACAATACTTTCATTTGCACGACTCCGTCATTGAGTTCTCAAGTCTAATGTATCGAAGGATACCCGAGTCAAATTCTATTGCACTATATACCACTTAGAAATAAAGTTGCCCTCGTGCAAAATCTGCGTCAACCAGCGTCTATCCCAAACCGACTATTCCGAGGTGATTCTGCCGAATCATAACTCAATATTCGCTTGCTCCATTTTCATTCTTCCCATTATACCGACTTTCACTCACCAGCTTGTATTCTCGTTATTCGAGTCCGTTCAGGCAATTCCCATAGATGTCCAACCAAAATATTTCCAATGCCTTGCTCAAAATATGGTATCCCATATACCACTCCGAATCAAGTCGCTACTCGCATTACAATTTCCTTCACAGATCCAAGATCCGTTCGAACCATCCCTTATGCATAATCATGCCTTTCCCAATTCGAGTCTGACGCAAAAACTTAGCCGATTCTTTAACCATCAATCTCGTTAGGCAACTCGTGCTTTGTTCCATTCTCACTGCTCCCAACTATTCTCAAATCGCCTGATACTTTCACAGCACGAGCAATCGTGCAACGATTGTCTTCCAAATAGTCCAACCCAATACCCAACGGTTCCACACATTTATTGTACGAGCAACTCATGCCAACTTATCTGATATTTCTCAAGCTAACTCAAATCTGCCCAACCGATGCGCCACAGTCGAAATTCTAACTTCTATCCAACACAATCACTTGACGAGCAACTCGTGCAAGGATCCATTCCCATCGAAAGTTTCTACTCAAAACATGCCACATAACCAAATCTCGTTAGCCAACCAACTGATCCATTGAGGCAACCAGAAACTCCAGAACGATAAGCCAACCAACCCAACGGAAGCCCACACTTGTTGCACAAATGCAACAACGCCAACCAACTTGCTGCACGAATGCAACAACGCCTAACGAGGCTAAGCGATCCTACGAAAACCAACCAAGGCAACCCAACACAGAATAACATGCAGCCAAAACCAGCAATAAATAGACTTATTGCATGAAACATCCGATGCGGTACTGAGTAGAGTCAAGAGCTAAACGACACGCGGAAGCTATCTAGAGTTTGTGATGAAGCGAAGGACCAAGTCCGAAGAAATGAACCGGGCGCTCTGATACCAATCTGTCACGCCCCAAACTCCCGCAAGCCCAATAGTCCCTGCTGAACGTGAATCACCACGTTTACAGCTCTCCCGCAGGACTATCGTTCTATTCGGGACGTGATGCCGTACGAGCCTGGAGTTGCGCTCGTACAAGGCGATGTTGTTAAACACGAAAGTTATCATCGAAACAACCAAGTTACAGCGGAAGCCAATTGTGTACCAAGCACACATCAGAGTATACGCAGCGAAGCTCACAATAGGGTCCAAATGAGATGCTCTGAGTCAATGCCACAAAGGCGATGCCACGGAGACGATGAAATAACTCTTGCTCTTTCTCCAGCCCACAAGGTACTTACAGTTCATACATCTTGTCCCGTATATCCAAGCAGCGCCACTACGCCTGTGTACCTGAAATATTGCCCACAAACGTGGGTCAGTACACAACCGTACTGGTGAGCGGGGTAACCCACTCGTCTAAGCCGACACTAAGTAAAATAGTGAATGCACACAGTTAAATGGTGATCTTTCTAGTTGAATCCTAGATTCTTTTCATGGCATATGGATGACATGTTAAGGAAAGCAGTAAAGCAGTTTAAGCATGCAAGCATTCATCCTCAAACCAAAAGACAAGCAGTTTATATATATCCGACCCATCTAACTCAATGCCATCGCTTGCACGATAACATATCGAACCAATAGTCTCGCCTCAATATCCATCCTCAACCGAAGTTTATATATTCCCATCTCGAATGCACACTCTTGCCGAGGCAAGGTGGCCGCGCCTACACGATGCACAAACCAACGAAAGAAAAGCAAGCCAACTCTTATCTATATGAAGTCACTGGCCAAGCCATAAAGGACATATTCCAAGCATTACGGTGCGCCCTATCAGCCCGGGTAGCAAGCCCCGCTGGAGGTCCCGCAATGCACCGCGCCAAAGCACGAATCAATATTTCCCTCCGGATTGAAACGGCTCCAGTGCCCCGGATAAAAACCGTTTCAAAGAAATCAACACCCTGTGCACCCAGGTTGTCCGTGACATGCAAAAGGTAGGTAAGGCGAGAGGATCGAACATTCTCGCCCCACCAAGCGATCCTAAACTCGTTCCATCGATAAACCCAACCGAAGCATCCATAACCATTCTTCCAACATATCCTCCCAAAGGAGTCCAAATCTCGGCCTCAGGATTTAATCCCAAGGCACCAAAATCCATATGCACAATCTCTCAAGTTGTGCCCAAGTTAAGCCCACACTTCACATTGCCGCTTCCCAACATAGTGTTTCACATTGGGTGCAACACCCCACACTCCGAATAATCCCGCGGCACAATGCCCCAACAGTAGCACAATACCCTCGCCGATGCAGTTGTTCGGTTTCG
Source organism: Iris macrosiphon (assembly GCA_036927795.1). NCBI lineage: Eukaryota > Viridiplantae > Streptophyta > Magnoliopsida > Asparagales > Iridaceae > Iris > Iris macrosiphon. The sequence goes on from JAYESA010000004.1 coordinate 356,214,583, forward strand.
AACCACAACTGCTCGCTTTGCAAGACAAAACGACCCAGTGATACTCGTACACGGATGCACGCTCGCTCGCCCGAATTCCCGATATTCTCGATATTCCCATTGCCTCAATTGTATCATTCCAACTTGTATATTTCCAACCGTCCAAGCATAATCCCAATGTTTCCAACCGACTGCCTCAAATGAATAATCCCGCTATCGTATCCAACTATCCAACGCGTAAACCATTTCAAGCCACAATCCTACCAAGCCAACGACGCACACTCTATGCACGCCTCAGTGTAGTGCTTCCCGATGTTTCAGCCCAAGTGTACAAGCCATTACGTGTTTTCCATATTATTAGGCATGAAGGAGTGGAGAAGAAGGGAAAGAGCCCACTCACAATGATTGAATCCGTTAGGCATCCTGTCCTGCCGATACGGCCAATCCCTTGAACCCGTGGTCCGATGCAAGCGCGATCTACTCAACTGGTATAACCGTGCGAGCAGGCCGTGCTCTCCAAATTATCCGACCGATCGGACTAAGGAAGACGGCATTATCGCTTCCATCCAGCTATTCAGTGCTGTTCTGAACGAACACCTGATTTCCATCGAACCCGCTAGCCATCTGCACATTGAAACCAACTCGATTAATCCTTCTTCCCGAAATCCGACATTTCAAATGTAACCAGCATTTGATTCATTCTATCCGATTCAGCGTAACGCTCCGAGCAGTTGCGGGGCGTTACAGCGAAGCAGTTCTTCCCATCGAAATCCAAATCCCATCACTCAGGATAGCAGTCGCCAATGAGTTAACTCGGGAAAAGAATGACCTTTTAAGGCTTCAAGAGCTAGAAGGATTAGACGAGAAATGCCTTCAAGCTCAACAGAGCATCGCGTTCTATCAAGCGCGCATTTCCAGAGCTTTTAATCAAAAAGTAAAGGAAAGAGTGTTCAAAGTTGGCGAGCTAGTCTTAGCTGTAAGAAGGCCAATGATTCTCACTCACAGAAGCAAGGGCAAATTTTAGCCCAAATGGGAAGGCCCCTACATGATCGAGACAACGTTCTCAAACGGCGCTTACAGGTTAGCCCAGCCTAATGGAGACCTACTAATGGCTCCTATCAATGGCAAATTCCTGAAAAGTTACTATGCTTAAACTCCTCTGCTCAAGTGGAATAAAGGCAAAAATCTCATTCTGACAAAACTACTTCCAAAACGAAACTAGTTGGGTCGTACTCTATCATGTCCATATGACCTCTAAATAGATACGCCCTGCTAAAAAAGGGTTTACCGAGAGACTATCACGTCCATACTACCTCTGATATTACTCTCACCCAAACCCGTCGTTTACATTCCGAAATGACGGGTCCACAAAGTCAGATAAAAAGCCTCTTTATTATTCCCCAAAAAAGAGCGAAAGTGCATTAAAAAGCAAAAGTACATCATGAAGGAGGAGCGGCCAAATCGCGAATCTGCTGTGCCAGTCTGGCCATCTTCTCATTCCTGGAATCCAAGACATCAGCGCGGGCCCGCTCCAGCCGTGCCTCGTCATTTATCAAGAGGGATAGCTCGGCTCTAGCTCGAAGGAAACCCGCACGGGCGACGTCCTTCCTCGCCAAGTTCTGTTTTGCTATGACCAGTCGGCCATTGACCACATCAAGACCTTCTGACGACTGAGAAGCCCATTCCCTTGCCTGAGCAAGCTTCGTCTCCAGTTTAAGGACCCTCGCTATATTCCCGTCATGCTCAGCCTGGCACTTCGTCTGAAGAGCAATAGCCTCCTCCAAGATGACTTTTCCTTTATCCATCTCCCGCTGATTTGTCTGGAGGATTTTATTCAGGTCTTCTACCTTTTCAACAAGTTGCGCAGTGAAGGAGTCGTGTCTAGCCTGGGCCAGAGCTTCGAGGTTGCCTTGGGATAGCTGCGAGTATTCGTTAACGGGTTGCTCCAAACCATTAACTACCTCCGCCAGGGCGTCAGCTAAACCAGTATCGTCAAGGTCCCTGATCGCCTCTATCGAAAATCGAGAGGACCTCTTCAGGCGCTTAAAATTCAGATTCCTCTCCAACGCCATTGATATTAGCGTTTTCAAAGTGTTATAGAAGATACTGGTATACTGCTCGGTCAGCGTAGCTAAGCCCGAATGCACGCTGGGAGTGGCTATAATGTTGTCGAACCGCACTCTAGAGGCGACCGCAATTGATGTGGCCACAGTCCTGGTCTCGACAGGGGGTGCGACAAAAGAGGAAGCGCCAACACCAGATGAAGTAACCAGCATACTCGAAGGAGGCATTGTCGCAACGACAGAGTCGTCCTCTTGAGGTATCGAAGCCTCGTCGGCAGGCGAACCGGCACCCGAAGATGCTTCCCCTTCAAAACCAGGCACCTCCGTATCAACGCCAGGACTTGACACGGAGCCAAAGGACGCATATGCATTGCCCTCCCCGAAGAGGTTGTCCCCTGAGAAGAGGACAAGAGGAAGTTAATATCAAACATGATGTTAATGTTCCTAAAAGAAGAGGCACGAAAAGACGACAGTGATGCTAGGCAATCTGTCATACCTGGAGACAAGGGCCTGCTAACTGACACTGGCAAATACTCTTCCAGGTCTTTGCCAAGATCCACTTGAGGCTCATCAACTGGAATCTCGCTAGAAGCGCTGACGGGCACGGCAGGGGCCTCTCCCAATGCTGATCCGGACAAAGGTATATGGAGTCTTATAACCATCCTCGAAGGTGACTTTATTCCACTACCTGAAGCAGTAGTAGCGGTAGCAGCCTCCAGCTGAGATTCTCCGGCGCCACCGGCCAAAACTGCAGAAGGTTCCTCTCTAAAAGACGAGGAACCCCCAATCAAAGAATCATCCCCGACATAGGGAGAAGCAGGCTCACTTCCAGGAGCCTCAATACCAGGAATCTGGAGAGGATGAGCAACCATCCTCTTCATCCTCTTACGAGGGGAAGCCTCCTTCAGAGCGAAAGTCCTTCGTTTCCCAAAGACTACCAACGCCCCTGCAGGCGGAGGTATTTTACCCCTCGATACCGATACGAGAGGCTCATCCGGAGTAGCAGACTCGTCACCCTCGTCAGAAAAAATCGAGGGGACTTCAACCCTTCCCCCAGGTTTGGAAGAGGGCACCCTAAAACTTCCACCCATATCAAAATCACGATGGGAGGTATTCGTTGCCACATAGAACTGGGCATACGAATGCAGGATGCGCAGCTCCGTGGAAGGTGTGACGAAGGGCACAATAAAAATTGCCCCGGTGCAGCCTATGATAAAATATCGCCATCCCCTCGCTCCATTGATGAGTCCACCTCTGGACCTGAAGCTGGTGACGGCGTTGCCCACATGCAACTGATCATACACAAACTGCCTGGCAAACCGACTGGGCAGGTAGGGTTCGAAGAAGTAGTGATCTTCACTTCTGTACAGCAGGTGGGAAGGTCTAATGCAGACCAACCAATTGAAGGATTTAGGAGAAAGAGTGGTCCTCTCTCTACCTGAGTCCTCAAGCCTAGTCCCCGATTGGTTGCGATGAACAGGGGGGGACACTGCAAAGGAGCTTCCAGCTGTGACCGCAATGCAGCACCTGCCGATAGTCTAAAACTGTGAGCACATTCCAAGAGGATTTCTTGTAATTCAGCAAGAAACTCCCCCCCAAGCTATTGCCGGAACCGGAAGATATCACCCGGGGGTTATGGAGAATTAACCATCCCATCAAATACAGGTATGGTAATTCCACCCGGGGAAAGCTTTCACGCCGAGCTTCATCAGCGAGCAGCGCCTCAGTCATCGCCCTCAGGTGTCACTACCATATTTTAGGAAAAAGGGTATTTTAGTAATTTCCTATTTAAATAAATATTGTGCATGGTAAATAATTTTTGTTGTATTATTTAATTGTTGTTGGATGTTATTTAATTATTTTGGACTTATTTTAGTGGACCCAACTAGTTTAGTTTGGACCCATGGACCAACATGAATTAAATAGTTAGACTTGGCCCATTTAGAAAGTCCATGGTTAAGGAGATGGATTAAATTAATTAAGTGATTAGACTAGAAGCTTCCTTCCTTAATTATTTCTTCATGAGAGGCCCCAAGGGGTACATTGGACATTTTACAATTGCTTGGGGAGGGGGGCATGACCGGCCTATATTAGGAGAGGGGAATTTCTCTCTCCTCTCATTCTCATTCCAAATCTATATCTAGAATTTCCCACTCCCAAATTCCCTCCATTTCCATTCCAATTTTCTACCAAATTCATTCCAAATTCTTCCCAATTCACCATTAGAGAAGGAGGAAGCAAGGATCTATAAGAAGGAAGCAAGGATCTACAAAGAGGAGCAAGGATCTACAATTTGGAAGCAAGTTCTTCTCAATTGGAGGTTTCATTGGGAATCCATCTCCCAATAGGTATAATTCAGATTTTCCCATTTAAATAGCTTCTAAATATGAGATTTAATCATGTAAAATCAACCTATATATATGTACTACCCATAGGACTTTGTTTTGTGTTCATAGGAGAATATGGAGAAAGTTATGGTACTTTTTGTGTTAATTTTGTTGGAATTCCGAATTTATATTTTGTTGTGTGTATCAATTGATCCTATAGATCAATTGGGCATATGCTTATGTGTTTGGGGCTAGTGTCGTGTCCATAATTTGGTACATGTGGTTCCTATCCCAACTATTTGGTGATACGTGTCATTTTGGGGGTTTTCCCTCCGACACGGGGCTTTGAACATGTCGTATTTTGACACGGACACATAGATCTACTTTTGACACTTTGATTTATTCATAAATATTATTTGTGATTTGTTTGTATCCTTCGGGGTGCAATTGGTTGTGTGTTGGACTCGTGTCACATGCGTATCCTAGATCTAGTGGGATACGGTGTGATACTCTCCAATTGTGTGGATTTTTGAATAGATCTAATTATGTATGGTTTAAATTCTTCAATTATAATTAGTAAATATATATAGATATTATATATTTATTTTGTGTATTATTGTAGCATAGATCTATATATTTTTGTGTGTGCTAATATGATGTACAAATATAATATGTAGCTTTCTTGCATGTAATTATATATGTACTTATGTTAATAGTATAAATTATACATAAATGTTTTATAAAATATATTTATGTGTTTAATTGTGTAATTATATTATTTATAATTATTATGTAATTATTTGTATATTAATGTATATATTTTAGGTGTGCTTCTAGCCATGTAAAATATGAACATTAATATGTGCATGTGTTGTAACTATTAGTATTTAATTATAAGTTTATATGTGCATATATATATAGGTATATAATTATTTATTTATATATATGTATTGTGATTATTATTGCATATATATATGTGTATATATATGTGTTTTGTATAATATTTGTAATAATATATTATGTTATTTGTATACATATTGGTTTGTATATATATTATTTTAGGGTATATATTATTTGTATTAGTAGTATACTTTGTGTGAGTATGATTTGGGATCTAATTTTTATTCCTAAATTGTTGTATTTTATTTCTATATTATTTATATAGATTTTTTGTGAGGTTGACCTTGGTTTGACTTTAGTTGACTTTAGAGTTGACCATAGTTGACTTTTGACTTAGAATTTATTTATTGACCTAGGAGTTGACTAGTTTGACTTGTTCTCTTTCCGGGATCTTGTTTTAATGTGGTATTCCATATCTAGGTCTTCGAGGCACCGAGTCAGACATCTGTGAGACTGTTTTTTGGATTTTAGGCGAGTACATTCTCTGATAGTTTCTTATTTATGATATCCTCTATGTTCGTTGTATCTAGTGTAGATTTACATGTTTCTCTCGACACTATGGTTACACGGATTGGTATATCCGGATCTCGTCATGAGATGTTATTCCTTGGTATATGGTGTACATGGTGCAAGTATTGTTTCATTGGTTATCTTGTACATGTACAGACACCGATTCTTGGAGAGACTAGCTATCTTCTTGGGGAATCTAGTGCCATAGCATACCGTGGTTGGATCTATTATACCAGTTGGGGGTGGGGAGTATTAGTATAGATATGTGATCAAATTCCTATTGAATAAATTATTGGTAAGCGAATAGTGTTGATCATGCACCGCACGTATGATTAGCCAGGCCGCATTGTATCTTGCCCAAGCCGATCACATGTTAAGCTAGTACTCACACACTTAGTCATTAGTATTATTGTTTCATTGGTATATTGTTCATTATTGTATTTCTTTCCAGTATTTCCTTATTGTCTATATATCTCTTGTATCTATTTTGTGCATCTTATTTATCCATAGCTATTTACTGTTACATAGTTTTTATCATGGATTAGAACTGCTGTTAGAGATGTACTCTGCTCCTTTCCTGACTGGATATATTTTTCCAGATGACACTGAGGAGTACCCTACCTATTATGGACCCCAGGATGTTGTGGATTTAGATTCGGAGACCCTGGCTCAAGAGGGACTTATCCCAACTGAGACAGTTGACCCTGGAGTGTAGCTTGTAGTATGATAGTATTCTTTTGTACTGGATTTATCTCCAGCTTATTTTTGTTACTCTTCAGACTCATTGATGTATTATTTTAAACTCATGAGTTGATGACTATTCTATTCTTATCTGATCCGTGTTCATTCTATCTTAGTTCTGTGATTGAGTACACAATCTTTTGGTGGTTCATTATATTAGATAGACTTTCTAGACAGCGTTCTACCGCCGATTCTGCGGCGTAGGCTGGGCGTTGTTTCCGACTAGTACCCTTACCCCGGGTGCGGGTCGTGACACGTTTTTGGTGGTGGCCCATGCAGGTCAAGCTTCACAAGTATGTGATGTCGTGGTAGTGCAACAACTTAGTTGTACTACTGCGAGCCTGCAATAGGATATATGATATAGGCTGAGATACTCAATCACATCTAGGAAAATTCTTTTGATTCAACTATTCTCCTTTGACGTTGATACTTGATCTCTTAAACTGTCCTTTCCTTGATGTCTTACATCTTGTGCCATATTGATTCTCATTCCGTCTTTTTATGAGACATACTCGGAGATACTTGCGGAGGCACGCAAGGTTGAGCGGGATCTGGGTTTAAAGACCAAGAGAGACCGTGATTCTTTTCTGGGGGCCAACGACAGTGCAGTATCTGCCAAACGTTCTCATTTCCAGTCCAGACCTTTCCAGCAGCCACAGCAGAACCAGACTCCAGCTAGAGCGCCTTTTCACCAGGCACCTCAGCAGCAGAGGCAGTTACAGCAGGCTCCATGCAACTTCTGCAAGAAGCCCGGCCACATCTGGGAAGTTTGAAGGAGGAGGTGTCACTACCACATTCAGAAAACAGGAGTATTTTCGAATTTTTATAATTATTAGTATTGTGGTATTTATATTAAATGATTTTTCAATGTTATATTTAATTTAAATAATTATGTGGTGTGTAATTAAAAATATAATTAAATACAGTATTCTTTTGTGTTTGTACTGATAGATCTGACCTAGAAGCCCAATAGGTGAAACCTGTCCCAAATTGTGGAATTATGTAATTAATTGTTTTATTTATAATTTATTTATTGAAGATTTTAATTAATTGCCGTATTTTATTTAATTATTGCGCATTGCCTTTGCTTCGATATTTGGAGCAGTATCCTGACTTTTGTCTTCCAACAAATTTCACAATCTTGCCCTAGACATGCCCGCCTTCCATTCTGCTATTTTTGTAACTCATAATTATGCTCTCTGTGCATTATTTCTGGCCGCACAAAAATCATCGCGGACGTTTAATTAAAATTCCTATTTTGTATCGTTGTGCGTTACAATTTAAATTGGAGACAATCTTGACCTATTTTTCGTGCGGCCCAAATTAGGGTAATATTCTGTTCTGTGTCTTCTTCATTATTGGTATTGATGACTTGACCTGATTTTGGCCCCATGTACCCCTAATTAATTTTATAACACAACTTGCATTTATTTCTATTTAATTTGAGGATACCATTTTATCTGATTCTGAAAATCCTAATTTAATTCCAGTGCCCTGCTATTGGAGCCCGTACCAAACTTACAACGCCACCTGACCCTACAAAATATCGGACCCCGAATCGCCCGCCAAATTTTCGTCATTTCATGTGTCAGTGCAAATACCCAAATTTAAGGGGGCTAACTTGCAAATTTGCATCTTTGGTGTCAACACCCATTTGTTTAAACCAATGAGGGAGCCCTAGTAATTTTTATTAAACCTCACCGTCATTCCTACATGAATTAATTTCCCTCTTGACAAATCTGGACCACTCATTCTTTGGGTCCATCCTCACCATTAGATTCAACACCCTCTTCATATCAAGTCCCATCAACACCCTTCCCTAGAAAAACCCTAATCTCAAAAACAAGCCTCCAACGTAGCCTCCTTCCCCATCTAAAATTTCTCTTCTTCTTCTTTTTCTTCTTCTTCTTCTTCCACTTCTTAAAAAAAAAAAAAATAACAGCAGCAATATAAGGAGTCAAGCCGAAGCACAACGAGTGGCTGCAGCAGTTATATTCTTCTTCTTGAAAAGCAGCAGCAAAATAAGGAGTCAAGCCGAAGCACCACTTCTTGAAAACAGCAGCAATAAGGAGTCAAGCCAAAGTACGATTGGCTGCAGCAATCAGCTACCATGCCACCGGTTTCCCCGCCTCCTTCAAACCCTATCTCTCTATCTCTCTCTCTCTCCTCATTTCCTTGTAGCCATGGCTAAGATCCTCACTCAGAAGGAACAGAACGTCCAGATGCTCCTCGCTGCCGACGCCCACCTCGGCACCAAGAACTGCGATTTCCAGATGGAGCGATACGTCTACAAGGGCGAGAAGGAAGGACAAAGCGAGGATAGTTATGCATCTCAACTGAGTGTTGTTATGAAGTTTGGTGGATCGTCAGTGGTGTCAGCTGAGAGGATGAGAGAAATTGCAAATCTTATTCTTAGTTTCCCAGAAGAAAGGCCGGTGGTCGTTCTCTCTGCCATGGGGAAGTCCACTAACAAGCTTTTGCAGGCTGGAGAAAAAGCTGTCATCTGTGGTATATCACATGTATCTGATATTGAAGAGTTGAGCTTTATAAAAGAATTGCATCTTAGGAAAGTTGATGAACTAGGAGTTGATAAGTCTACGATTTCAGTTTTACTGGATGAGCTGGAGCAGCTACTAGAAGGCATTGCAATGATGAAAGAGTTGACACTCCGTACAAGAGATTATTTAGTTTCATTTGGGGAATGCATGTCTACAAGAATTTCACAGCGTATCTGAACAAGATTGGTACCAAAGCAAGACAGATGATTTTACAAATGCTGATATCTTGGATGTAACTTATCCTGCTGTTGCAAAAAGGCTGCATGAAGATTTGGATAAACGATCCAGCGATTCCTGTTGTCACTGGTTTTCTTGGAAAGGGTTGTAAATCTTGTGCTGTGACCACTTTAGGAAGAGGTGGTAGTGACTTGACCGCTACAACTATCGGTAAAGTACTGGGCTTACGAGAGATACAGGTATGGAAGGATGTAGATGGAGTTTTGACATGTGATCCAAATTTTTATCTGTAACCCCCTGATTTTTCAGAAATTTTTAATTTGGATTTTTCACAATTTTCTGTAATTTTCTAGAATTTTCAAGAATTTATTTTAGATTCAAATATAATTAAAAATATCCCAAACTTTTATTTTATGTTCTAAATAATAAAATATATTTTCTAGAAGTTTTTGGGAATTTTCTGAGTATTTTTAATATTTATTGGGAGTTATTTAGGCTAATAACTAATTTTTAGGACTTGTAGAATTTATGGTGCAAGCTCAGGAATATAAAATGGACCCACGTTATTTTCTAAGGTTTATAATATTATTATATATTTTCTGGAATTATTTCAGAATTTGTGGAATAATGTTAGTATTTATTTTTAGTTTTATGGCAAAACTAATTTTTAGAGCTTCTCTTAATTATAGTAGGAAATCTATGAATATAAAATTATCCCAAATATTTTTCTAAGGTTTTTTTGGTTCAAAATATATTTTCTGTAATTTTTTCAGATTTTTATGATTATTTTTAATGTTTATTTTGAGTTATTTAGATTTAAAACGACTTAAATAATGTTTTGATAAAGGCAAATCAAAAATAAATAATATAAATAAAACTATTCAATCAGATTCTGACACATGTCGGCCTATAGATATCCATTCAGCCGCAGGTACATCTATATATATATATATATATATATATATATATATATATATATATAATATAATAACCCTAATTATCTCATTATTTTAGAGAGAGAGAGAGATTTGGGAGAATTGTCATCTAGGGTTTCTTCATCTTCCAGAAGCCATTGCGCATAGCTCCGGACTCCAAACGAGGCCTAGTTTCTTGCGTTAGAACGATATTGAGTTTAGCTTTCTGATTATATCATTTGTTTTACAAAATTATTAGTATTAAATTCTAGAAAATTCGTAGAGCACAGCATGTCCGAAAATAGACGTATTTCGATGTTTTCGTAATTTTGGGAGAACCCGGAATCAGAATCACGAACCGTTTAAAGTTTCAGAAATCTAATGTCGAGATCATCGACATATATTTTTTCCAGAATTTAATTTGAAGTATTTACATACTATTAATTCTGTAGAACTTCTAGGTTAGAATTTAACCATCGGTGCACAATACAAAATTTGTATGTGCCATAATTCCCAAACAAATTTGAATTCGGACGAGCCATAAATTCTAGTATGTTTTTGATGCTGAAATCTACAGGAAATCATGCATGAAAGTCGAGTTTGTGTCGGTTGACTTTTTGGTCAACAGATTGCCTCGATTTGCGTGCCATGAGTCTCGAGTTGATAAAATTCAGTTTCTTTGGACAAAATTTAGGAATTAACATAAAAATCAGAATAATAAGATTAAAATAGGATTTTAGAGTAATTATTCCAGAATTAAATAAATTAAAATAAATTATCTTTTGACGTGATAAATTTGTAATACATAGGCTATTTGGACTGTGACTTGGACTCTGATTCATACCAGCAACATGACCCCAGGCAAGTGTACCTTGCCAAACTCTGCAGTATTGTTATATATTTTCCTTGCTTTATTATATTGCTGTGCATGCTTAACCTAGGGCCGTGTGACGTACTTAGCGTCCGATTATAGTCGGGTGCCAACACCGTACGCGGAGTTGTGTATTGTCATCTAGACATGGATATTTGTGACCCTCTTTATTCTCGTATTTGTCCTATCAAGTACACTATAACCCAAGACACTTGACACTATTCATGAGACAGAATCTTCCTGAGATATTCATGGTAATTCTGTGTAGGATACATGTTTTATGACATAGACATCATATTCATAGATATTAGATGACTTGCTGCATTAGATATGATCGTGCGTGACATGGACATGGTGCATCATGGACATGAGACGTGTGATTACATTGGGTGGGGAGAGACACACAGGCTACAGGCTGAGTTTATATATATATATAAAACATAGTAAACACATAGTAAACACATAGTAAAATACATAGTAAACACTGCTACTGGCTCCAAGACACAGAGCTTGTAGTGGTCTCAGCCTGAGTTTAGTGATGCTCTCAAATTTCATTTTCACATAGATGGTTATAGAGTTTACCCTATTTATTTTATTTACTATTACACTGCATTTTGGCATGTCGATTTATGTACCTTGTTATGTCCCCTGAGGACCTGGATACCGGACTTTGTCCCCAGGACTAGCAGACGAGATCGACCCCGAGTTACACAGGACAGGAGCATTAGCAGAAGATGGAGCAGAAGCAGACACTGGAGCAGTACCAGATCTAGTAGACGATTGATCCCCGAGGGTATCATCTGGGTATAGGCTTTCCCCATACTCGGTATTTGCTGTGGTTATCTTTATTCTTGTATCTTGACAGATGTATCAGACTCATTATCGGGTTATTTTCCCGAGTTTATATCATATTGAGATTGATCTTGCTTTATGATTCTGATATTGTTGTATTCATTTCTGTGGATGAGATTAGTATATCTAGACCATTATTATTGTATTACAGCTTAAGTACGCCCCGATGGATCCATTAAATTGGGTTTGTCCATCGGTGTGTGCTGCTGGCCATTGTCACGTGTCTAGTCCCTCGATATTTTGGGACTGGGGCGTGACATGGTTTTTGTGGTGGCCCATACAGGTCGACGACTAAATTGTTCGATTTCAACTTAGGAACCGAGCAAGCCTGCAATAAGGATAGGATAAGTTTTTGGATCTCATCCACTTGCTTGAATCGTTCTTGACATCTATATCGGATTCGAATTAATTTCTTGACTTGCATCCTGCCTTGATTTTCGTGCGCCTCTTATTGTTTATTTTGGTTGTTACTCTAAACTTTTTATTATGTGATTGGTAATTAGAACTTGACAGTTTGAGTTAATCTTATAGATGGTGACCTAATGATTACCCCTTAGCTTTAAACCGCGTAATTAGTACCCCACCTTGATACAAGTTATCTTTCCTTTCCCTTGAGACTAGTAACCTGTCCATTCTCACTATTGACACATGACCTATGAGCACTATGATTAAGACTTAAGATGACCATTACTTACGTAATACCATAGGAGACCCTAATAAGAGTTTTGTTTTATTTAGATGTGCAAGGTTATTTTGCAGGACCCTCTTAAGACTGTCACAGTATTAGTTAAATTCTTATAAGTTGGGTAGTATGCCTCACAACATAGTACCACCTAGCCCTATTGATGAAGTGACTTAGGATGACACAACTTTAGACTTGCATAAGACGACAGTATTTATTCAGACGATAGAATTTAGAGGTCCTTGCCCCCATTTGGTCGACTAGCGACATAGACAAGGAGTTGTATGATAACTGTAGAGATTGTAGAGTCTTTTATTATTGTTGCTTATTTTGTTTCTGTTTGTGAACTCGAATTGATTTGTACCTCCTTTCATCATCATCTAGTGTACTTATAATTTTTGTACTACCTTGACTTATGCTGCTATATTATAGCCTAGTTTTTGCAAGCTTATTCTTTATCAAGCTTGTTCATGACATATGTGTTATTGGGGCCTGATCAACCCCACTAATACAATTGTCTATTCAGAATCAATGTATTATGGTCTGATCAACCTTAGTGTATTTTGGTTCGCTCTTCACACGACTACTTTACGTGGATTGAGATATATAGTTGACTAGTAGACGCCTGTACTTACCCTCTAGATATGTCTGAGCAGATCGTATCGGTTACATAACTGTACTAATACGAGCATGCAAACAAAGGATTACCAAAATAGGATTTCAATCCACAACTGCTTTGACAATTCCCAATTGAATTCTTTAAACGCCTTGATCTCAATACTTCTATTCTATTATGCTGCCCTTGAACTCTTTATTATTGGTCTCCGTCTTCCCTTATTTCGGAAAGACGAAACATCGTGCTTGGTATAAATTGATACACAGAGAATACTAGATATACCCCATAGGCCGATCGTATACTTGAGGATTATTCTTCGTAATTAAGGACATATCATATATGATATGATCGGCATTGAAGTTCGAGGATTGAATGACATGAGTAAACATATTAAGGAATATTCTCTTAAGGTATATAGCCTTATGTGATAGATGCGTAAATTCTAAGTTGGGTAGTAGTGCATTGTCAACTCGAGAGGAATTTCTTTTAGATTGTGATCGAGTAAGATTAAATTGGAAGAGGTTCAAGCCATTTTAATTTTGAGAATTTTAGAAGAATGACTAAGATGATGAGGATTAATGAATTGATATTGAGGACCCAATATTTATACCTTAAGTACATGATTTAAACAATGAAGGTAAAATCATCAACTTGAAATTTAGAGGATAAAAAGATGAAATTTCAGACTTGAACAATGGTGGACTACATTTTAATTTTTTTTTTTTTCAAGTTGATGATTTGAGTTAAAATAAAAAAACTTGATGGTTGGACTACCTATTTGAAATATTAAGGATGTGAATAGAATTTAAGAAGTTGAAGCATACAAAAACTTATAAGTGAAAATAGGAATAATAATGGACTCGAATTACTTCTAGAGGAGATTATGATAATTGGAGATCGTGAGGTAAAATTGATATGCGTATTTAAATCTTGAAGATGATATATGGATTTAATTTAAATTTGGATATGGATAATTTGAAAAAGCGAGAAGAGATAACCATAGGTTGAATTTGATTGGATCAGTGGTCATCTTAACCTAGAAGTGATTACAATGGATATGATTAGGATTTTAATTGTCGCAAGGAGATTGCGATTGACTTGCCTTATGTACACGAAGTATTAACAAATTATGCCTTATTTTAATTTTGAGGACGACATTGTCTTAAGTTGGCTGGATTGTGAAACCCCCTCACCTAAGAAGTAGACCTACTTGGCTTAGATAGTGAGACTAAGGCTAGCTCGAATCCACTTAGGAATAGAATACGACATTTTTCATTTAGTTTTATAACATGGTATCCCTCGGCGCGCCTTACCATTGCTTCGATAATTGGAGCACTTCCCTAGTCACTGCCTTCCTACAAATTCTACACCTTGTCCTAGACATGCCCATCCTCCAATTTTTATCTTTGTGCAATGTTTCAATTGTTGGGTGCTTTTATGCAAAAGAGCATTTAGGTGTCCACACTATTGGACATGACACACGAAGAAACCTATTTTCACTCATGTGAATTTCTCCCATAATTTTTGGAATGTGCAACGTGCAACATCGTCTACTCCGTTAAACCTAGCCTTGCATTTTAACCAATACAAATCTTAGACCATCCTTGACTTCTACCATGGCTTAATTTTAATTTCGAGGACGAAATTTTTATAAGTTGGGTAGATTGTAACCCCCTGATTTTTCAAAAAAATTTAATTTGGATTTTTTACAATTTTCTGTAATTTTCTAGAATTTTCAAGAATTTATTTTAGATTCAAATATAATTAAAAATATCCCAAACTTTTATTTTATGTTTTAAATAATAAAATATATTTTCTAGAAGTTTTTGGGAATTTTCTGAGTATTTTTAATATTTATTGGGAGTTATTTAGGCTAATAACTAATTTTTAGGACTTGTAGAATTTATGGTGCAAGCTCAGAAATATAAAATGGACCCACGTTATTTTCTAAGGTTTATAATATTATTATATATTTTCTGGAATTATTTCAGAATTTATGGAATAATGTTAGTATTTATTTTTAGTTTTATGGCAAAACTAATTTTTAGAGCTTCTCCTAATTATAGTAGGAAATCTATGAATATAAAATTATCCCAAATATTTTTCTAAGGTTTTTTTAGTTCAAAATATATTTTCTGTAATTTTTTCAGATTTTTATGATTATTTTTAATGTTTATTTTGAGTTATTTAGATTTAAAACGACTTAAATAATGTTTTGATAAAGGCAAATCAAAAATAAATAATATAAATAAAACCATTCAATCAGATTCTGACACATGTCGGCCTATAGATATCCATTCAGCCGCAGGTACATCTATATATATATATATATATAATATAATAACCCTAATTATCTCATTATTTTAGAGAGAGAGAGAGATTTGGGAGAATTGTCATCTAGGGTTTCTTCATCTTCCAGAAGCCATTGCGCATAGCTCCGGACTCCAAACGAGGCCTAGTTTCTTGCGTTAGAACGATATTGAGGTTAGCTTTCTGATTATATAATTTGTTTTACAAAATTATTAGTATTAAATTTTGGAAAATTCGTAGAGCACAGCATGTCCAAAAATAGACGTGTTTCGATGTTTTCGCAATTTCGGGAAAACCCGGAATCAGAATCATGAACCGTTTAAAGTTTCGGAAATCTAATATCGAGATCATCGACATATATTTTTTCAGAATTTAATTTGAAGTATTTACATACTGTTAATTCTGTAGAACTTCTAGGTTAGAATTTAACCATCGGTGCACAATACAAAATTTGTATGTGCCATAATTCCCAAACGAATTTGAATTCGGATGAGCCGTAAATTCTAGTATGTTTTTGATGCTAAAATCTACAGGAAATCATGCATGAAAGTCGAGTTTGTGTCGGTTGACTTTTTGGTCAACAGATCGCCTCGATTTGCGTGCCATGAGTCTCGAGTTGATAAAATTCAATTTCTTTGGACAAAATTTAGGAATTAACATAAAAATCAGAATAATAAGATTAAAATAGGATTTTAGAGTAATTATTCCAGAATTAAATAAATTAAAATAAATTATCTTTTGACGTGATAAATTTGTAATACATAGGCTATTTGGACTGTGACTTGGACTCTGATTCATACCAGCAACTGGACCCCAGGCAAGTGTACCTTGCCAAACTCTGCAGTATTGTTATATATTTTCCTTGCTTTATTATATTGCTGTGCATGCTTAACCTAGGGCCGTGTGACGTACTTAGCGTCCGATTATAGTCGGGTGCCAACACCGTACGCGGAGTTGTGTATTATCATCTAGACATGGATATTTGTGACCCTCTTTATTCTCGTATTTGTCCTATCAAGTACACTATAACCCAGGACACTTGACACTATTCATGAGACAGAATCTTCCTGAGATATTCATGGTGATTCTGTGTAGGATACATGTTTTATTACATAGACATCATATTCATAGATATTAGATGACTTGCTGCATTAGATATGATCGTGCGTGACATGGACATGGTGCATCATGGACATGAGATATGTGATTACATTGGGTGTGGAGAGACACACAGGCTACAGGCTGAGTTTATATATATATATAAAACATAGTAAACACATAGTAAACACATAGTAAAATACATAGTAAACACTGCTACCGGCTCCAAGACACAGAGCTTGTAGTAGTCTCAGCCTGAGTTTAGTGATGCTCTCAAATTGCATTTTCACATAGATGGTTATAGAGTTTATCCTATTTATTTTATTTACTATTACACTGCATTTTGGCATGTCAATTTATGTACCTTGTTATATCCCATGAGGACCTGGATACCGGACTTTGTCCCCAGGACTAGCAGACGAGATCGACCCCGAGTTACACGGGACAGGAGCATTAGCAGAAGATGGAGCAGGAGCAGACACTGGAGCAGTACCAGATCCAGTAGACGATTGATCCCCGAGGGTATCATCTGGGTATAGGCTTTCCCCATACTCGGTATTTGCTGTGGTTATCTTTATTCTTGTATCTTGACAGATGTATCAGACTCATTATCGGGTTATTTTCCCGAGTTTATATCATATTGAGATTGATCTTGCTTTATGATTCTGATATTGTTGTATTCATTTCTGTGGATGAGATTAGTATATCTAGACCATTATTATTGTATTACAGCTTAAGTACGCCCCGATGGATCCATTAAATTGGGTTTGTCCATCGGTGTGTGCTGCTGGCCATTGTCACGTGTCTAGTCCCTCGATATTTTGGGACTGGGGCGTGACATTATCCAAAGGCAGAGCCGGTCCCACATCTGACATTTGAAGAGGCAGCCGAATTAGCCTATTCTGGTGCACAGGACTGTGAGTTTCTCCTTTCCCTCCTTCCTCTTTCACTAGCTTATGTATATCTATAACTAATGTATAGGTATTTGCATATATTTAATCAATGTATTGTATATGTATTTAATGTGATGTACTAGTATTAGTATATATTTTAATAATAATATTGACAATATATATATATTTTTAAAAATGTATTTTTAGCATATGTATGAGTATATATATATATTGTTCAACTAGTATAAATTAGATATGTATATAAATTGGTGTATATATATATATTGTAAGTACTAATGTAGTTAAAAATAGATATATGTATATGTATATATATCCCTATCAGATGACCTTAGTTGACCCGTATCATGCCAGGCTTAGCCCCTGAGTTAGGTATTTGATTGTGTGTGTAGTATAGCATCTGATGCAAATATTGTATTTGAAATATTTTTAGGACTGTTGGTTCCTCCAGACGATACTCTGGGACAGGACATTGACATTACCAGCTAAGGACCCAAGGCGAGTACATTCTCTGATTAGTTTCTAATTTATGATATCTCCTATGTTCACTGTATCTAGTGTAAATATCCATGTTCCTGACACGTTGGTTACACGGATTGGTATACACAGATCTCGTCATGAGATGTTATTCCTTATTCATGGTGTAGCTTGTACAAGACTTGTTTCCTTGATATCTTGTGCATGTACAGACACTGATTCCCGGGGAGATTTGCTACCTTCCTAGGGAATCCCGTGCCATAGCGTACCATGATTGGATCTACTATACCAGTAGGGGGTTTGGGGAGTACTTTAGTGTAGATATGTGATCATACCCAACTTTATATGCACCAT
Organism: Iris macrosiphon; assembly: GCA_036927795.1. Classification (NCBI taxonomy): domain Eukaryota; kingdom Viridiplantae; phylum Streptophyta; class Magnoliopsida; order Asparagales; family Iridaceae; genus Iris; species Iris macrosiphon. The sequence goes on from JAYESA010000004.1 coordinate 356,232,923, forward strand.
AGCTCACCCCACATCTTACGTCGGGTGCGGCCTGACCATTTACATGCTCCATAGCTGTTACGTGTGATTAGTCTGATCTCTACATGCATCATAGCTAACCAACGGTTAGCCTGACTTTATATGAACCATAGCTAATCACATGTAACCAGCCTGATCAAGTTCCCAAGCCGATCACATATTAAAGCTAGTACTCACACACTTAGTCATAGGTTTCTTGCTCATTGACATATTGTTCTTTTCCTGCATTTACTTACAGTATTTCCAGTATCTCTCTTATTGTACATTTCTCGTACCTATACATGCATCTGGTATGTTTCCATCTAGAACTGCTACATAGTTTATGTCATTTATATAGAACTGCTATTTAGAGATGTACTTTGCTCCTTTCTGACTGGAAAATATTTTTCCAGACTGTGACCTTAGTAGACTGGTTTCCGACACACTTGGGGAATTGGATGTTACTGATTGCAGGTATGATTATGTTGTCATTAGACTTGTATTCTTTTATTTCTTCATTTTCTATCGTGCTGTAGTTGTGATTGAGTATGTTGTTCATTTTATAGTGTTATCCGTGTCTCCTTATGGAGTTGGATACTAGCGTGAGATTGTTTAGATAGTACTCGACCTAGACAGCGTTCTACCGCCGATGCTGTGGCGTAGGCTGGACGTACCCACGCACTCGTGCCCCTAAACCGGGTGCGGGTCGTGACACGTTTTAGTGGTGGCCCATGCAGGTCTGACTTCGCTAGTTGTGCGATGTCGTAGTAGTGCGATGTCTTAGTTGTACTACTACATGCCTGCTATAGAATATAGGATATAGGATACTAGGATGAGAGAGAATACTCAATCACAAATTCTTGAGAGATTCCTGGGACGACCCCTTGAGAATCTTATTATAATTTCCAATTTAAATCTTTTTCTTGTTTCCGTCCGCTCTCGCTTGTTGTTACTGAACTTGATTCTTGTTGAGCAGTTATTAAATTAAATTCTTGGTATCATTGTTGAGTTTGATTCTTGTTGACCAGTTGTTAACTTTAATTCTTGGTATCTTTGTTGAGTTGATTTCAAATTGAGATAAATTTTATGGAGTAGAATTTATGGTATCATCTGATGACATATATTGATGAGGACAGTAAGAAAGGTAAAACGTCTACTTTGGTTATGGAATCTAGAGTTTATCGCAGCCATATTAGCTGTCGTGACGAGAACGTAGGAACCTAACTTGGATGTACATACTTTAGTTATGAGATTTAGAGTTTCTCGCAGCCATACCGGTTGGCGTGGCGAGTATTCTAGATGACATGATTATAGGGTTGCATACCTTAGTTACGGAACCTGTCGTTTATCGTATCTATGCTTACTGGCGTGGCGAGGATTCTGTGTGTCATGATTTCTGACAGACGTGTATGATTATCAGGTTGTATCTTAAATTGGTTCTTAAAGTATCATCTCAAGACTTATCTATTTATGTTATTCCAGGACTTTGTTCCATCGCTTCTTTTCTTTACTAGCAGTAAAGATACCTTCCGTCCTTGATCCAGTTCCTTTTTGAGCTTATTTTCTTTGAGGATTCCTTGCTATTATGATAATTAGTGACTTGCAATTTTGTTTGTGTCTTGTATTAGTTGACTGAGTGTTGCTTGTGAGTTTGTAAGTGTTTCTAGTTTGACATGTGAGCAGTAGACTTTAATCTAGAGTTATCCATAGCATAATACCTTGTAACAATGGTTCTAGGATAAGTGTCATTATAGTACTATAAGTAGAAGGAGAGTATAGAGTATCAGTGATAGTTCTCAGAGTTAGTATCAGAGTCAATTACCCGTCTTGGATAATCATGATTATGTAATTGAGAGATCTATGTAAACAATTAGGTATCAAGAAAATTGTGTTAAGAATTAATGGAGCATGATGTTCAATTTGATGATTGATATCGGAAGTGTTAAGAGTAAGGAAATATATACGCATAAAGTTAATGAGGTATCATGAGTAGAGAAATATCGGAATTGGAAAGGAAAATGGTGAAGCGTATCACAGATTAGTTTAACAAGCTATAAAAGGTTAAAGGAAAATACATATACATCAATTGAGATGAGAACCATATACTTGCCCATGAGAGTAAAGAAACATGAGTGTTATAGAAGATACATGTAATCATGAGTTATAATGAGCTTGAAGAGATGATCCATTAATGAAGCTAGTGATATAATACCAAGAGTGATAATGGTTCTATTTCGAGGGTTAGTCGAGAATGACGCTCAAAACAGTAAGCACTCTGCGTGATGATAATCGGATGATATACCAGTTAATATAGATTGAAAATCATGGAAGAAAATACATGTGATGATAACCTTGATCATTGGAGGTAATAGTACAAGTGATTCGGGCAGTACAATTTAGTACACAGTTGTAGACAATAGAGGTATTGAATGCACCTCGAGTATTAGAGACCGTGAGCACTTATATGTATAATTATGGATTTATAAATTAAAGAGTGGAAATGAATTTTTGCTTTGAGAATTATTGAAGAGTTGAGATTGTATCATTAAAATTTTGAGGATTTTAAATAGTGATTCAATAAACATGGTCAAGGCTACAAAGATTTTAGAAGTGATTAAAATTTCTATTTCGATGTTGAGTTCTGACTTTGAGGAGGTATATGCATTTTTATTTTAAAGTTGTTTGAGAAGTTAAACCTTGACGATTATTTGAGGATTTAGTTTATGGTAGATGAGAGATATGAATATTAATATATGAGTAGATGATATACATGTGTAAGGATCTGGTGATTGAGCATGATCGAGATGGCACCGCAGACTGACTTGGGTGTCCACCTAGAGTTGTATTAGGGAAAGCAGTACTTAGTATGGTGTTACACTTGGTGTGCACTGGAGTGATGAGAACAAGTAGTATGGAGTAGTATGGACAATTGTAGTAGGAATGAGAACTGGCAGAGAATGTGGTACTAAAGAGGTAGAGGTATCAAACTTAGATGCATTATTAAACCATGGTTATATTAGAGAATCTGGTATCAGATTTAAGTATTAATAAGCAGGTGTATGCAATGCGGATGTAATCATGGATGTTGTGAACTAAAGGTTAGTTGATAGGGATATCAGTGTACATGAATAGGAATTAGTTAGTGAATGTGCTAGAGTTAAGTGTTTGTTAGAGATAGCAGATACCGCAAGAAATATGTTAGCAGGTTCTTTCTTTCCCTCCTAATGATTCCTTCTTCCATCTTTCGATTGATTATTTTTCCAAATACTGTAGTTCGTATTCATGATCTTCTTATTAGAATATAACTAGTAGTACACCTTAACAGAGACTGAAATACCATGACAACAGACACATGACCTATATATTTTCTTAGATGGCATGGCTAAAGGTAGAATTTTCTTAGACCAGGATTATTGGGGTTTGACCATCGTAGATTTATGAAGAGGTTATGACTTGACAAGAGACACGAGATGCAAAAATTTTGGAAGATAAGCATAAAGAATTAAGGATTAATATGGCAGAGTTGATAAATCATTGATTTTATCAAGATTGAGATGTGATTAAATTATCATTAGACTTCGAGGATAAACATTAATTTAAATGAGAGGTTGAAAATTTAATATGGTAGGATTGATGATTATTGATTATGATATATTTATCATTAAAAAATTTTGAGGAATTTTAGAAGATTATTATTATATTTTGGACTGGAAGATAAAGATTTAATGGAAAATATTAATTGAGGATTTTGCGAGTATTATATTATTTGAGTATTGTGAGGAAAAAGGAATTGAGGATTTAGATCACTAATGATTAGTGTTGAATTCGAATTTTTGGGATAAAATTTTAATTTTATAAACATGCAAGGACTGAATTTTCGATCAAAGGATTGGATGGTAAAAATTTGTATCTAGTGATTTGCTCAAATTTAAGGAGTAAGATGATAAATGGGTTAGTGTTTGAACACAAACTTTTTGGACGAGTTTTTGGATTCATGGATTAGTGTTTTGATGGAAATTTTAAATGTGCATTGTTGGATTAAGTTAGAGGAGTAGATATCAATTCGGGTTTTAATTACTAACATCAGATCCGTAGGAGATTATGATACGAATGGAGTTCGATGATAAATTTTGAGGATTTTTCAGGAATACAATAATTTCAAAAAAAAAAAAAATTTTGAAATTGTGAAATGACAAAGTGGATTATTCAGGATTATGTGGGTTGGTGAATTTAACTATTGATGGATAATATAATGAATAAACACTACTATGAGGACTTTAAATTTCGAGGACAAAATTCTTTTAAGGTGGGTAGACTTGTCACTACCACATTCAGAAAACAGGAGTATTTTCGAATTTTTATAATTATTAGTATTGTGGTATTTATATTAAATGATTTCTCAATGTTATATTTAATTTAAATAATTATGTGGTGTGTAATTAAAAATATAATTAAATACAGTGTTCTTTTGTGTTTGTACTGATAGATCTGACCTAGAAGCCCAATAGGTGAAACCTGTCCCAAATTGTGGAATTATGTAATTAATTGTTTTATTTATAATTTATTTATTGGAGATTTTAATTAATTGCCGTATTTTATTTAATTATTGCGCATTGCCTTTGCTTCGATATTTGGAGCAGTATCCTGACTTTTGTCTTCCAACAAATTTCACAATCTTGCCCTAGACATGCCCGCCTTCCATTCTGCTATTTTTGCAACTCATAATTATGCTCTCTGTGCATTATTTCTGGCCGCACAAAAATCGTCGCGGACGTTTAATTAAAATTCCTATTTTGTATCGTTGTGCGTTACAATTTAAATTGGAGACAATCTTGACCTATTTTTCGTGCGGCCCAAATTAGGGTAATATTCTGTTCTGTGTCTTCTTCATTATTGGTATTGATGACCTGACCTGATTTTGGCCCCATGTACCCCTAATTAATTTTATAACACAACTTGCATTTATTTCTATTTAATTTGAGGATACCATTTTATCTGATTCTGAAAATCCTAATTTAATTCCAGTGCCCTGCTATTGGAGCCCGTACCAAACTTACAGCGCCCCCTGACCCTACAAAACACCGGACCCCGAATCGCCCGCCAAATTTTCGTCATTTCATGTGTCAGTGCAAATACCCAAATTTAAGGGGGCTAACTTGCAAATTTGTATCTTTGGTGTCAACACCCATTTGTTTAAACCAATGAGGGAGCCCTAGTAATTTTTATTAAACCTCACCCTCATTCCTACATGAATTAATTTCCCTCTTGACAAATCTGGACCACTCATTCTTTGGGTCCATCCTCACCATTAGATTCAACACCCTCTTCATATCAAGTCCCATCAACACCCTTCCCTAGAAAAACCCTAATCTCAAAAACAAGCCTCCAACGTAGCCTCCTTCCCCATCCAAAATTTCTCTTCTTCTTCTTCTTCTTCCACTTCTTAAAAAAAAAAAAATTAATAACAGCAGCAATATAAGGAGTCAAGCCGAAGCACAACGAGTGGCTGCAGCAGTTATATTCTTCTTCTTGAAAAGCAGCAGCAAAATAAGGAGTCAAGCCGAAGCACCACTTCTTGAAAACAGCAGCAATAAGGAGTCAAGCCAAAGTACGATTGGCTGCAGCAATCAGCTACCATGCCACCGGTTTCCCCGCCTCCTTCAAACCCTATCTCTCTATCTCTCTCTCTCTCCTCATTTCCTTGTAGCCATGGCTAAGATCCTCACTCAGAAGGAACAGAACGTCCAGATGCTCCTCGCTGCCGACGCCCACCTCGGCACCAAGAACTGCGATTTCCAGATGGAGCGATACGTCTAGAAGGGCGAGAAGGAAGGACAAAGCGAGGATGGTTATGCATCTCAACTGAGTGTTGTTATAAAGTTTGGTGGATCGTCGGTGGCGTCAGCTGAGAGGATGAGAGAAATTGCAAATCTTATTCTTAGTTTCCCAGAAGAAAGGCCGGTGGTCGTTCTCTCTGCCATGGGGAAGTCCACTAACAAGCTTTTGCAGGCTGGAGAAAAAGCTGTCATCTGTGGTATATCACATGTATCTGATATTGAAGAGTTGAGCTTTATAAAAGAATTGCATCTTAGGACAGTTGATGAACTAGGAGTTGATAAGTCTACGATTTCAGTTTTACTGGATGAGCTGGAGCAGCTACTAGAAGGCATTGCAATGATGAAAGAGTTGACACTCCGTACAAGAGATTATTTAGTTTCATTTGGGGAATGCATGTCTACAAGAATTTCACAGCATATCTGAACAAGATTGGTACCAAAGCAAGACAGATGATTTTACAAATGCTGATATCTTGGATGTAACTTATCATGCTGTTACAAAAAGGCTGCATGAAGATTTGGATAAACGATCCAGCGATTCCTGTTGTCACTAGTTTTCTTGGAAAGGGTTGTAAATATTGTGCTGTGACCACTTTAGGAAGAGGTGGTAGTGACTTGACCGCTACAACTATCGGTAAAGCACTGGGCTTACGAGAGATACAGGTATGGAAGGATGTAGATGGAGTTTTGACATGTGATCCAAATATTTATCCAAAGGCAGAGCCGGTCCCACATCTGACATTTGAAGAGGCAGCCGAATTAGCCTATTCTGGTGCACAGGACTGTGAGTTTCTCCTTTCCCTCCTTCCTCTTTTACTAGCTTATGTATATATATAACTAATGTATAGGTATTTGCATATATTTAATCAATGTATTGTATATGTATTTAATGTGATGTACTAGTATTAGTATATATTTTAATAATAACATTGACAATATATATATATTTTTAAAAATGTATTTTTAGCATATGTATGAGTATATATATATATTGTTCAACTAGTATAAATTAGATATGTATATAAATTGGTGTATATATATATATTGTAAGTACTAATGTAGTTAAAAATAGATATATGTATATTTATATATATCCCTATCAGATGACCTTAGTTGACCCGTATCATGCCAGGCTTAGCCCCTGAGTTAGGTATTTGATTGTGTGTGTAGTATAGCATCTGATGCAAATGTTGTATTTGAAATATTTTTAGGACTGTTGGTTCCTCCAGACGATACTCTGGGACAGGACATTGACATTACCAGCTAAGGACCCAAGGCGAGTACATTCTCTGATTAGTTTCTAATTTATGATATCTCCTATGTTTACTGTATCTAGTGTAAATATCCATGTTCCTGACACGTTGGTTACACGGATTGGTATACACGAATCTCGTCATGAGATGTTATTCCTTATTCATGGTGTAGCTTGTACAAGACTTGTTTCCTTGATATCTTGTGCATGTACAGACACTGATTTCCGGGGAGATTTGCTACCTTCCTAGGGAATCCCGTGCCATAGCGTACCATGATTGGATCTACTATACCAGTCGGGGGTTTGGGGAGTACTTTAGTGTAGATATGTGATCATACCCAACTTTATATGCACCATAGCTCACCCCACATCTCACGTCGGGTGCGGCCTGACCATTTACATGCTCCATAGCTGTTACGTGTGATTAGCCTGATCTCTACATGCATCATAGCTAACCAACGGTTAGCCTGACTTTATATGAACCATAGCTAATCACATGTAACCAGCCTGATCAAGTTCCCAAGCCGATCACATATTAAAGCTAGTACTCACACACTTAGTCATAGGTTTCTTGCTCATTGACATATTGTTCTTTTCCTGCATTTACTTACAGTATTTCCAGTATCTCTCTCATTGTACATTTCTCGTACCTATACATGCATCTAGTATGTTTCCATCTAGAACTACTACATAGTTTATGTCATTTATATAGAACTGCTATTTAGAGATGTACTTTGCTCCTTCCTGACTGGAAAATATTTTTCCAGACTGTGACCTTAGTAGACTGGTTTCCGACACACTTGGGGAATTGGATGTTACTGATTGCAGGTATGATTATGTTGTCATTAGACTTGTATTCTTTTATTTCTTCATTTCCTATCGTGCTGTAGTTGTGATTGAGTATGTTGTTCATTTTATAGTGTTATCCGTGTCTCCTTATGGAGTTGGATACTAGCGTGAGATTGTTTAGATAGTACTCGACCTAGACAGCGTTCTACCGCCGATGCTGCGGCGTAGGCTGGACGTACCCACGCACTCGTGTCCCTAAACCGGGTGCGGGTCGTGACAGGAGACTAGGAGTTTGTTTGTATTGTGGTACTAAAGGGCATCAATCAAGGGAGCAGCTCCAGCTTCGAGGACACAAACGAGACCACCTGCAGCACAGCCGAGGGGACCGCTTCCGACATAGCAGCAGCGTTTTATCCAGCATCAACAGCAGGGAGGTGCTCGGCAGGGACGAGCGTTTGCTATGACCGTCGAAGAGGAGGAACCCACAGGAGATGTCATCGCAGGTTCTATTCTTCTTGATTCCATTCCAGCCTTAGCTTTGTTTGATAGTGGTGCTTCCCATAGTTTTGTATCTGTTTCTTTTGCTCTGAAGCATGGTTTGGTAGCTGAGTCTTTTCTTAGGACTTGCAAGATCATGACCGGGGGAGGCATTATCCTGGTTAATGATATTTGCAAGGATCGGAGAGTTACTCTGGGAGGCCGGGAGTTGAGTGCGTGTCTACTTGTAATGCCACTTCCAAGCTATGACATTGTACTTGGGATGGATTGGTTGAGTAGGCACCGTGCTAGCATAGACTGTAGAGGAGGTAGAGTTTTGTTTGGTCCGCTAGGAGAGCCAGAGTTCGAGTTTACTAGAGGAGCTGCGGAGCAGGAAGAAGGCATTATTTGTGGAGCTATGGTAGAAGACAAGGAGTTGCCACATCCGTTGATAGCAGAATTCTTGGATGTGTTTCCTGAGGAATTGCCAGAATTGCCACCAGATTGAGATGTTGAATTTTCTATAGATTTGGTGCCAGGTGCAGAACCAATTTCGTAATATGTCTATAGAGTAAACAACAGCGAGCTGTTCGAGTTGAAGAAGCAGGTGGACGAATTGCAGGATAAGGGGTTTATCAGATCGAGTTCTTCACCATGGGGAGCCCCGGTATTGTTTGTACCGAAGAAGGATGGATCGGTGTGTATGTGCATTGATTACAGGGCTTTGAATAATCTCACTATCAAGAATAAGTATCCTTTGCCACGGATTGATGATCTGTTTGATCAGTTGAGTGGTGCGAAAGTGTTTTCTAAGATAGATTTGAGATCAGGCTACCATCAAGTGAAGGTGAAGTCGGAGGACATACCGAAGACTACTTTTAGAACTCGGTATGGTCAGTACGAGTTTATGGTGATGCCGTTTGGTTTGACTAATGCACCGGCGGTATTTATGAACTTGATGAACAAGGTGTTCCACCAGTACCTTGACAAGTTCATGGTGGTGTTCATCGACGACATACTCATATACTCGAGGACACCGGAGGAGCATGAGGAGCATTTGAGGATTGTGTTGGACGTGCTGAGGAAGGAGAAGCTGTATGGGAAGTTGTCCAAGTGTGAGTTTTTCCTGGACAAGGTAGAATTCTTGGGGCATGTTGTGACTGGTGATAGTATTTTAGTGGATCCGAAGAAGATTTCAGCAGTGGAATCTTGGAAGACTCCGAGTTCAGTAGCAGAGATCAGGAGTTTCTTGGGATTGGCAGGCTATTACAGGAAGTTTGTGCAAGATTTTTCGAGGATTGCCGAGCCGATGACCAGACTCACAAGGAAGGATGTGGAGTTTGTTTGGACGGAGGATTGTCAGGTTGCTTTTGAGGAGTTGAAGAAGAGGTTGACGTCTGCTCCTATTTTGACGTTGCCATCAGGGTCCGGAGGTTTCACTATTTATAGTGATGCATCGGGAAAGGGTTTAGGTTGTGTTCTTCAGCAGCATGGGAAAGTGATTGCCTATGCATCCAAGCAATTACGTCCTCATAAAAAGAACTATCCTACCCATGATTTGGAGTTGGCAGCTGTCATATTCGCCCTGAAGTTGTGGAAACATTATTTGTACGGAGAGCGTGTGGAGATCTTCACAGACCACAAAATCTTGAAGTACGTTTTCACGCAGAAGGAGTTGAACATGAGGCAGCGTCGGTGGTTGGAATTGATGAAGGATTTTGATATCTCTTTGCAATATCATCCTGGGAAAGCCAATGTAGTTGCCGATGCTTTGAGCAGGTATCCGGTAGCTATATTCTTGACGCAGGATCGATATCTGTTGGAGGACTTGGAGAGCTTGGGCATTGAGGTGATTGTTCCTGGGTGTGCTATGCAGATGTGGGGATTACAGATACACTCAGATTTGATGGACAGGATCAAGGCAGCACAGTATGATGATGTATCTTTGAGGAGTATCAGAGCTCAGGTGAGAGCAGGATTGGAGGATGATTTCACTATTGCAGAGGATGGATCCTTGAGGCATAGAGTTAGATTATGTGTGCCTAGTGGGGAGTTGCACGAGGAGGTATTGCAGGAAGCGCATCGCTCTCAGTATTCCATACATCCAGGTGCTAACAAGATGTATCGGGATATGCGAGAGAGTGTGTGGTGGTATGGCATGAAGAGGGAAGTGGCACATTTTGTATCCAGATGCTTAGTGTGCCAGCAGGTGAAAGCCGAGAGGCAGAGGCCAGGAGGTTTACTTCAGCCATTACCCATTCCAGAGTGGAAGTGGGAACACATTACTATGGATTTTGTGTCCGGACTTCCACGATCTCCAGGAGGGAAAGACGCGATTTGGGTCATTGTTGATAGAATGACCAAGTCGGCCCACTTTTTGCCTTTCAAAGTGGGTTTGTCTACGGAGAAGCTGGCAGAGATGTATGTGAGGCAGATCGTTAGGATACACGGAGTTCCCGTCAGCATAGTCTCAGATCGAGATAGTCATTTCACTTCTCATTTCTGAAGGAGTTTGCAGGAGAGTTTGGGCACTCAGCTCAAGTTCAGTACTGCATATCATCCCCAGACAGATGGGCAGTCAGAGAGGACTATCCAAACTCTCGAGGATATGTTGCGCACTTATGTACTAGATTTCGGGGGTTCTTGGGAGGACCATCTCCATTTGGTAGAGTTTGCTTACAACAACAGTTACCAGGCCAGTATAAAGATGTCACCTTTTGAAGCTCTATATGGTCGGAGGTGTCGTACTCCTTTGTCTTGGGACGATGTTGGAGAGAGAATTTTGCTTGGGCCAGAGATGGTTGTGGATGCAGCGGAGAAGGTTCATTTGATCAGAGACAGACTTCGAGTGGCGCAGGACAGACAGCGGCATTGGGCCGATAGCCATCGGAGACCTTTGGAGTTTGAGGTGGGTGGTTTGGTATTTCTGAGGATTTCTCCGACACGAGGCACGATTCGCTTCGGTGGAGGCGGAAAGCTTAGTCCGCGATTCATCGGACCTTTCACTATTCTAGAGAGAGTCAGTGCAGTTGCTTATAGACTAGACTTGCCACCTGTATTGGAGGGAGTGCACAACGTGTTTCATGTGTCGCAGTTGAGATGATACGTGGCAGATCCTAGTCATGTATTGGATCACTCGGAGATAGAGGTGGGCCCTACTCTTAGCTATCCAGAGCAGCCAGTTGAGATTCTGGATCGGAGAGAGAAGGTGCTGAGGAACCAGACTATTTCTTTGGTGCGCGTCGCATGGAGGCATCACTCTCCGGGGGAGTCTACCTGGGAGAGAGAGGATGACATACGAGAGCGTTATCCATATTTGTTTGTACCTTGAGGTATGTTATTTCTAGTTCTGTTCATTAGTTAGTTGTGATTCTTTAGTTCTTTTCTGTGTTTTTCTGGGAGTAGTTTTCGTCTTTGAATTCCGAGGACGAAATTATTTTAAGGAGGGTAGACTTGTCACTACCATATTTTAGGAAAAAGGATATTTTAGTAATTTCCTATTTAAATAAATATTGTGCATGGTAAATAATTTTTGTTGTATTATTTAATTGTTGTTGGATGTTATTTAATTATTTTGGAATTATTTTAGTGGACCCAACTAGTTTAGGTTGGACCCATGGACCAACATGAATTAAATAGTTAGACTTGGCCCATTTAGAAAGCCCATGGTTAAGGAGATGGATTAAATTAATTAAGTGATTAGACTAGAAGCTTCCTTCCTTAATTATTTCTTCATGAGAGGCCCCAAGGGGTACATTGGACATTTTACAATTGCTTGGGGAGGGGGGCATGACCGGCCTATATTAGGAGGGAGGAATTTCTCTCTTCTCTCATTCTCATTCCAAATCTAGATCTAGAATTTTTCACTCCCAAATTCCCTCCATTTCCATTCCAATTCCCTACCAAATTCATTCCAAATTCTTCCCAATTCACCATTAGAGAAGGAGGAAGCAAGGATCTATAAGAAGGAAGCAAGGATCTACAAAGAGGAGCAAGGATCTACAATTTGGAAGCAAGTTCTTCTCAATTGGAGGTTTCATTGGGAATCCATCTCCCAATAGGTATAATTCAGATTTTCCCATTTAAATAGCTTCTAAATCTGAGATTTAATCATGTAAAATCAACCTATATATATGTACTACCCATAGGACTTTGTTTTGTGTTCATAGGAGACCATGGAGAAAGTTATGGTGCTTTTTGTGTTAATTTTGTTGGAATTCCGAATTTATATTTTGTTGTGTGTATCAATTGATCCTATAGATCAATTGGGCATATGCTTATGTGTTTGGGGCTAGTGTCGTGTCCATAATTTGGTATATGTGGTTCGTATCCCAACTATTTGGTGATACGTGTCATTTTGGGGGTTTTCCCTCCGACACGGGGCTTTGAACATGTCATATTTTGACACGGACACATAGATCTACTTTTGACACTTTGATTTATTCATAAATATTATTTGTGATTTGTTTGTATCCTTCGGGGTAGAATTGGTTGTGTGTTGGACTCGTGTCACATGCGTATCCTAGATCTAGTGGGATACGGTGTGATACTCTCCAATTGTGTAGATTTTTGAATAGATCTAATTATGTATGGTTTAAATTCTTCAGTAAATATATATATATATATATTATATATTTATTTTGTGTATTATTGTAGCATAGATCTATATATTTTTGTGTGTGCTAATATGATGTACAAATATAATATATAGCTTTCTTGCATGTAATTATATATGTACTTATGTTAATAGTATAAATTATACATAAATGTTTTATAAAATATATTTATGTGTTTAATTGTGTAATTATATTATTTATAATTATTATGTAATTATTTGTATATTAATGTATATATTTTAGGTGTGCTTCTAGCCATGTAAAATATGAACATTAATATGTGCATGTGTTGTAACTATTAGTATTTAATTATAAGTTTATATGTGCATATATATATAAGTATATAATTATTTATTTATATATATGTATTGTGATTATTATTGCATATATATATGTGTATATATATGTGTTTTGTATAATATTTGTAATAATATATTATGTTATTTGTATACATATTGGTTTGTATATATATTATTTTAGGGTATATATTATTTGTATTAGTAGTATACTTTGTGTGAGTATGATTTGGGATCTAATTTTTATTCCTAAATTATTGTATTTTATTTCTATATTATTTATATAGATTTTTTGTGAGGTTGACCTTGGTTTGACTTTAGTTGACTTTAGAGTTGACCATAGTTGACTTTTGACTTAGAATTTATTTATTGACCTAGGAGTTGACTAGTTTGACTTGTTCTCTTTCCGGGACCTTGTTTTAATGTGGTATTCCATATCTAGGTCTTCGAGGCACCGAGTCAGACATCTGTGAGACTGTTCTTTGGATTTTAGGCGAGTACATTCTCTGATAGTTTCTCATTTATGATATCCTCTATGTTCGTTGTATCTAGTGTAGATTTACATGTTTCTCTCGACACTATGGTACACGGATTGGTATATCCGGATCTCGTCATGAGATGTTATTCCTTGGTATATGGTGTACATGGTGCAAGTATTGTTTCATTGGTTATCTTGTACATGTACAGACACCGATTCTTGGGGAGACTAGCTATCTTCTTGGGGAATCTAGTGTCATAGCATACCGTGGTTGGATCTATTATACCAGTTGGGGGTGGGGAGTATTAGTATAGATATGTGATCAAATCCCTATTGAATAAAGTATTGGTAAGCGAATAGTGTTGATCATGCACCGCACGTATGATTAGCCAGGCCGCATTGTATCTTGCCCAAGCCGATCACATGTTAAGCTAGTACTCACACACTTAGTCATTAGTATTATTGTTTCATTGGCATATTGTTCATTATTGTATTTCTTTCCAGTATTTCCTTATTGTCTATATATCTCTTGTATCTATTTTGTGCATCTTGTTTATCCATAGCTATTTACTATTACATAGTTTTTATCATGGATTAGAACTGCTGTTAGAGATGTACTCTGCTCCTTTCCTGACTGGATATATTTTTTCAGATGACACTGAGGAGTACCCTACCTATTATGGACCCCAGGATGTTGTGGGTTTAGATTCGGAGACCCTGGCTCAAGAGGGACTTATCCCAACTGAGACAGTTGACCCTGGAGTGTAGCTTGTAGTATGATAGTATTCTTTTGTACTGGATTTGTCTCCAGCTTATTTTTGTTACTCTTCAGACTCATTGATGTATTATTTTAAACTCATGAGTTGATGACTATTCTATTCTTATCTGATCCGTGTTCATTCTATCTTAGTTCTGTGATTGAGTACACTATCTTTTGGTGGTTCATTATATTAGATAGACTTTCTAGACAGCGTTCTACCGCCGATTCTGCGGCGTAGGCTGGGCGTTATTTCTGACTAGTACCCTTACTCCGGGTGTAGATCGTGACATCAGGCCAGCTTGTATGCGGCACACCATAGCAGGGAGAAAGCCCAGTCTAGCCCCAAATACCAGACGCACTGCAGGCCACAAGATATTGCGGTGAATACGATCCGCAGATGCGATGCTGGGTACCACCAGTTTGCGCAGCCATATAGAGAGGAAGCCAGCCAGTTGAGCTTCCTTGGATAGAGCCCTGCGGCAATGCCTCAGATAGCTGTAGGCCTTAGTACCTGCAGGATATTTTCCTATCCCTTCGACGAGGATCTGATCCGGAGCCCTAGCCTCTTCCTGGATATCGTCAACTTCCTGAGCAGTCAGCACGCTCAGAGGATTCACAAGCTCATCCTTGACTTCCAAGACTTTCTCCGGCTGAGCAGCCCTAGCCCGATGAAAAAAGAGGTAGGACGTCCATTTACTGATGTGAGCCAAATCCGAGGGCTCATCATAAAAAGCGGTGCAAGCGAGGTAGTGGCACATCAGCTCCTGATACACTTTCACTACCCGAGGGTCTGAATCCCCCAACTCCCGGTTCGTGGGAACATACTCTTCGTACGGAGTATCCCCCATCGGCAGTCTCGAGATCTCTGCCATCTCGTGAAGGGCCAATTCCAACTCCCCCAGCGGAGTGGCAAAAGTCCCGGTGAGCAGAAAATATCGCTCCATTAGTGCCAAAAACAGGTTAAGGTTAGGAGGCAACCCAACGCTGGTAGCACTCACAGCTGCCAACATACCGATGTTCTCTAACTCGATCCGAAAATGCTCCAGGGCCCAATCAACTAAGCGAGCCCATCGAAGATTTGTTGGGGTCATCCACCCATTGCATCGAGGATTCGCCTTGGGGTATACTCCTCCGTGCCCCATGAAATCATTGCAAAAGGTCGGCAATTGCACCGGCTGGAGCACCAAGCTGTCTTCACTAGGGACACTGCCCGGGTACAATCCCCTGAACAACGTTACATGACCGGAAGGGCGGCTGACAAATAGGCCAGATCCTTTCTGGTAGAAGATCTTCCCCGGCCTACCATAAAGATCGGGAGTCAGCGTCCACGACATCCTCCTGGGATAAGTAGCATGGGAGAATGCCGAGATAGGATAATCTCTCGGCATCTTGGGCAGACTCAAGACCAACTTCCCGACAGGGAAGACCCAGAGTTCTTTCTTTGGCTTCGTCTGGGACTGCTTATCAATCATGTCCCCGAAAAGAAAGGCCGACTTTATATATTGGTCCCCGTCTACATACGTCAAAGGCTCTCCATTAATCATGCTCAGCAGCATTCGCTCGCCCTGAGCCGATATCAGAATTGCCCTTCCTTCGGGGTACTGGGACCCGGAGATAGGAAATATCACGTGTGACAGATCATCCAAATAGTTGGAGTGCAACATCCCGACGGCAGAGCCCATCACTTCAGCCAGTGGAGACTCATGCAAGTTAACTACAAAAGCACCAGAAGAAACACGTCAGTTCCTAACTAGACATTTTGGGACTTGCAGCATCCGCAAAAAAGAAAAAACAACAGTCCGTGCTCTACGTCGAGACTGTGAAACTTGAACCTTTACGCTGGAATCCATTTCCTTAAAAAACATAAAATTCAAGGTTGGTAGTATACGGTCTGCGCTTCACGCCAGATTGATTAAATTGAGTTATTACGCCAGGATTTCCATCCACAAGCATAAAAATCAAATTTTAATGGTATACACCAAGTTTTCGGCGGTCAAAGGTTTTACGCTCGACTGCAGAAAAAATAGAGTTTTTACGCTGACACATTAGGAATGTGGGCGTAAAAAGATAAAACGTCTCCGTGCTTCATCTTTCTCAAAGAGGCTATCAGCACAGAAGACGACCTAGCGCGGTCACGTTCAACGTTTGCGAAGGATTTTTCAGTCGTTCTCATTCGTCCCAAAAGCTCTACCTATCAGTCCGGGTGCACTGCTCGTCGGCGGGATGCTCGGCTCAGAATGGGGTTCGCCCTGTCCAACCGGAGGCACCCCTGCTTGGGCAGAAGAACGAGAAGAGGAATCAATCTTCTTTCCCTTAGAGGAGGAGGATTGCTTAGAGGCCATTACTGGAAACTTTGAAGACTCAGAGAAGACTCGGAGAAGAGCTCGAACAGTCGGAGGCTTTCTTTCGCAGAAGACGGATGAAAAGTTTTTCTCTCAGAAAACTTGGGATATATATAGAGTTTGGATAGACTCCTCGGACCCCGAACCAAATCTCCTAATTAATATTCGATTATGATTGGGTTCTACGTTAGCCTATTATTCAGAGAAGGCGAACAGTCAGCAAATTCGAAAAGTTTTTCGCACAAAGCAGGTCAGCAGTTCTTACGCTAAGGAGCTTTCTACGCTCGACAGCAACAGATCTACGGTTTTACGCTCGCAAGCTATAAGTCTATGGTTTTATGCCCGGATGCCTTTGTGCTCGGTAGCTTTTATGCTCGAGAGGCCACAATCCTACGACTTTATGCCAGCAGATAACAAACCGATGATCTCACGCTCGGTGGCGCTTAGTTTACACTCAGAAGCAACAGATCCGCGACTTCACGCTCGAATGTTTTTTTTTCAGAAGCTACAAATCAACAGTTTTACGCTAAGGAGCTTTCTACGCTCGGCAGCTACAAATCTACGGCTTTACGTTCGACGGCTAAAAGTCAGGTTTTACGCCCAGATACCTTTGTGCTCAGTAGTTTTTATGCTCGAGAGGCTACAAACCTACGACTTCACGCTCAGGAACTACAAGTCTATGATTTCACGCTCGATGGTGTTTAGTTTATGCTCAGAGGCTGCAGACTAATGATTTCACGCTCCACGACTTCCCGCACATCTGAAGGATACGCCGGCCAGATCACGCATACATCCGAACGGTCCTCAAAAGCGGTCAATTGCAAAGAGTTCACACAGAGGATACTCGTTCTTGACCTCAAGATATCCCAAGTACTCGAAGCTTACAGAGTTCAACATTGAAAAACTACTCTTCTTCATGGGTCGATTCGAAGTTCATCCAGACCCCAGTCTGAATATTTCATCTATCAAGATGACAACTCAGTTTTGACAGCCATTTCTATAGCCTGTTCCAAGGAATTTTCAAGAAATCACTCTTGAAGATGATGTCTGAACAAAGAAATTATGTTCATCAGAAGCAGCAGTTCAGAATTCTACGCGGTTCCTCACTCCTAAAAATAGCAGGACGGTTCGAAAACTCGAATGCTACAGCGGCTTTCTACGCATCTCTAGTTATGCGTAAAAGACAGGACAGGACCTAGCACTCTTTCTAAACAGAGTCGGCGTAAAGAATCAGATGTGTCGAAGCTGCACACATTCAGACTTCACAGCAACGTATGGCAAGATGATCATATGAAGAAGAAAGACGATTTTATTAAAGATTAAAGTCATGATTACATATGAGGGAAATCCAATCTACAAGAGTTTTTTTTCTTCATTTTTATGATTACATCTGAGGGAAACCCCGTCTACAAAGGGCTTCCTCATCATCGTCCGAAGATCGCACCGAGAAGCTGTTCTGACAGGTTCTCACGTTGGTCTTCCTCTTCTTCCAAGAAGATGATCAGTGGCGGGAGGATACAAAACTGGGCACAGACCCATCCTCCAACAGAAGAAAAGTAGGGTAAATCTGCTGTCCTACAGACCACCGACACTCAAGCCGGGACAGAGCTAGTCTGTCTGACTCTCGTCACCGGAGGTAACGGGAGAAGGCGCCACTTGCAAGCATCGTGGTCTAAAATGACCCTTCCTCTCTCCCGGAGAACCACCATACAAAGTTGCTGATTATCCCGAGCAAGGGAGGCTATGACATCCTTTCATGATCCATCGCTGCAGATGAGACTTGCTCGAAGACGCCGTCTTCTTCGGCTCCTTACATGCTGGAAGAACATGGTCTTCTTCTTCCTCAGATCGACCCGACAGACTCCGGCGATCATCCTTGTGTGGCAAAAGGAATGCGGGGAGAACAGGTTAAACTCCTCGGCCTTTTATAGGCGAGAGAGGACACACCGGTCCCCAATAAATCCACCATAAAGTCAGCATCGACCGTTTCAACGCTCCATTCAGAAACGTTTCAAGTTACGAGGAGCGGTGCATGCTTCATTCAAAGCGTTCCAAATTCTGAAGAAATTTGAAAGCTTTGAAGGGGGTCTTGTAGAAGCATGAAAATTACGCTGGATAGCTCTACGCAACATGGTGATGCAGGGCAGCGTAAGCAGGGGACCTCAAGGCCATCAAGAGTGCAACAGAGCCTTTTCCATTTAGTACGGCATAAAATATGATGGGACCGTCCGCGTAAATGCAGTATGTCCAGGCCGCTTCAGCGTAGACGGGGTGCTTCATCGCCTCCATGGCGTAAAACTCATCCGCTTTCAAAGCAGCGTTAAAGCATACGAGGAACGCTTTGTCTTTCCCGAAATGAACCTATCAAGTCACGCAGTGAACCTGACATCTGACTCCTGACGAAAAGTACTGCACGGCTACCCAGACGACGGCTGGAAAGATGGCAGACCACTCGGGACGCGCCCCACAGTACGATGGCGGATCTCTGCATTTAATGCAGAGGATTTGATTAAATATCACCGAACCATCGTTTACTGACATCCCCTCAGCGGAGACTGCTTTTACGCATACAAGGGGATACGCTGCCTTGTTTTACACAGGCAAATGCGAACTATTTACGCTCCACGGAAGACAAACAGACTGCCACGTTAAAAGCTGCTCTTCGTACAGGGCTCGAGGCACGTCTCTGCACCTAATGCTCAGAATGGTGGCAGGCCCTCGGAACACGTCTCTGCAATTAATGATGATGGCGGATCTATGCATTTAATGCAAGAGATTTGATTATATCTCCAAGAGCCATGATTTCGGCTAAAGACGTCCACATCACCTCGGCTTCTACGCCCATTCAGCTTTTGTGACTGCTCGGCCTCTACGACCACTCTGGCACGTTATGCGGTGGCTTCTACGCCCATTCATCTTCTGTGCCCGCTCGGCTTCTACGCCTCGTCAGCTTCCATGCTCGTTCGGCTTCTATGCTTATTCGACCTTCTGTGCTTATTCGGCTTCTATGCCATCAGGCTTCTACGCCTACTCGGCTTCTATGCCTACTTGGCTTCTACGCCATGGTGACAGACATTTGGCTTCTATGCCAACCTCTTCTACACGATGGATACCTACCTACGTGGCTTCTACACCGTGATCTTCGTAGCGATTATACGCATTTTGTCCCTTAGTTGGACCCGCGTCATACGCTCATTCAAAAGATCATCTATACGTAGGCTTTGGTTATTTTAACCGTTATGTAAAAGGGTGTTGTACTTTCCACTACTCGATTTCCATAACGATTGAGTGGTCACTATCACCAAAACTCTATAAATAGAGACCTCTATCAACAGAGGAACAGGTCGAGAAATCGAACAGGTCAAAAAATCGAACAAGGTCAAAAAATCAAACAGGTCGAAAAATCGAACAAGGTCGAAGCTTTGAAAGAAGATCGAACCATGGGTCAAAACATTGGAGATTGAGGAGAGATCGGAGAGTCTTTGAGAGAGAGAGAGAGAGAAGCATCCAGAGCTTAGGTGAAGAGTAGCGATCGACGACATTGGCCTCGTGCATCCATCCTCTTTCGCCACCTACGAAGCTGCTTTCCGTCTTCCACGGCACTTCTTCACCATCGTGTAGTCCAAGGGCTAAAGTGGTCGACTGCAGATCAGACACCTATAGCAATCATCTACCCAGATTAAATAAATTGTACTCCTACATCCTCGTATAGGATCAAATTGTACAAGTTTGTTTGTAAACCAAAGAAGGCGGGTTTCGTGCAAACCTTATTTTATATACATTTTGTTCTTTCGTTTAATACCACAAATAAGACCTCCGGGCTAGAGGACAGCTTTGCCACAGAGCTGCATTTGTGTATGAAGAGTTGCAAGCTCATGTCTTCAAAATACTTCAAAGGGGCACGATGAAGATGCGCCAACAGCTGGACTGGATCGGGAAGACGACTTCGGTTCCTCGCTCGGTTCGCCTTGGTGCGGAGAACCTATTTCAACGAGGGTCAGCATGTCGAAACATACTGGTGAAGGCGAGCTAACCGAACTATACCAATCAACACGTTGTTTTAATGAAGCAAGCATATTTATGGGTTTCTATCTTGCCTTAGTTCATTTACAAGCAACAGTATATATGTATGATACTGAAATGAACTTGCCACCGTTCGGTGGATTTTTACCTGCCCGTCTGAATTACCTGTACAATACTTGCCATGCCTTCCCTGCCACGAAAACACAAGTTAGTTTGTAACAGGTTTAAATATACACGATGATCACTGGCATGATTGCCATAGTGGACGTAGCCGAGGACAAGGATAGCATGCTACGAGAGTACACGATTGCGCTGCAAGCTATCCTGTCCCGAACACGACAACTACACATGATTTTTGCCCGGATCGGATCGGTGCCAGTGCCCCAGCGACCGTTCGCAGAACCAATACCTTGTGCACAAGTTGTCCATGATCGAACACGATTAACAAGTTAACAATTCATGCAGTTGAGGCAACACGAGTACAAGAACACGAGTACACGACAAGCAGTATTGCATGATTCATTTTGCATAGCCTCCCTGAACAATTATGCATATACAAGACATGATCCATACTTAGCACGGTTTATAGAACACTTGCAACGAGCTAGCATACGATAAGATAACAGTTCACAAGTTTGATTGACAAGAAATATAATCCAAGCCTATTCTCTTTTATCTTGGTATCTTTTATTATTACTTGGTATCGTTTGATTGAGGCAACAGAATGCAAGAGTTATTAGTTGTGAAGACTGGAAGCAGGGCTAGCTAATCAGGTTGGTAGCCACTCACTTAGATGGTTGGAAGGGAGAAGGAAAGAGGCACTTCACGACTTCGCTCGTAAGCCGCCTACTGCTCATTCACCTGCATTACGAACAGCTCGATCAATACTCCTTTCTCTCTTTCCAATCTTGGAATTGAAGTGCAGTTCAATGAATGAAAACAATGAAAACCATCGAAACCGTTCAAGGAAAACAAGCAAATCCCAAAACCAACTCAAAGCACGAAAGTAACAAGCGACATCGAAAACCGAGGCAATAAAAGATAGCAGCGGAGAGGTCCCTCCTGACTCTGCCGCTAAGTCGATCCCGGGGGCTCGGTCCATTGAATATGGGAATCGATTCCGAAGAAACAAATCCATAACGAGGACGAGTTCTTGTTTCAATCTATCCCGATCGAACGATACCGTCATGTGTTTCTTAGCCGCGCTCCCCGTACCGGGGGAACGGGGCGCTACATCCTACCCAACTAATTGGAAGTTTCGTCCACGAAACTTAGGAATAGAACCTACCGTTAGGGAGTATTTTGTTGGGGACGACGATCAGGAAGGTTCGGACAGGAATTAATGGCATGGCCTGATCGTCCACAAGCGAGGCATAACCCAAGTCTCAAGCGGCAGTCTTTCTTATCGTGTCCAAGCTTTTTACAGAATCGACATGTATTGCTCCAATCCCTTATTTGCTGACCACCTTCGTTTCGTCGCTTTGCAGCGTTGTTTCTACTCTCGTTGCTTTGGCGTTTGTGATTGTAGGTATGCACAGCGCCGACAGGAACGTGATAGGGCGTGATTCATGACTTCATGTATTGTCCGATACTGATGAACGACTATGTGCGCATGGATGGCAGGGCCTAGTCCACCTTCAAACCTTCTTGCTTGACTCACTACATCAGGTAAATAGGCCCTAGCGAATTTGGAGAGTCGGTTGAATTCAGCAGAGTACTGTTTGACTGTCATGCTGTCTTGCCTCAGTTGCATGAACTCGTTCTCCATTTGACGTTGTACTGGAGGGGGTACAAACTCCTCTTCGAACGTGGCACGAAAAGTCATCCACGAGATCGTCTTCTCTCCGTGATCAAATTGGAGAGATCGTCGATGCACGTCCCACCAATCGTGCGCGTTGAGGCGGAGCTGTAGTTGCGCGCAAGCGACGCGCTTCTCTTCGGGGACCTCCAGCAGAGCGAAGTGATCTTCAAGTAAAGCCAACCAATCTAGAGCTACGACAAAGTCCTTAGTCCCGTTGAATGGGGTGTTGCAGACTTTCTTGAAGTGGCCAAAGTCGAAGGCAGTTACGTCCCTTGTCCTTGGAATTTGCGGCGTCTCTACTTCAAGCGCGGGCTGTTCCACCGGAGTCGTTGCTGTTGCAGTGGAATGGTTGGAAGCCAAAGTCTGAACGATCTGTTGCAGGGCATCTACCTGCTTCTGTTGGACTAAGAATCGTACTTCTATATTGTCTTGAAACTTGAGCTAACTCTCCTCTGCCCGCTTCTCGGCCCGTTCGTAGCGAGCCTCGTCCCTTTGTTGGTTTGCCTCCAATATCTGCAATATTTGGTGGACGGGATCGATGCTTGGCATGGCTCGCTGGCTCTCTGAACTTCCCGAAGTGCCTGAACTACTTCCTTGGCCTTGCATTTCGTCCGGTGTTTGCGTTGTAGATTGCGCTGGTGCCATTCCTTCAAAAGAAGATAAATTACATTAGGATCATAATGTATTATGGACTTATTTCATGAATGTATCTCATTTTTGCCTAGCGAGTTCAAGAGTTCGCACAGGAATTTGATCGTTAAAGGAACTTTTCCATTGCGAGAGTCTAAGGAACTTGAATCTGTGTTCTGATACCACTATGTCACGACCCGATTCCATAGAATCATTGAGGCGTCCCCCGAATCGTGACCGCCGTGCGGGCCTGGGGTTGCGCCCGCACAAGGCTTTAATGATTTGCATAGCAAGCACATATTCAGAGTACGTAGATAAATTGAAACACAGATTTGAAACATGAAAAAGTTCTCTTTATTGATAATGAACATCTATTACAAACTCTTGAATGAGTTAGCTAATTTGCCGCACGGGCTGACAAAATGTTGACTCAAAATAAGATAGCAGTCCTGTACATTACATTCCTTTACTAAACTTCAAAATGTATAGACCTCTGGGCTGGAGGACAGCTTTGCCACGGAACTGCATTTGTGTATGAAGAGTTGCAAGCTCCTGTCTTCAAAATGCTTCAAAGGAGGCGCAATGAAGATGCTCCAACAGCTGGACTGGATCGGGAAGACGACTTCAGCTCCTCGCTCGGTTTGCCTTGGTGCGGAGAACCTGTTTCAACGAGGGTCAGCATGTCGAAATATACTGGTGAAGGCGAGCTAACCGAACTATACCAATCAACACATTGTTTTAATGAAGCATGCATATTTTGTGGGTTTCTATCTTGCCTTAGTTCATTTACAAGCAATAGTATATATGTATGAAACTAAAATAAACTTGCCACCATTCGGTGGATTTTTACCTGTCCGTCTGAATTACCTGTACAATACTTACCATACCTTCCCTGCCACGAAGACACAAGTTAGTTTGCAACAGGTTTAAATATACACGATGATCACTGGCATGATTGTCATAGTAGACGTAGCCCAGGACAAGGATAGCATGCTACGAGAGTACACGATTGTGCTGCAAGCTATCCTGTCCCGAACACGATGACTACACACGAGTTTCGCCCGGATCGGATCGGTGCCAGTGCCCCAGCGACCGTCCGCAGAACCAATACCTTGTGCACAAGTTGTCCATGATCGAACACGATTAAAAAGTTAACAATTCATGTAGTTGAGGCAACACGAGTACAAGAACACAAGTACACGACAAGCAGTATTACATTATTCATTTTGCATAGCCTCCCTGAACAATTATGCATATACAAGACATGATCCATACTTAGCATGGTTTATAGAACACTTACAACGAGCTAGCATACGATAAGATAACAGTTCATAAGTTTGATTGACAAGCAATATAATCCAAGCCTATTCTCTTTTATCTTGGTATCTTTTATTATTACTTGGTATCGTTTGATCGAGGCAACAGAATACAAGAGTTATTAGTTGTGAAGACTGGAAGCAGGGCTAGCTAATCGGGTTGGTATCCACTCACTTAGATGGTTGGAAGGGAGAAGGAAAGAGGCACTTCACGACTCCGCTCGCAAGCCGCCTACTGCTCGTTCACCTGCATTATGAACAGCTCGATCAATACTCCTTCCTCTCTTTCCAATCTTGGAATTGAAGTGCAGTTCAATGAACGAAAACAATAAAAACCATCGAAACCGTTCAAGGAAAACAAGCAAATCCCAAAAGCAACTCAAAGCACGAAAGCAACAAGCGACATCGAAAACCGAGGCAATAAAAGATAGCAGTGGAGAGGTCCCTCCTGACTCTGCCGCTAAGTCGATCCCGGGGGCACGGTCCACTGAATATGGGAATCTCTTCCGAAGAAACAAATCCATAACGAGGATGAGTTCTTGTTTCAATCTATCCCGATCGAACGATACTTTCTTGTGTTTCTTAGCCGCGCTCCCCGTACCAGGGGAACGGGGCGCTACAGGAGGCAACTAAGCAAGGGATTTATGATGCCAATCCCAACTGCAAAATTACTTGGAAAATGTTCAAATATGCCTTCATTGAACAATATATTCCCTGGGCCGTGCGTCAACAGAAGGAAGACGACTTCAGCAATTTAGTGTAAGAAAGTTTGTCTGTTGACGATTACGACTCAGTATTTGCTAAAATGGCTAAGTTTGTTGGGCATTTCCTGCCTAACCAGCAGGCGTGGTGCTATCGTTTTTAGAAAGATTTGAATGACGAGTTGCGTAGGGACGTCATCAACCAGAAATGTCAAACATACAGGGAATGTTATGAAGCTGCCCTAAATAGCGAGCGGATCTTTGGGCGCTATCCACCAAAGGTCGACGTGCAAAACCCCCGTACCAACAACAACAAGCGACCTCAGGAAACGGGAGGGTCTGGAGCACAAAAACGTTCGTACACATCCGAACAAATGGGTCAATCCCAGGCACCGTACTGTAACAAGTGCGACAAATTAGGGCATCGAGTGGACGAATGTCGGATTACTGGATGTTTTAAATGTGGTCGTCTGGGCCACAAACACTTTAACTGTCGAGAAGGCAAACCGAATCAGAATAACGGGAATCAGAACAACGGGAATCGGAACAATGGAAATCAAAATGCAGGGCGCGCTCCATCAAATAGTCCACGTCATTTGTACATTATGCCCTTGTATAGATTGAAGTTCACGCCTCCAAAATTAACTGACTCCAGCTATATTTCAAAATAGAGATGCTCCTAACGCCTCCTCGCTATGCACTAGCGATGCACCGTCTGAGTGCCTGAAATAGTTGCCCACAACGTGGGTCAGTACTCAACTTGTACTGGTGAGCGGGATGAACCCACTCGACTAAAACGACACTAGCTTATTAGGGGCGAGCATGCATTAAGATAATCTTCTATAAGGAAGCAAGTGAATTCAATTCATATCATTTGCATATTTTGATAGGAATGAAAATAGCATCGAATCCAACCAGTACATCGATTGCTTACGCAACCGATGCACGCCTTTCCTGCAATGAAACACAAGTATACTTACCATCTGCACAAGCCAATAATTTGCATGTGTTCTATTCTATGCGGTCATTAGTGTGATCGACACCTTAGGGACATATTCCTAGCATTAGTGGCGCGCCCTATCAGCCCGGGTAGCAAGCCCTGTTGGAGGTCCTGCTATGCATCGTGACTAGCACGAATCAAATATTTCCCTCCGGATCGATACGGTTCCAGTGCCCCGAAAAGCCGTTTCGAGAAAATGCCAAACCTTGTGCACAAGTTGTCCCAGACCATGCAAATGCATAAATAATTCATATCTCATACAATGCATCGAAATAAACAGAAGAAGTAAAGCAGCAACATATATATCTTATGCAACAGTTCATATTTTCTCAAGCGGTGTTCCAATTTTGGTATCCCATAGGTCCAAATTCTATCCGAGGCACCAGGCCGCCACCAACAACCAACTTTCCTTTACAAACTACTCAAGTTTATAATGTATGCAAGCATAGAGTAAAAAATAGTCTATAATTCCCATGTTCCTTTCTTAGTGGTTGGCATGCCTTGTGGCTAAGGATTTCCTAAGCGTTCAACCGGGCATCATCGAGTGAACGTTTGAAATATTTAAGATATGGGCGTGAAGAAGTAGGAAAGAAGGGTCTAAACCACGTACTAGTTAAGGGAAAAGAGGCTGAAACAAGGAATCCTGCTTAGCGACGATCAAACGTCAGTTACGCGGACCTGCAACAGCACGAGCACCGAGTTAGAATTCTTGCCTATCCTTCCTTGCCGAACTCCCTAAAATCCAAGCTCCAAACAATAAAACCAGTAGTGAAAACCAAGCAAATCGAAAGCAACACCAAATCAAAAATCCCAAAGCGGCAATTAAGAAAACCAAGCAACCAAAACACGAAAACTATTGGACTCATTTCAATAGAGGCCTTTCCATGAGTTGGAAAGGATTATCGCATTTCGTCCGTGGCAAGAATATGCCGAGATCTAAGTTACGACTCAGACGGACTAGCCACAAGACTAATTACATAATGCTAGTCCCGGTCGGATTGGGATTTGAGGTACTACATAATATACCACTAAGAAAAAGTTTTGCCCCAAAACTTAAGAATAAGGCCCTACCTCCGACTGAATGAACAATGAAGGATACTTCTCCTTCATCTCCGATTCCATTTCCCAGGTTGATTCCCCAACTGTATGGTTCCACCACAGCACGCGAACTAAGGACATCGTATGGTTGCGAAGTACTTCCTTGTGATTTCAAAAGATAATAAAGGAGTTTGATGCGCCTCTCAATTGAATTGCATTCGGCGTCCGCTGCATGAGATGAGTCGCCTATACAATGAGCCCATAGATATAAAATCTATCGATTTTGGAGTGTTAACAAGCTACTCTCTTTTGTAGCAATGGCTAAGAAAAATACTGCCGCTGCAAGCAGTGCTCAGCCTATCCAGAGCGATCCGACAAGTTCTAGAGAATCCGGAGGAGCGGGTTCAAACGGGATGTCAGAACGGCTTATGCACCTCATGGAGGCGCAGCAACAACAAGCCGCTACTCAGCAGGCACATATTCAGACGCAGTTTGCTGCTCAACAAAAGCAAATGAATACTATGATACAACTGATTGCATCATTGGTACCCAGCAACGAGGGAGCTACAACGACGCCGTCGGCTGTGGCGGTAGAGGAGGAGTCAGAAGAAACTCAGCCTCCAGCTAGGAACACCTGCCGTGCAGCTGAGTTCACTAAAATGCATCCACCAACGTTCAACGGACGAGCGGAACCGGACGTGGTGATGGGATGGATTGCAAAGCTGGAAGGACTCTTCAATCTAGTTGGCATTAGGGGATCCAAGCGAGTGGCCTGTTCATCGGTTCAACTGGAACTGAGTGCACATGATTGGTGGGAGGCAACTAAGCAAGGGATTTATGATGCCAATCCCAACTGCAAAATCACTTGGGAAATGTTCAAATCTGCCTTCATTGAATAATATATTCCCCGGGCCGTGCGTCAGCAGAAAGAAGACGACTTCAGCAATCTGGTGTAAGGAAGTTTGTCTGTTGACGATTATGACTCAGTATTTGCTAAACTGGCTAAGTTTGCTGGGCACTTCCTGCCTAACCAGCAGGCGTGGTGCTATCGTTTTCAGAAATGTTTGAATGACGAGTTGCGTAGGG
The DNA here is from genome assembly GCA_036927795.1 of Iris macrosiphon. Taxonomy (NCBI): domain Eukaryota; kingdom Viridiplantae; phylum Streptophyta; class Magnoliopsida; order Asparagales; family Iridaceae; genus Iris; species Iris macrosiphon. The sequence goes on from JAYESA010000004.1 coordinate 356,261,362, forward strand.
ACATCATCAACCAGAAATGTCAAACATACAGGGAATGTTATGAAGCTTCCCTGAATAGCGAGCGGGTCTTTGGGCGCTATCCACCAAAGGTCCACGTGCAAACCCCTCGTACCAACAACAACAAGCGACCTCAGGAAACGGGAGGGTCTAGAGCATAAAAACGTTCACACACATCCGAACAAAGGGGTCAATCCCAGGCACCGTACTACAACAGGGGAGGCAAATCAGGGCATCGAGTGGACGAATGTCGGATATTTTAAATATGGTCGTCTGGGCCACAAATACTTTAACTGTTGAGAAGGCAAACCGAATCAGAACAACGGGAATCGGAACAACGAGAATCGGAATAATGGAAATCAAAATACAGGGTGTGCTCCATCAGATAGTCCACATCGTTTGTACATTATGCCCTTATATAGATTGAAGTCCACACCTCTAAAATGAACTGACTCCAGCTATACTTCAAAATAGAGGTGCTCCTAACGCCTCCTAGCTATGCACTAGCGATGCACCGTCTGAGTGCCTGAAATAGTTGCCCACAACATGGGTCAGTACTCAACTTGTACTGGTGAGCGGGATGAACCCACTCGACTAAATCGACACTAGCTTATTAGGGGCGAGCATGCATTAAGATAATCTTCTATAAGGAAGCAAGTGAATTCAATTCATATCAGTTGCATGTTTTGATAGGAATGAAAACAGCATCGAATCCAACCAATACACTGATTGCTTACTCAACCGATGCACGCCTTCCCTGCAACGAAACACAAGTATACTTACCATCTGTACAAGACAATAATTAGCATGTGTTCTATTCTATGCGGTCATTAGTGTGATCGACACCTTAAGGACATATTCCAAGCATTAGCGGCGTGCCCTATCAGCTCGGGTAGCAAGCCCTGCTGGAGGTCCCGCTATGCATCGTGACTAGCATGAATCAAATATTTCCCTCCGGATCGATATGGTTCCAGTGCCCCGGAAAGCCATTTCGAAGAAATGCCAAACCTTGTGCACAAGTTTTGCCAGACCATGCAAATGCATGAATAATTCATATCTCATACAATGCATCAAAATAAACAGAAGAAGTAAAGCAGCAACATATATATCTTATGCAACAGTTCATATTTTTTCAAGCGGTGTTCTGATTTTGGTACCTATAGGTCCAAACTCTATCCGAGGCACCAGGCCGCCACCAACAACCAACTTTCCTTTACAAACTACTCAAGTTTATAATGTGTGCAAGCATATAGTAAAAAATAGTCTACAATTCCCATGTTCCTTTCTTAGTGGCTGGCATGCCTTGTAGCTAAGGATTTTCTAGGCGTCCAACCGGGCATCATCGAGTGAACGTTTGAAACATTTAAGATGTGAGTGTCAAGAAGTAGGAAAGAATGGTCTAAACCACTCACTGGTTAAGGGAAAAGAGGCTGAAACAAGGAATCCCGCTTAGCGACGATCAAACGTCAGTTACACGGACCTGCAACAGCACGAGCACCGAGTTAGAATTCTTGCCTATCCTTCCTTATCGAACTCCCCAAAATCCAAGCTCCAAACGATAAAACCAGCAACGAAAACCAAGCAAATCGAAAGCAATACCAAATCAAAAATCCCAAAGCGGCAATCAAGAAAACCAAGCAACCAAAACACAAAAACTATTGGATTCGTTTCAATAGAGGCCTTTCCATGAGTTGGAAAGAATCATCGCATTTCGTCCGTGGCAAGAAGATGCCGAGATCTAAGTTACGACTCAGACGGACTAGCCACAAGCCCAATTACATAGTGCTCGTCCCGGTCGGATCGAGATTTGAGGCACTACAATAAGTACCCCCTTCCCAGGATCGATGATCTCTTTGACCAACTACAAGGTGAGACGGTATTTTTAAAAATTTATCTTCGCTTAGGTTACCATCAGCTCAAGATTAAGCCAGACGACGTGCTAAAGTCAGCCTTTCATACTCGCTACAGCCACTATGAGTTTTTGGTAATGCCATTCGGACTGACCAATGCCGCTGCCGCCTTTATGGACTTAATAAATCGTGTGTTCTGGCCATATCTCGACAAGTTTGTAGTAGTTTTCATTGATGATATCTTGGTGTACTCAAAAAATAAGAAGGAACATGCAGAGAACTTGCGGACCGTGCTACAGACTCTTCAAAACAATAAGCTATACGCAAAGCTGAGTAAGTGTGAATTATGGCTGAGCAGTGTATCTTTCCTTGGGCACATCATTTCTGTGGGAGGCATTTTAGTCGATCCAAGGAAAGTTGAAGCCATCGTCGAGTGGAAGAGGCCTGCATTCGTCAGTGAGATTCGAAGCTTCCTCGGACTAGCGGGCTACTACAGGCATTTCGTGAAAGACTTTTCCAAGTTAACATCACCTCTGACTCACCTCACACAGAAAGGAGTCATATTCGAGTGGTCCACTGACTGTGAAGTCTCATTTGAAGAGTTAAAGCAACTCCTTACCTCTACCCCACTACTTGCACTACCAGACGAGACCTCAGGATTCCAAATATTCAGCGACACGTCAGGGTAGGACTTGGGGTGTGTACTCATGCAGCAGGATAGGGTGATAGCCTACGCATCTAGACAACTGAAAAAGCACAAGAAAAATTATCCTACACATAACCTGGAACTAGCAGAAATTGTGTTCGGGCTAAAATTATGGTGACACTACCTCTATGGAGTGGCTTGCCAAATTTATACTGATCACAAAAGGTTGAAGTACATGTTCACCCAAATGGACCTTAACCTACGACAGCGGCGTTGGCTAGAATTGATTAAAGACTATGACTTGACGATCGACTATACACTTGGAAAAGAAAATGTTGTGGCTGATGCGTTGAGTCGAGTGTTTGCGGGATCCATGTCTGTTGATCGCAGGTTACAAAGGAACTTTGAGAAAATGGGTATTGAACTCCGAATTTGATACCACGACGCTTGAGTTGCTCAAATTCAATTAATACCCAACCTGTTAGAGAGAGTTACGTCTACTCAGAGGGACGACCCATTCCTAAGAAAAATGCGCAAGCAGGTTCTAGCGGAGAAGGCGAAGGACTTTGTAGTAGATGAGAATGGAGTGTTGCAAGTGAAGGGAAGGCTATGCATCCCCAACGAAGTAAAACTCAAAAAGGAGATCCTTGCAAAAGACTACTATGCAGCCTACGCAGTCCATCCCGGGAGCACAAAGATGTATAAAGACCTTCGCACTTTTTTTGGTGGCACGATATAAAGATAGATGTGGCGCTCTTCGTGTCGCAATACGTAACCTGTCAGAGGGTGAAAGTAGAACATCAGAGACCGGACAGAGAGATACAGAATATTGCTATTCCGGAATAGAAATGGGAGCACATAAGTATGGACTTTAATGTTGGCTTGCCAAAGAAGCAACGGGGGAACGACATAGTCTGGGTCATCATCGATCGATTAACCAAGTCAGCGCAGTTCATTGCCATTAAAGTTACTTGGAGCATCGACCGCCTTGTCCAGACCTACCTTGATAAGATAGTTTGGCTGCACGGAGTACCAGTTTATATAGTGTCATATGGGGAAGGACGATTCCTATCATATTTCTGGGAAAGCCTTCAGTCAGCGATATGGACCAAATTGAAGTTCAGCTCAGCCTACCATCCTCAAACCGATGGCCAAATAGAACGGGTGAATCAGGTACTTGAAGATATGCTGCGTCTCTGCGCAATCGATTCAAAGTCAAGTTGGGACGTCCACCTACCGTTGGCCAAATTTGCATATAACAACAGTTATCAGTCCAGCATCCAAATGGCTCCGTACGAGGCTCTGTATGGGCGGAAGTATAGGCCACCGATCTGCTGGGATGAAGTTATGGAGCATCAAATCCTTGGGCCGGAACTAGTTGAACAAACAGTTCAAAAGGTTCGGTTGATCCGAGAGAGACTAAAAGTATCACAAAGCCTGCAAAAGAGAAATGTCGACATTTGTTGTCGCCCCCTTGAGTTATTCGAAGGTGACCATGTGTTTTTGAGGGTCTCGTCCATACGTAAATTTACGAGATTCAGAGTAAAGGGGAAGTTAAGTCCGAGATTCGTTGGCCCGTTCGAAGTCCTCAAGCGAGTCGCTCCCGTTGCCTATCAAATTGTATTGCCACCAGCCTTGTCAGGCGTACATGATATTTTTTATGTGTCACAATTTAGGAAGTACGTGCATAACCTGAACCACATGGTAGATTTTGGTCAACTGGATCTGCAGGCAGACTTGTTGTACTTCGAAGAGCTCGTTAAGATTTAAGATCAGAAAGAGAAGCAATTACGAAATCGTGCAGTCTCGCTTGTACGCGTTCTTTGGCGGAACCACACAATCGAAGAATCGACCTGGGAACTAGAATCGGACATGAAAAAAATGTTTCTCTCATTATTTCTTAGGGGTAGGTTATAATTCTAAGTTTCGAGGATGAAACTTTTTGTTAGTTGGTTAAGATATAGTGTCATGTTCTCCCTGTTCAGGGAGCGCGGCTAAGAAATACTCGGTATCGTTCGATCGGGACAGATTGAATCAAGATTATTTTCTCGTTATAGATTGGTTTCTTCGGAATCGGATCCCACATTCAATGGATTGTGCCTCGAGGAAGGACTCGACGGCAGAGTCGAGAGGGGCCTTTCTGTTGCGCTGGTTTCTTTGCCCGTTTTTTATGCCGCTTAGTTGCTTTCTTGTTGGTTTTGTGACTTGCGTTTTCTTGAACGATTTTGATGGATTTTATTGTCTTCGTTCTTTGGATTTCGTATTTCATATCGAACCCTTGGAGACCGAAGCAGGAGATATTGATCATCTGTTGGTGCGTGCAGGTGATCGGGTAGGCGACGCACAAGCAGAGTCTTGAAGATCTCACATTTCTCTCTCCCGATTCACCAACTTGTGAGTGGCCTTACTTTTGATTATCTCCCTTCTTCCAAGTCTTCATTCTTAACAATCTGACTCTTTTGCACATTTCGATCAACGATACCATAAGAATAATAATAAATGAGTCAAGATAGCAAGAAGTAACTTGGAACACTGATGCTTTTCATGCAAATTTCTATACGATCACATTGTATGCGTGCTTGTCCATTATGCATCTATCTATTTATGCTTCAGTTATAGATAGAACTTATTATTTATAACTATGCAAACGAGTAGTGCAAAATATTTCGAATGTGATCACTTGAGCAGATAGACTATGCAAATCGCACTGTGTTAAAGTAGTTATGTTCATTCTGATGGATTGAAATGCTTCATTTATTAACTTAGTATTGATATGTCGTTTGGTCGGACAACTTGTGCACAAGGTTTGGTTCCTGCGAATGGTCTCCGAGGCATTGGGGCCGATTCATTCCGGGCGAAACTCGGATAGCACGGGTAACGCGGGGTCTTGTAGCGGGGCTTGCTACCCGCGCTACAAGAATCACCGTCTTACTGTAGCTATTGTCCACGGTGGCAATGTGTGCCATGACCTAATATATTACAGCATTATTTGTTCAAGCTAATGATGTCTTCTTGACAGGGAAGAACATGGTAAGTCTTCTGCATGTGGGTGCAATGTCGCAGGTAAAAAGTCACTGAATGGTGGCACAATTATTCAGTCAATTATATATATATACTTTGCATGCCGTAAATTCGACTAAGGCAAGATAGAAGGTCCACATTAATAATTTGTTTGCCACACCTGAATATTATTTCGATTTGGTTAGTTGGGTTAGCTCGCCCTCATCGATACTTTTTAAAGTACTAACCCTCATTGCAGCAGGTTCACCGAGCCAAGGTGACGCGGCGAGGAGCTGAAGCTCCCCTCCCCCAAACCAATTCAGTACTCGGAGCACTTCGTTCGTGCCTTTTGGAAGTGGTATAAAATATCCGGAGCTCGTGTACACCTTTTATGTAGCTCCGAGGAAAGGCGATAGCTTCGCCCGAAGGTGTCTATTATATTTTGAAGTTCTAGTAAAGGATGTAATGTATGGAACGACTATCTTATTTTGTGTCCATCTTGTAAGCCCGCGCGATACCCCTTACTTTTGAGTTAAGAGTCTGTATCCAAGATGTACATTATCAATAAAGAGAACTTTTCTTCATGTCAACTTTAAATATTTAGCTTCCGAACTCTGCTGATGTGTTCCTATCTATATATATATATATCATTATGCTAGGCCTTGTGCGGGCGCGCCTTACACTCGCACGGCATCATGCCCGGGGGACGGTTAGTGATTCTTCAGAATCGGGGCATGACACCACTCCTCCGGACAAGGGTTCAGGGACAGGGAATAAACACAAGGTCAGAAAAGTGACTGGTGTGACGGGCCAATAAAGCATGTCAAATAAGTGACCGATGTGACTGGCCAATAAAGCGTGTCAGAGAAGTGACCTATGTGACTGGCCAATAAAGCGTGTCAGAGAAAGAAAAGATAAAATTATAGGAAACCGTGTTAAGGCGCCGCTGAGTCATGCATTGGAAAAGGGACGCATAGCTCGGGGCCGCATGGACGACTCAGCCGCATGCTCCTCTGGGCCGCATGGAATCGGGAACTTAGATAAATTTCTTTCGTTCAAGTTTCATATGTTTGGCCAAGGAACGCATATGCAGATTCACTCATGCGTCCAACAAGATGTCCGCATGCTGAGTTTGGAGTGAGGAGTCCAGGCCGCATGTTGAGTTTGGAGTGAGGAGTCCAGGCCGCATGCCGAGCAGGTCGTGTAAACTCCCTCGACCAGATTTTAGCATTAAATAATAATTTAGGATTATTTTAGCAAATTAGGATTTATTTGCAATATTTTAATTTAATTATGCAATATCTTATTTTATTGTGCACATGTCCATCACATAAATTTTTAGAGCATTACACTGACTGTTATCCCCAAACAAAGTTCACATACCTCTCCTAGACATGCCAGTCTACTATTTTGAACTTTGTGCAGCTCAGAAATATGCTGGCATGAGTCTCGTTTTAGTCGCACAAATATCGTTACAAACGTCCGTATTAATTATTAATTAATTTCCAGACCTGTACCATTCTCTGTTCCAATAGAAATTAGAGGCCCAACAGGAACCTATTTTGCCCAAACAAAATTACGTTATTATTCTACTTTGAGTATACTACGATTAGTATATTTACACCGCACTAAAATTCTGGCCCTACCTATTTTTAAATAATTAGAAAACACCGTGCGCATTAATTTCTAATTAATTAATACGGTGACCCACATCACCCAAAACCAGGCCCAGCCCCTGCCCAGACTCACCCCCACACCCTCAAGGCCCTCACACAATATTCCCCCTCAGTTCTGTACATTTTAGCAATAAGGTATTTTTCTCAAACAATTGCGTAATTGCATAATTTTCCAATTTTATAGGACTTCTGTGCAATTTGTAAAACTTCAGGGTTTTATATGCAAAATTGCATATGCGAGGTGTCAACCTCCCATTAGAGGATGAACCTACACCGTTCATTCAAAAGTGGGCCCCACACAATGCATTATTCGTCATAAAAATATCTAGATATTTATTTATTGCAAAATACCCAAAATACCCCCTAAAACCCCTAAATTACCAAATTGCCCCTAACCCTAAATTCTATATAAACAGCCCCCCCTTCCCGAACTCCCATTCCTCCTCCCTCAGCCACCCCCTAGCTCCGACCCTCCGCCCTCAGCTTCGCCACCCCCTGACCTCCTCCCCGGCCGCAGCAGCGCCGCCCTAGCCGCCGCCGCCGGCAGCCCCCGTAGCGCCCCGACCCCTTCTTCCCCAACCCAGCAGCCCCCAACCCGACCGCCCTAAACCGCCACCACCCGCCACCTCAGACCACCGCCACCTCCACCATCCTCTCCGCCTTAACCTCCTCCGTCGAACCGACCCATCCCCGCCGCCCCACGACCACAGCCCTGACCGCCAGCTCCGCCACAGCGCCTCACCGACTCCCCCGACCGCAACCCGAGCACCCCCCCCCCGACTCCCTCAAACTCCCTCCCCAGGCCACCTCAGACTACCGCCACCACCACCGTTCCCTCCACCCTCAAACTCCCCCCCCCCCGACGCCCTGCACCGCCGCCTCCGCCGCCGCTGCAGCTGCTGCTGTTGCTGCTGACTGCAACTGCTGCTGCTATCGCCGTGACGGCCTGCCACCCGTCGGACCGTCGCCCTCCTCCCGCCGGCGACGACGGCGAGGGTCCCCCCACCTGTCAGGTATAATACCCCCCTAGTTATACGTATATACGTATTTATAAATATGTATGTATATATGTATATATATATATATATATATATATATATATATATATATATATATATATATATATTCATATATATTCATATATATATATATTCATATATATATATATTCATATATATATATATATATATTATAATATATAATTATATATATTATATTATATAATTATGTTACTGTATATATACAGTATATACATATTATAATATTATATAATATGTATATAATTTATATATGTATTTTTGTATTATATATATATATATATATATATATATATATATATATATATATATATATATATATATATATATATTTATTTATTTATTTATTTATTTATTTATTTATTTATTTATGTATAATATATATATTTATATATATTATATAATTAACTAATTATATATATATATATATATATATATATACAGTATATATAGTATAATATTATATATGTATATGTATATATCTTGTATTTTAATTATATATATATATGTATATCTATATATATATATATATATATATTTATATATTTATATATATGGTATTATATATAACTATATATATTAAAATATATATAATTATATTATATAATTATATTATATTTATATACACAGAATATATATATATATTAAATATATATATATATATATGTGAATTTTTGTACTTTATGCAAATATAGTATCAGAGCCATGATGGCTCAAGGCTGAGGTAATTCTACTTCTTTGCAGCATGTAAATAAAATAGTTATTATAAGGTTGTTATGATCTTTATTATGTTAAAAGCTGTTATTTTATTTAACCATGAGATGAGTTCAAAAGCTATTCTAAAGATGTGTCTTCTACTTAGTGGAACGGCATCAAAGTCGCGTTGCCTTATTTGCCGAGATGGCGGTGTGTTGGCATAAATCGTTGACAGCCGTGCTAGGTCTTTACTATCGATAGAATAGTATAAAAACAACTTGATTAGTTAAGTAAAACAAAAGAATTTGCATAATAAGATTTATGAACAACCTCTTAATTTCTATAGTTTTTACATGTGAGCATAAGAAGTAGAACCTCAATTGCATGATGGATAAACCATTAGCAATAGGAACAAATAAGAGAGCCCTTACTAAGGGTAAATCTTTGAAAAATGCTCAAAATGTTGAGTATCCCTCTGAAATGGAGGAACTTAATAAATGGACGATTCCAAATGTAAAGCCAAAAGAGATTTACCAAATAGGTACTTTTGACTTTAAATCATCAATTTCTATTAAAATAATGGAAAAAACTGTTTCTGTGAATAACACAGAACATTCACTTAAATTAATAAGTGAAGAAGATATTGGGCATATAAGAGAAGCCTATAATTATGTTCATATTGGATTAATTCAAATTGCATTTAAACCTTTAACTCTACCAGGGTTAAATGCTTCAATTATGACATCTCTTAGAGATGCCAGATGTTTAGACTGGAGTCAATCCTTAATGGGAGTTATGCAAACTAGTCTTTGCCATGGTCCAGTTTATTTTAATGTTTATCCAAATTTAACTTTGTCTTTAACAGATCATCATTTATATGATGCTGTTACTCTTAATTTAAAGACAAATGGATACAATTTTCTTCCTGGATCTGAAACTATAGCAATAATCTATAGAGTTCATTATAAGGTAATGAATACCATTGCCCCAAAGGCTAAGCATATCACTAAGCCTGGAAAGACTACTTTGATTGAAACCAATTTGTTGACATCAAATGTAGCTACAAATAGAATAATAAGATGGGATGAAATTAACTTTCCCAAAGAATGGATCTTAAGTCAAGCTGTATTACCACAACCTATTGTGGATACAGAAATTGATCAAATAATTCAGACTCATGATGGTGAAGTGGAAGTAAGATTTACTCCACAAGATATATCACGATTGTCAATTTCTAATAGAAAACATTTACCCTCAACAATAGGGTCTACATCTTCTAATAAAGAAGAAATAGAAAGGAATCAAATATCTGACAATGCAATAGCTCATTCCTTATATAAAGGAAAGATCAAAGAAAACTCACCGACAATGTCGGAAATGGAATTTACTTCTATTTAATGGTTTTTACAACCAACAAAGAAGTAAGGGACATTCTCAATAGAATGTACTATGAAGATAAAAAATTTCGGAAATGGTTTGAGAAATCATATTCTCTTCAAAAGAGATATGAGTTGAAAGATGAATTTTATAATTATCTAGAAAAATCAAAATGTCTAATACCTTTTACTGAATGGTTTGTTCAAGACCATGTTACTAAAGAACTAGCACAACTAAATGTGTTAGAAGAATACTATAAAGTATGGAGTACCAATGAAGGTACAAGTAGTGGTCTTACTAGATCAATGTATCCTCCTAATGAGTCAATTAAACTCACGGTTAAAAATATGCCGGATAAAATTGATGCTACTTCTTTTGCTAATACAATTGAAAGTAAAGAAGTAATAATTAAAGAATTACAAAAGGTAATTAAACAAAATAATTATACTAATATTTCTATTCAAGTTATGGGTCAACAATTGACTAGAATTGAAATGGCTTTAGATAAAGTCTTACATCAAATTGATGTAATTAAGAAATTAGATTTTTCTATTAAATCGGGAAAATCTTCTCTTAGAGAAACCTCTAATATTCCCATTAAACCTCCACTTGAGGTTAAGGAATTTAAAGTCAGGAAAACACCTGAAGTTACTAGAGAGGATATCAAAGAGCTAATAGCTCAGTTTAAAAAGACTAATCTTCAGACAATTAATGCTGAAGAAATGGAATTACGAGACTTAATAGCTTATGCCAAGCAACAATTTGCTAAAGAAGAAACACTTCAGCAATCTGAAGAAAAACATCAACTTCAAGTTATTGATAAACCTTTAACTGATGATGATACTTCTTTTAAGGATAATTCCGAAGAAGAAGAAGAAATAAATTCTGAGCAAATTGATGCTATTCAACAATCTTTTGTTGAATCTAAACCTATTAATAATCCTCAGATTCAGGCTATGAAATATGGCAAGCCGAATCTTCTAAAATATTATTATCAAAGGCCAACTCCTACAGATGTATTATTTGAAGAAAATGATACAATAATACAAAATTATTACAGTGGAGGAGATATCTATGAATGGAACATAGATGGTTTAACTGACAAACAGATTCATGATCAGCTACATCGAATGATGATGTATTCTAATGTTGCCAAAGCTATTGGTAATAATGATAAAGAGACTGCACAATTTATTACTTGCGGTTTCACAGGAATTCTTAGAGGTTGGTGGAATAATTGTCTCACCGAATCTCAACGGCAAGAAATTATTAATGCTGTTAAAACTGAGACTAATTCTACAGACGATACTCCAGTCACTAAGACTGATGCAGTTTACACCCTTATGATAACAATATTAGAACATTTTACGGGTGGTATTTCTGATCATGGAGATAGAGTTAGAACTCTTCTTCAGAATTTAAGATGTCCAACACTTACTCATTTCCGTTGGTATAAAGATACCTTTTTGAGTAGAGTTATGTTACTTGGTGACGCTAATAATGCTCACTGGAAATCAAAATTTATTGATGGGTTACCCAATCTTTTTGCTGAAAGAATAAGGCAAGGTTTGCGAAACCAAAATAATGGTGTTATACCATATGAAAATTACACTTATGGAAATTTGATTAATAAGTGTATAGAAGAAGGTCTAGCTTTATGTAATGATTTAAAGCTACGACATCAATTGAAAACTCAGAGACTCTCTGAAAGAAAGCAACTGGGAGAATTTTGTGACCAGTTTGCCATGGATATTTCTAAACCTCATAATACCAAGGGGAAAAAGAAAGTCAATGACTATAAGGAAAATAATAAGAAACCTTACAGAAGAAGGAAATATCCATCAAAAAGAAAAGACTTTACCAAAAATAAGGAAGGTAGAGATTTAAGGAAGAAGAAATCTTCTAAGAAAATAATTAAATGTTATAAATGTGGTAAATTAGGCCACTATGCTAATAAATGTTATACTAAAAAGAAAATTGAGGAAATCGAGGATGAAGAGTTAAGGAATACTCTTTATAAATTAATAATTAATTCTGATTATGAAGAAAGTTCATCCAATGATGAATCCACAGATGAATCTGCGGAAGAATGTGGAGAGAATTGTCAATGTAACGAATGTGTTGCAGACAAAGATGTAGACTACTATAAATCTATAGTAGAAATGAATGGCTTATCAATAAATACTTTAACTCTTGAGGAGAAAAAAGATATTATTGAAGCTTTGTTAAGGGATAATATTAATCCTAGAATAAAAAATAAAATAATTAATTTTATTGGTCAAGAAAAAGAGGATAATATTCCTATTCAAAGTCCTACTGAAGCTTATAATATGGCTGAAGTTCTTTCTAGATACAAAAGTAGGCAAGTAAAACCTGTCACAATACAGGATCTTCAGTCTGAAATAAAGACTCTAAAAATTGAGATTAAAAATTTAAAATCTCAAGATCAACAAATCCAGACTAGACTGGAAAAACTTGAGCTTGAACATATATCTAAATATTCAGCTAAAACTGTTACTAATAGTAACTCGTCTGCTAGCTCTTCTCATTCTCACATTCCTGAGGAGGAGAATTTAGTAGAAAATGAACAACAAGAGAATGTTGTTAAGGATAATTTCCTACAAAAAATGGATTTATTTATTACCCATAAATGGTATATTAAAATAAATATGCTTGTCAATAATGAATATTATTTGACAAATTTAATTGCACTTGTTGATAGTGGTGCAGATCTTAATTGTGTTAAAGAAGGAATCGTTCCTATTAAATTTTGTGAACGAACTTCTCAAACACTCAGTGCTGCTAATAATAAAGCACTAACAACTCCTTACAAAATCACCGATGTGAATATTTGTAAGAATAATGTTTGTATTCCTATACACCTAATAGTTGTAAAGGAAATATCTCAGCATGTTATTTTAGGAACTCCTTTCCTAGAAAAACTTATGCCAATAAATGAGATTACCAAGGAAGGTATTACAACCTGTTATAAAGGCAAAAGAATAACTTTTGAATTTATAACAAATCCAATTGTAAAAATTCTTAACAATATTGGTTTAAAAGAAAATCAAGTTAATTTCTTGAAAGAAGAACTTGCTCAGGTTAATATAACCCAGCAACTAAAACAATTTGAAGTTCAAAATAAAATTAAGCAAGTCGAAGAAGACTTTAAACTACAAACTTGTAGTAATTTACCAAATGCTTTTTGGAATAGGAAACAACATATTGTTTCTTTACCTTATGAAGAATCCTTTAATGAAAAGGATATTCCTACCAAGGCAAGACCTTGTCAAATGAATCAAGAATATCTTGAGTTATGCAAAAAAGAGATCCAAGAATTGTTGGATAAAAAATTGATCAGAAAATCATACTCCCCATGGAGTTGTACAGCATTCTATGTTAATAATAATGCTGAAAAAGAAAGAGGTGTACCTAGACTTGTAATCAATTATAAGCCATTAAATAAAGTTTTAAAATGGATTAGGTATCCAATTCCTAATAAAAGGGATTTACTGAATAGAATTGTGAAAGCTAGAATTTATTCTAAATTCGACCTGAAATCAGGTTATTGGCAAATTCAAATTGATGAAAAGGATCGGTATAAAACTGCTTTTACTGTTCCTTTTGGTCATTATGAATGGAACATTATGCCATTTGGTCTGAAGAATGCTCCTTCAGAATTCCAAAATATTATGAATGAAATATTCATTCAATATTCTAATTTTATATTATCTTACATTGATGATATACTAATCTTCTCTAATTCTATTGAAGAACATTTTAAACATCTTAGTATGTTTAAATATTTAGCCATTAAGAATGGTTTGGTAATTTCTGCCCCAAAAATGAAACTTTTTCAGCAAGATATAAGGTTTTTGGGACATAATATTTCTAATAATACAATACATCCAATTGATAGAAGTATTGAATTTGCTTCTAAATTTTCAGATGAAATAACTGATAACAAACAGTTACAAAGATTTCTTGGTGCATTAAATTATGTATCAGAATTTTATAAAAATATAGCGAATGATACAAAACTTTTGTATCAAAGATTAAGAAAGAATTCTACTCCTTGGACTAATGCTCATACCGAGGCAGTAAAAATAATTAAACAAAAGGTTAAGAATTTACCTTGTTTACATTTAGCCAATGCTGAATGGTTTAAAATTGTTGAAACAGATGCCAGTAATATAGGATATGGTGGCATATTAAAACAATTAAACCCTACTACTAACAAAGAAATGTTAGTAAGATATCATTCAGGAAAATGGAATGATGCTCAGAATAATTATTCTACTATTAAGAAAAAAATTCTTTCTATCATCCAATGCATACATAAATTTCAAGATGATTTGCTGAATAAGAAATTTTTATTACGCATTGATTGCAGTTCAGCAAAAACTGTTTTAGAAAAAGATGTTAAAAATTTAGCATCCAAACAAATATTTGCTAGATGGCAAGCTGAATTAGCCATATTTGAATTTGACATTGAATATATCAAGGGAATTAATAATTCTCTTCCTGACTTCTTGACGCGTGAATTTTTGCAGAACCATGCACAGGAAGGATAAGGGGAAGCAACCATGGGTTCCTCGACCCATGACATCGGACTCCAATGAGTTCAGATATCAATCCAAGAAAACTGTTCTTGGAAAAGGAAAGCCCTCTAATAGAGGCATTAAAATTCAAGACCCTGAAGAAACCAATGTTTCTTATAAACAGGCAGTTGAGGTGGAAACAATTTTCACCCAAAACAATTACTCTGACAATTATTTAGAAGAAATTCTTCTACTTGACAGATCTGATATTCCAATGATGGAAAATCCCTGGAAAATAAAAGAAAAATATTTGGAGAATCATATGTTTCCAGTAAAAGGGAGAGATCGGAATGTTTATGAAGGAATTTTACTGATCACTAAATCAGTTGAAATTGAACACTTCTATCAGAAGACCAATGATCTTCGAAGCGATGTCAATTATAGTAAGATAATTGTCAAGCAGATTATTACCCCTCAATCTTGGGGACTTCATCCCAATCGAACTCGACATTTAGTTCACCGTGAAAAAGGAATTGACGTTTTTTTCACATACTGGGATTATGTGGAGGCTTTTACCAAAGTTTTTTACTATGAAAATAGTAAACAAAAGCACTCTTGGTTTATTAGAATTTGTCCTGAAATTCTAAAACAGGAAATTCCTGTGTGGTTTATTAAATGGTGGTACAAATTTGGTGCTACCTTGGAAATTTTACCCTCTTTACTGCAAGAATTATTTGCGATTTGGACGCAATCATATCCTTTGTGTCAGAATACTGACACTCTTCTGGAGGGGGAGAGTACTATGTATTTCTTTGTTCACTTTGAAATTCCATATATTTTCAAATGGATAATTAAATGTGAATATAATCCTCTTAATTTTCCTGTTCTTGCCAGAAAATTTATGATTAAATGGTGGAATAGGATCGATGAAAAAGAGAAGGTACAAATTGTACAAAAATCTATTAAGGAAAATGAGATCCTTATAGAAGAAAAATTGAAAAAAGAAATTGTTGAAGACAGTCCTTTAAAGAAGTTAAAGGAATCTTTGAGAAGGAGAAATCCTCGAATTACTGAGGAAGAACTAAAGAAGAAATGTCTTCAGTATATGCAAACTCAATTTGAGTCTATTTTTGAAACAGAAAATATGTCTGTCAGTTCTACTAAATCTGACAAAGAAGTAGACGAAAATATTGATGAAGAAACTTTCTTCAAGAGAATGCACAAAAGAGTCACTACTCAATCAGATAATGAAAGTGATGATGACAGCATGCTGTGAGCATACATTATTGCCAGAATACAGGTGGCAATTTCCTTACTTTACTTTTGTTAAAGAGAATCTCTTTAATTATTGGCCGACAATGGTGGACCCTACCACTTACTTTTCCAGCATAATTGCTGTAACGTGGATGGTGGAGAAATAAAGGAGCTAAAGTAAAGATGATGGCGACAGGGCACTCATGTTGCTGTTTGTTGAAGGAATCCTACTTACAGCTGCCGGTTACCTTACCTGTATCTGTCAGTTGATCAATATCGACCCTTGTGCTATAAATAGAGGCCAAGTCTGTTCTATTATGTACGCTTCTTTTGAGAGTGTTTTCTTCTTGTACTACTAAGTGTGCTTACTCTGTAATCTTGTTCTACTGATAATAAAATTCCGCTTAAACGTTTAACGCCTCATCCTTCTTATCCTGTTCAAATTTGGAGTTGGCCTTTGATAATAATATTTTAGAAGATTCGGCTTGCCATATTTCATAGCCTGAATCTGAGGATTATTAATAGGTTTAGATTCAACAAAAGATTGTTGAATAGCATCAATTTGCTCAGAATTTATTTCTTCTTCTTCTTCGGAATTATCCTTAAAAGAAGTATCATCATCAGTTAAAGGTTTATCAATAACTTGAAGTTGATGTTTTTCTTCAGATTGCTGAAGTGTTTCTTCTTTAGCAAATTGTTGCTTGGCATAAGCTATTAAGTCTCGTAATTCCATTTCTTCAGCATTAATTGTCTGAAGATTAGTCTTTTTAAACTGAGCTATTAGCTCTTTGATATCCTCTCTAGTAACTTCAGGTGTTTTCCTGACTTTAAATTCCTTAACCTCAAGTGGAGGTTTAATGGGAATATTAGAGGTTTCTCTAAGAGAAGATTTTCCCGATTTAATAGAAAAATCTAATTTCTTAATTACATCAATTTGATGTAAGACTTTATCTAAAGCCATTTCAATTCTAGTCAATTGTTGACCCATAACTTGAATAGAAACATTAGTATAATTATTTTGTTTAATTACCTTTTGTAATTCTTTAATTATTACTTCTTTACTTTCAATCGTATTAGCAAAAGAAGTAGCATCAATTTTATCCGGCATATTTTTAACCGTGAGTTTAATTGACTCATTAGGAGGATACATTGATCTAGTAAGACCACTACTTGTACCTTCATTGGTACTCCATACTTTATAGTATTCTTCTAACACATTTAGTTGTGCTAGTTCTTTAGTAACATGGTCTTGAACAAACCATTCAGTAAAAGGTATTAGACATTTTGATTTTTCTAGATAATTATAAAATTCATCTTTCAACTCATATCTCTTTTGAAGAGAATATGATTTCTCAAACCATTTCCGAAATTTTTTATCTTCATAGTACATTCTATTGAGAATGTCCCTTACTTCTTTGTTGGTTGTAAAAACCATTAAATAGAAGTAAATTCCATTTTCGACATTGTCGGTGAGTTTTCTTTGATCTTTCCTTTATATAAGGAATGAGCTATTGCATTGTCAGATATTTGAATCCTTTCTATTTCTTCTTTATTAGAAGATGTAGACCCTATTGTTGAGGGTAAATGTTTTCTATTAGAAATTGACAATCGTGATATATCTTGTGGAGTAAATCTTACTTCCACTTCACCATCATGAGTCTGAATTATTTGATCAATTTCTGTATCCACAATAGGTTGTGGTAATACAGCTTGACTTAAGATCCATTCTTTGGGAAAGTTAATTTCATCCCATCTTATTATTCTATTTGTAGCTACATTTGATGTCAACAAATTGGTTTCAATCAAAGTAGTCTTTTCAGGCTTAGTGATATGCTTAGCCTTTGGGGCAATG
This sequence comes from Iris macrosiphon, assembly GCA_036927795.1. NCBI lineage: Eukaryota > Viridiplantae > Streptophyta > Magnoliopsida > Asparagales > Iridaceae > Iris > Iris macrosiphon. The sequence continues at coordinate 356,279,288 of JAYESA010000004.1, forward strand.
GTATTCATTACCTTATAATGAACTCTATAGATTATTGCTATAGTTTCAGATCCAGGAAGAAAATTGTATCCATTTGTCTTTAAATTAAGAGTAACAGCATCATATAAATAATGATCTGTTAAAGACAAAGTTAAATTTGGATAAACATTAAAATAAACTGGACCATGGCAAAGACTAGTTTGCATAACTCCCATTAAGGATTGACTCCAGTCTAAACATCTGGCATCTCTAAGAGATGTCATAATTGAAGCATTTAACCCTGGTAGAGTTAAAGGTTTAAATGCAATTTGAATTAATCCAATATGAACATAATTATAGGCTTCTCTTATATGCCCAATATCTTTTTCACTTATTAATCTAAGTGAATGTTCTGTGTTATTCACAGAAACAGTTCTTTCCATTGTTTTAATAGAAATTGATGATTTAAAGTCAAAAGTACCTATTTGGTAAATCTCTTTTGGCTTTACATTTGGAATCGTCCATTTATTAAGTTCCTCCATTTCAGAGGGATACTCAACATTTTGAGCATTTTTCAAAGATTTACCCTTAGTAAGGGCTCTCTTATTTGTTCCTATTGCTAATGGTTTATCCATCATGCAATTGAGGTTCTACTTCTTATGCTCACATGTAAAAACTATAGAAATTAAGAGGTTGTTCATAAATCTTATTATGCAAATTCTTTTGTTTTACTTAACTAATCAAGTTGTTTTTATACTATTCTATCGATAGTAAAGACCTAGCACGGCTGTCAACGATTTATGCCAACACACCGCCATCTCGGCAAATAAGGCAACGCGACTTTGATGCCGTTCCACTAAGTAGAAGACACATCTTTAGAATAGCTTTTGAACTCATCTCATGGTTAAATAAAACAACAGCTTTTAACATAATAAAGATCATAACAACCTTATAATAACTATTTTATTTACATGCTGCAAAGAAGTAGAATTACCTCAGCCTTGAGCCATCATGGCTCTGATACCAAATTTGAACAGGATAAGAAGGATGAGGCGTTAAACGTTTAAGCGGAATTTTATTATCAGTAGAACAAGATTACAGAGTAAGCACACTTAGTAGTACAAGAAGAAAACACTCTCAAAAGAAGCGTACATAATAGAACAGACTTGGCCTCTATTTATAGCACAAGGGTCGATATTGATCGACTGACAGATACAGGTAAGGTAACCGGCAGCTGTAAGTAGGATTCCTTCAACAAACAGCAACATGAGTGCCCTGTCGCCATCATCTTTACTTTAGCTCCTTTATTTCTCCACCATCCACGTTACAGCAATTATGCTGGAAAAGTAAGTGGTAGGGTCCACCATTGTCGGCCAATAATTAAAGAAATTCTCTTTAACAAAAGTAAAGTAAGGAAATTGCCACCTGTATTCTGGCAATAATGTATGCTCACAGCATGCTGTCATCATCACTTTCATTATCTGATTGAGTAGTGACTCTTTTGTGCATTCTCTTGAAAAAAGTTTCTTCATCAATATTTTCGTCTACTTCTTTGTCAGATTTAGTAGAACTGACAGACATATTTTCTGTTTTAAAAATAGACTCAAATTGAGTTTGCATATACTGAAGACATTTCTTCTTTAGTTCTTCCTCAGTAATTCGAGGATTTCTCCTTCTCAAAGATTCCTTTAACTTCTTTAAAGGACTGTCTTCAACAATTTCTTTTTTCAATTTTTCTTCTATAAGAATCTCATTATCCTTAATAGATTTTTGTACAATTTGTACCTTCTCTTTTTCATCGATCCTATTCCACCATTTAATCATAAATTTTCTGGCAAGAACAGGAAAATTAAGAGGATTATATTCACATTTAATTGTCCATTTGAAAATATATGGAATTTCAAAGTGAACAAAGAAATACATAGTACTCTCCCCCTCCAGAAGAGTGTCAGTATTCTGACACAAAGGATATGATTGCGTCCAAACCGCAAATAATTCTTGCAGTAAAGAGGGTAAAATTTCCAAGGTAGCACCAAATTTGTACCACCATTTAATAAACCACACAGGAATTTCCTGTTTTAGAATTTTAGGATAAGAAGGATGAGGCGTTAAACGTTTAAGCAGAATTTTATTATCAGTAGAACAAGATTACAGAGTAAGCACACTTAGTAGTACAAGAAGAAAACACTCTCAAAAGAAGCGTACATAATAGAGCAGACTTGGCCTCTATTTATAGCACAAGGGTCGATATTGATCGACTGACAGATACAGGTAAGGTAACCGGCAGCTGTAAGTAGGATTCCTTCAACAAACAGCAACATGAGTGCCCTGTCGCCATCATCTTTACTTTAGCTCCTTTATTTCTCCACCATCCACGTTACAGCAATTATGCTGGAAAAGTAAGTGGTAGGGTCCACCATTGTCGGCCAATAATTAAAGAGATTCTCTTTAACAAAAGTAAAGTAAGGAAATTGCCACCTGTATTCTGGCAATAATGTATGCTCACAGCATGCTGTCATCATCACTTTCATTATCTGATTGAGTAGTGACTCTTTTGTGCATTCTCTTGAAGAAAGTTTCTTCATCAATATTTTCGTCTACTTCTTTGTCAGATTTAGTAGAACTGACAGACATATTTTCTGTTTCAAAAATAGACTCAAATTGAGTTTGCATATACTGAAGACATTTCTTCTTTAGTTCTTCCTCAGTAATTCGAGGATTTCTCCTTCTCAAAGATTCCTTTAACTTCTTTAAAGGACTGTCTTCAACAATTTCTTTTTTCAATTTTTCTTCTATAAGGATCTCATTATCCTTAATAGATTTTTGTACAATTTGTACCTTCTCTTTTTCATCGATCCTATTCCACCATTTAATCATAAATTTTCTGGCAAGAACAGGAAAATTAAGAGGATTATATTCACATTTAATTGTCCATTTGAAAATATATGGAATTTCAAAGTGAACAAAGAAATACATAGTACTCTCCCCCTCCAGAAGAGTGTCAGTATTCTGACACAAAGGATATGATTGCGTCCAAACCGCAAATAATTCTTGCAGTAAAGAGGGTAAAATTTCCAAGGTAGCACCAAATTTGTACCACCATTTAATAAACCACACAGGAATTTCCTGTTTTAGAATTTCAGGACAAATTCTAATAAACCAAGAGTGCTTTTGTTTACTATTTTCATAGTAAAAAACTTTGGTAAAAGCCTCCACATAATCCCAGTATGTGAAAAATACGTCAATTCCTTTTTCACGGTGAACTAGATGTCTAGTTCGATTGGGATAAAGTCCCCAAGATTGAGGGGTAATAATCTGCTTGACAATTATCTTACTATAATTGACATCGCTTCGAAGATCATTGGTCTTCTGATAGAAGTGTTCAATTTCAACTGATTTAGTGATCAGTAAAATTCCTTCATAAACATTCCGATCTCTCCCTTTTACTGGAAACATATGATTCTCCAGATATTTTTCTTTTATTTTCCAGGGATTTTCCATCATTGGAATATCAGATCTGTCAAGTAGAAGAATTTCTTCTGAATAATTGTCAGAGTAATTGTTTTGGGTGAAAATTGTTTCCACCTCAACTGCCTGTTTATAAGAAATATTGGTTTCTTCAGGGTCTTGAATTTTAATGCCTCTATTAGAGGGCTTTCCTTTTCCAAGAACAGTTTTCTTGGACTGATATCTGAACTCATTGGAGTCCGATGTCATGGGTCGAGGAACCCATGGTTGCTTCCCCTTATCCTTCCTGTGCATGGTTCTGCAAAAATTCACGTGTCAAGAAGTCAGGAAGAGAATTATTAATTCCCTTGATATATTCAATGTCAAATTCAAATATGGCTAATTCAGCTTGCCATCTAGCAAATATTTGTTTGGATGCTAAATTTTTAACATCTTTTTCTAAAACAGTTTTTGCTGAACTGCAATCAATGCGTAATAAAAATTTCTTATTCAGCAAATCATCTTGAAATTTATGTATGCATTGGATGATAGAAAGAATTTCTTTCTTAATAGTAGAATAATTATTCTGAGCATCATTCCATTTTCCTGAATGATATCTTACTAACATTTCTTTGTTAGTAGTAGGGTTTAATTGTTTTAATATGCCACCATAACCTATATTACTGGCATCAGTTTCAACAATTTTAAACCATTCAGCATTGGCTAAATGTAAACAAGGTAAATTCTTAACCTTTTGTTTAATTATTTTTACTGCCTCGGTATGAGCATTAGTCCAAGGAGTAGAATTCTTTCTTAATCTTTGATACAAAAGTTTTGTATCATTCGCTATATTTTTATAAAATTCTGATACATAATTTAATGCACCAAGAAATCTTTGTAACTGTTTATTATCAGTTATTTCATCTGGAACTTTAGAAGCAAATTCAATACTTCTTTCAATTGGATGTATTGTATTATTAGAAATATTATGTCCCAAAAACCTTATATCTTGCTGAAAAAGTTTCATTTTTGGGGCAGAAATTACCAAACCATTCTTAATGGCTAAATATTTAAACATACTAAGATGTTTAAAATATTCTTCAATAGAATTAGAGAAGATTAGTATATCATCAATGTAAGATAATATAAAATTAGAATATTGAATGAATATTTCATTCATAATATTTTGGAATTCTGAAGGAGCATTCTTCAGACCAAATGGCATAACATTCCATTCATAATGACCAAAAGGAACAGTAAAAGCAGTTTTATACCGATCCTTTTCATCAATTTGAATTTGCCAATAACCTGATTTCAGGTCGAATTTAGAATAAATTCTAGCTTTCACAATTCTATTCAATAAATCCCTTTTATTAGGAATTGGATACCTAATCCATTTTAAAACCTTATTTAATGGCTTATAATTGATTACAAGTCTAGGTACACCTTTTTCTTTTTCAGCATTATTATTAACATAGAATGCTGTACAACTCCATGGGGAGTATGATTTTCTTATCAATTTTTTATCCAACAATTCTTGGATCTCTTTTTTGCATAACTCAAGATATTCTTGATTCATTTGACAAGGTCTTGCCTTGGTAGGAATATCCTTTTCATTAAAGGATTCTTCATAAGGTAAAGAAACAATATGTTGTTTCCTATTCCAAAAAGCATTTGGTAAATTACTACAAGTTTATAGTTTAAAGTCTTCTTCGACTTGCTTAATTTTATTTTGAACTTCAAATTGTTTTAGTTGCTGGGTTATATTAACCTGAGCAAGTTCTTCTTTCAAGAAATTAACTTGATTTTCTTTTAAACCAATATTGTTAAGAATTTTTACAATTGGATTTGTTATAAATTCAAAAGTTATTCTTTTGCCTTTATAACAGGTTGTAATACCTTCCTTGGTAATCTCATTTATTGGCATAAGTTTTTCTAGGAAAGGGGTTCCTAAAATAACATGCTGAGATATTTCCTTTACAACTATTAGGTGTATAGGAATACAAACATTATTCTTACAAATATTCACATCGGTGATTTTGTAAGGAGTTGTTAGTGCTTTATTATTAGCAGCACTGAGTGTTTGAGAAGTTCGTTCACAAAATTTAATGGGAACGATTCCTTCTTTAACACAATTAAGATCTGCACCACTATCAACAAGTGCAATTAAATTTGTCAAATAATATTCATTATTGACAAGCATATTTATTTTAATATACCATTTATGGGTAATAAATAAATCCATTTTTTGTAGGAAATTATCCTTAACAACATTCTCTTGTTGTTCATTTTCTACTAAATTCTCCTCCTCAGGAATGTGAGAATGAGAAGAGCTAGCAGACGAGTTACTATTAGTAACAGTTTTAGCTGAATATTTAGATATATGTTCAAGCTCAAGTTTTTCCAGTCTAGTCTGGATTTGTTGATCTTGAGATTTTAAATTTTTAATCTCAATTTTTAGAGTCTTTATTTCAGACTGAAGATCCTGTATTGTGACAGGTTTTACTTGCCTACTTTTGTATCTAGAAAGAACTTCAGCCATATTATAAGCTTCAGTAGGACTTTGAATAGGAATATTATCCTCTTTTTCTTGACCAATAAAATTAATTATTTTATTTTTTATTCTAGGATTAATATTATCCCTTAACAAAGCTTCAATAATATCTTTTTTCTCCTCAAGAGTTAAAGTATTTATTGATAAGCCATTCATTTCTACTATAGATTTATAGTAGTCTACATCTTTGTCTGCAACACATTCGTTACATTGACAATTCTCTCCACATTCTTCCGCAGATTCATCTGTGGATTCATCATTGGATGAACTTTCTTCATAATCAGAATTAATCATTAATTTATAAAGAGTATTCCTTAACTCTTCATACTCGATTTCCTCAATTTTCTTTTTAGTATAACATTTATTAGCATAGTGGCCTAATTTACCACATTTATAACATTTAATTATTTTCTTAGAAGATTTCTTCTTCCTTAAATCTCTACCTTCCTTATTTTTGGTAAAGTCTTTTCTTTTTGAAGGATATTTCCTTCTTCTGTAAGGTTTCTTATTATTTTCCTTATAGTCATTGACTTTCTTTTTCCCCTTGGTATTATGAGGTTTAGAAATATCCATGGCAAACTGGTCACAAAATTCTCCCAGTTGCTTTCTTTCAGAGAGTCTCTGAGTTTTCAATTGATGTCGTAGCTTTAAATCATTACATAAAGCTAGACCTTCTTCTATACACTTATTAATCAAATTTCCATAAGTGTAATTTTCATATGGTATAACACCATTATTTTGGTTTCGCAAACCTTGCCTTATTCTTTCAGCAAAAAGATTGGGTAACCCATCAATAAATTTTGATTTCCAGTGAGCATTATTAGCGTCACCAAGTAACATAACTCTACTCAAAAAGGTATCTTTATACCAACGGAAATGAGTAAGTGTTGGACATCTTAAATTCTGAAGAAGAGTTCTAACTCTATCTCCATGATCAGAAATACCACCCGTAAAATGTTCTAATATTGTTATCATAAGGGTGTAAACTGCATCAGTCTTAGTGACTGGAGTATCATCTGTAGAATTAGTCTCAGTTTTAACAGCATTAATAATTTCTTGCCGTTGAGATTCGGTGAGACAATTATTCCACCAACCTCTAAGAATTCCTGTGAAACCGCAAGTAATAAATTGTGCAGTCTCTTTATCATTATTACCAATAGCTTTGGCAACATTAGAATACATCATCATTCGATGTAGCTGATCATGAATCTGTTTGTCAGTTAAACCATCTATGTTCCATTCATAGATATCTCCTCCACTGTAATGATTTTGTATTATTGTATCATTTTCTTCAAATAATACATCTGTAGGAGTTGGCCTTTGATAATAATATTTTAGAAGATTCGGCTTGCCATATTTCATAGCCTGAATCTGAGGATTATTAATAGGTTTAGATTCAACAAAAGATTGTTGAATAGCATCAATTTGCTCAGAATTTATTTCTTCTTCTTCTTCGGAATTATCCTTAAAAGAAGTATCATCATCAGTTAAAGGTTTATCAATAACTTGAAGTTGATGTTTTTCTTCAGATTGCTGAAGTGTTTCTTCTTTAGCAAATTGTTGCTTGGCATAAGCTATTAAGTCTCGTAATTCCATTTCTTCAGCATTAATTGTCTGAAGATTAGTCTTTTTAAACTGAGCTATTAGCTCTTTGATATCCTCTCTAGTAACTTCAGGTGTTTTCCTGACTTTAAATTCCTTAACCTCAAGTGGAGGTTTAATGGGAATATTAGAGGTTTCTCTAAGAGAAGATTTTCCCGATTTAATAGAAAAATCTAATTTCTTAATTACATCAATTTGATGTAAGACTTTATCTAAAGCCATTTCAATTCTAGTCAATTGTTGACCCATAACTTGAATAGAAACATTAGTATAATTATTTTGTTTAATTACCTTTTGTAATTCTTTAATTATTACTTCTTTACTTTCAATCGTATTAGCAAAAGAAGTAGCATCAATTTTATCCGACATATTTTTAACCGTGAGTTTAATTGACTCATTAGGAGGATACATTGATCTAGTAAGACCACTACTTGTACCTTCATTGGTACTCCATACTTTATAGTATTCTTCTAACACATTTAGTTGTGCTAGTTCTTTAGTAACATGGTCTTGAACAAACCATTCAGTAAAAGGTATTAGACATTTTGATTTTTCTAGATAATTATAAAATTCATCTTTCAACTCATATCTCTTTTGAAGAGAATATGATTTCTCAAACCATTTCCGAAAATTTTTATCTTCATAGTACATTCTATTGAGAATGTCCCTTACTTCTTTGTTGGTTGTAAAAACCATTAAATAGAAGTAAATTCCATTTCCGACATTGTCGGTGAGTTTTCTTTGATCTTTCCTTTATATAAGGAATGAGCTATTGCATTGTCAGATATTTGAATCCTTTCTATTTCTTCTTTATTAGAAGATGTAGACCCTATTGTTGAGGGTAAATGTTTTCTATTAGAAATTGACAACGTGATATATCTTGTGGAGTAAATCTTACCTCCACTTCACCATCATGAGTCTGAATTATTTGATCAATTTCTGTATCCATAATAGGTTGTGGTAATACAGCTTGACTTAAGATCCATTCTTTGGGAAAGTTAATTTCATCCCATCTTATTATTCTATTTGTAGCTACATTTGATGTCAACAAATTGGTTTCAATCAAAGTAGTCTTTCCAGGCTTAGTGATATGCTTAGCCTTTGGGGCAATGGTATTCATTACCTTATAATGAACTCTATAGATTATTGCTATAGTTTCAGATCCAGGAAGAAAATTGTATCCATTTGTCTTTAAATTAAGAGTAACAGCATCATATAAATGATGATCTGTTAAAGACAAAGTTAAATTTGGATAAACATTAAAATAAACTGGACCATGGCAAAGACTAGTTTGCATAACTCCCATTAAGGATTGACTCCAGTCTAAACATCTGGCATCTCTAAGAGATGTCATAATTGAAGCATTTAACCCTGGTAGAGTTAAAGGTTTAAATGCAATTTGAATTAATCCAATATGAACATAATTATAGGCTTCTCTTATATGCCCAATATCTTCTTCACTTATTAATCTAAGTGAATGTTCTGTGTTATTCACAGAAACAGTTCTTTCCATTGTTTTAATAGAAATTGATGATTTAAAGTCAAAAGTACCTATTTGGTAAATATCTTTTGGCTTTACATTTGGAATCGTCCATTTATTAAGTTCCTCCATTTCAGAGGGATACTCAACATTTTGAGCATTTTTCAAAGATTTACCCTTAGTAAGGGCTCTCTTATTTGTTCCTATTGCTAATGGTTTATCCATCATGCAATTGAGGTTCTACTTCTTATGCTCACATGTAAAAACTATAGAAATTAAGAGGTTGTTCATAAATCTTATTATGCAAATTCTTTTGTTTTACTTAACTAATCAAGTATATATATATACAGTATATATAGTATAATATTATATATGTATATGTATATATCTTGTATTTTAATTATATATATATATGTATATCTATATATATATATATATATATATTTATATATTTATATATATGGTATTATATATAACTATATATATTAAAATATATATAATTATATTATATAATTATATTATATAATTATATTATATTTATATACACAGAATATATATATATATTAAATATATATATATATATGTGAATTTTTGTACTTTATGCAAATATAGTATATATGTATGCAAATATAGTATATATGTATATGTGTGTGTATATATATATATATATATATATATATATATATATATATATATATATATATATAGAATAAGGGATGTGAGATGGCACCTCACTCTAAAAACAAAGGTGGCGGTGACGTGGCACAATCTCAACCACACAAACGAGGGGAGGGGGTTAAGTGCAAATTGCCAATTATGAAATGTGTGGTTGGGATTGTGCCACATCACCGCCACCCTTGTTTTTAGAGTGAGGTGCCATCTCACCTCCCTTATTCTGTCTCTCTCTCTCTCTCTCTCTATATATATATATATATATATATATATATATATATATATATATATATATATATATATATATATATATATATATATATATATATATATATATATATATATATATATATTACATATTATTCATATATATTATTCATATATTACTAATTATTATATATTATTTATATATTACTAAATATTATGATATATGTATATTATATATAGTATATATAATCATATCATATATATATACCTACCATTATTAATATATACATATTATATATATATATATATATATATATATATATATATATATATATATATATATATATATATATATATATATATATATATATATATATAATAAGTACTATTATATATATGTATATATATGTATTGTATATTTTGTTTACATATCCTATTATACATATGTAATATTATTATTATTATTATTATTATATAGATATACATATATTTATATGATGCATATAAATACTATAATTATATATTTAAATTTTTATGCTCTAAATATATATATATATATATATATATATATATATATATATATATATATATATATATATATATATATATATATATATTGTCTTTTTAAGTATATTTATATACTATACTATATAATTATTATTTAATATACGCATTATTTAAATATCAAATTTACGTACCATGTACGTCTTAAACAGAGTGCACCTACAACGCAGTCAGTGACCCCAGGTCACAGGACCCCTCAGACACGACTGCAGGAACAGGTTTTTGGCACGCCCAGCTTGAGGATGTAGGCAAGTATACCTTGCCAAGTTTTACTGTTTAATCTCTTAAACTTTTGGATGTTATTTTCAGTAAACTTACATATAACTGTGTGTGTCCGAGATTGCCTCGGGTACCGTCAACGAATACGTTGACATGTAGTATAGCTGACTTAGACTTTAGTAGCCCTACCTAACAACTGCGAAGGTATCTTAATATCCTCCTAGACCCTAATACTTGTACACGCAACACGGTTGTACTTTATTTTGGGATGCGAGTCTGGTACTCGAATAGCTACCGGTGCGTGTGACGTGCATCACGGCTTAGCACGAAATCAGGAATATTCAGGAAAGAAATGACTTGGTATTTAGTTACGAGGTTTGCACGTTGTGGATTCGACTTGTATAACCGCATTGGACGGGGAAGATAACTAGTAGGCGTATGGAACACCCACCTCCTTGTCGTTATACCTTCGGATACCATGCTTCTCGGAGATGGCCGATTGCAGAGTGCCCATGTGTTTGGGGGCATATGTGGCATATACTAGCCAGTCACGACGATTGGTGAATTAAGTCAGCATATGTCTAGCCTACACTTTCCCATACGTACTATAAGGTCTTTATATTGCATTCACTTAGATGGTTAGCACACCCTTATTTGCTTTATTCATTATTTATACATGGCATGTTTTTATGTATCTTGTTATATCCCATTGAGGAACTGGTTTCCTTCCAGATCTAGACGAGGCGTACTACCCCACAGTATACGGACCCAGACAGGAGACGAGGTACGCAACTAAGGAGGAGTTAGAGGTGACGCCATCAGAGTCTTCCTAATCTTTAGTAGTGGGTTCATCTGAAGCTGGAGTCTCATTACCTAGCTAGACGATGCTCTAATCTTATTATTTTTTGCACTATTATCTTTTGTAGTGGATTTGTTTCCACCAGACTTATCTGATTTGTACTATGACATTTCAGACATCAGCACTTATATATATTCAGCACTCATTTCAGTCTTGACTTGATATTTTTGTGGATGAGATTAGACTTTACCTGTATTAGACTTGTTAGTATTTTAGGACAGCGTAGCACGTCTCTTTGGGTCCATTAAATTGGGTAATCCCTTAGTGACGTGTCAGTTGGCCAATGCCACGTGGCCTGGTTCCATATATTTTGGGACTGGGGCGTGACATGGTTTTAGTGGTGGCCCATGCAGGTCCAGTTAATTGCTAGTGGTGTGATAACATGCCCAGCAAGCCTGCTATAGGATAAGAATTCTAGGTCTCATCCACTCTGACTTTATCCTCAAAAATTTTGCATCCTGCTTGATTATTATTATTATTTTTCCTTCATACTTTTCTAATTATTCTATCTTCAGAAATATGGACATACCCAGTGGACACGCTACTGATGGGGTTGACCAAGCAATAGACCCCTCGCTAGACGTCCAAAGGACCCTCAACCACCCCGAGAGACCAGTCCCCGAGAAGGACACTGGTCTATCCGACGACCCCGTACCTTCACTAGAATCCTACCCAGAAAGCTACGCCAGCCCAACAAGAAGGGAAAACTTCCCAGGCACAGACACCGCAGGCGGAGACACCTTTGCCGCCACCTCCAGCCCTTCCATCCCTGATGCCACAACTTGAGGGACAGCCTCAAATATTCCAATTCTTCCAAGCCATGTTGCAGGCACAGTGGTAACAGACTGAAACCTTGAGGCAGAGCTTGATGACAGCTCTGGAGAGAACAACTGCCCCGGCACCAGCACATGTCCAACCAGCTGGCACTGTCCGAGGCTTTCGCTAGATGGGCCCGAGAACCTTTTTGGGCAGCGAAACTCCGGAGGAGATGTCAGACTGGATCTCCAATACGAAAATGCTGCTGGAAGGTTCAGAGCTTCAACCAGACTTATGGATGATCGCAGTGAGGGCCCAACTCTTAGGCAACGCCCATCACTGGTGGGATTCCATAGAACGCAGCGCCGGTAGGACCCAAACTTGGGAACAATTTCTGGAGTACTTCAATGCAAAGTACTTTCCAGCCACGGTCAGAAATGCCCTGTACTTCCAGTTCCTACACCTGGAACAAGGGAATATGACTGTCGACGCCTATGACGCAAAGTTCAGTCGACTGAGTCAATTCGGTGCCATCATGATACCGAACGAGCTGGAGAAGGCCATGAGGTTCCATCACGGCCTTACCTTCGAGCTCCAAAGGTATACTACGACGCAGTCGAGGATCTCCTATGAGAAGGTTCATTCAGAGGCGAGAATACAGGAAGCCATTGGCCGAGGAGCAAGACGCTCTAACCCAACCATACCGGCCAGAAACCAGCCCAGAGCAGGAGGACCAATCCATCGTCCAAGAAATCAGACGCAGCAAAAGACGGGACCATATCAGCACAAGGAGCTTCCGACTTGTCACCATTGTGGCAAGAAGGGACATTATGTCCGAGACTGCAGAAAGAAGTAGGGACTATGCCTGATATGTGGAGCAAGTCAACATATGGCCAGAGATTGCCCACAACGCAGAGAGGCAGCACCCCAGAATGGGCAAAAACTAGTAGCACCAGCCCAGAGGATGCTACCCTCAAATGAAGGTCAAAGTCCCTCAACATCTGGAGGATATCAGAGGGGAGCACCCCTGGCCACACAGGAGACTCAGTTCAACCAAGCCAGGCAGCAGACCGGAGGGCAAAGGCACGGACAGGCCTTTGTAACACCCCGTTCTGCTCAAGCGGACTGCCGACTCAAACGGCAATCGTGTAGCTGTCCCGACCCGCTTTGCCTCAAAGGAGAAGCAAAGGATATCCAGACTTGCCCCTACAGGAATTCGGCTTGGACTTTCAGAGGCTCGCTCAGACGTATCGCTCTACCGAGGCAAATCATCGCTAAGGTGGGTGGCTACGGTGAACTTGTCTTTGCTTAGCCAGCACACATAAAATCTGGATTGATACATGCTAGTCGCTAGGTGAATCACCCCCTGCATGCTAATAAATTTAACGCACCTAGCTAAGGGAATAATCCTAACTTGTATTGCTTGCTAGAACATGGAAATTGAAATACTGCTTATAATCAGACCCTCGCATGCTAAGTCCTTAACGGTTTTACTCCTCGGCTTACCTTCGGGTCCGAGCAACGTGCCTGCTTATGTTCCTTTAGAAACGCATGCTTGTCTGCTTGAATGTTGCCTTATTTTCATCCAACTCCGGGAGACTACTAAGTAGTCGTTCCGTGCATGTTTGACCCTGCAAGTATCCGGGACCGTTAGGTCACCAGGCAGCCCCGAACCAGGGGAATGCATCAAGGTAAGATATTCACTGTACAGAATTATGATTCAAGTATCCCGTGTACTCGTGTACTCGTGTTCCCGTGCACTCGTGTTCTCTTGTTCAAAGTGCACGCGTGTTCTCGTGTATCTCGTGATAATTGGAATGACCCAATGTCTTGTATGTCGCGGACAACTCGGACCCGAGGTATTGTTCCACGGACGGTCACCGGGGCACCGGGGCCGATCCGATCCTGATGGAACTCGTGTGTAGTCTTCGTGTTCGGGACTGGGTAGCTTACAGCTCATCGTGTACTCTTGTAGCAAGCTATCCTTGTCCCTGGCTACGTCCATATTGGCTTTGCCTGCGACCGTGTTCATATAGATAAGTCATCCTCGCTTAGCGGCTATTCGCGTGCGAGTCACTGCATCGCATCAAGAAAAAAACTAAACACCTGAACGATCATGTTATAAACGACCCTCGTGTTTGCATATACTATGCCCCTGAATACTTATACTTGCCTTGCTTGAAATTATAATGTTTGCCTCAATGTTTGCCTTGGACAGGGAAGGAAATGGTAAGTTGGTAAGTCTCGCCGTGTTTCCTCTAACATCGCACGGCGCACTGCCCGACTTGATAGGCTATTCAATGTTTGCATGAAACTGATCCTAAGGTAACTAGAGAGACAACTTAATAGTTGTGCACGGAACCTGTATTACGTATTTGGATTTGTCGAGCGGGCGAGTAGCTTCCCCACCAGTGCATTCAATGTACTGATAATCCACCAGTTTGTATGCAGGGTACGGGAGAACCTCGTTCGGTGCGGACGCCTCCTTCGTGCGTGCTAAGGCCAGGAGTTTCCTCTGAAGCCTTGCAACGGTGCGTCCGGGACTGAAGCACATATACAAGACATAATGTTGGAGCATCGCCTGAACCATCACCAGTACAATCATTCCACAGTTGTAGCCACTTGGCACGCTTTTACTGTTTCAGAGAGAGAGGCTTGAGCGACTTGTAATCTCGGCTATACGCCGCCTGTAACACAAGTTTATATCAATAAAAGAGCTTGCTTTACTTCAACTTGTGTTTCAATGCTTCCGCTATATTTGTCAACTCAGTGAACCTGTTATCGATCGCCTATGCGTTCATGACTCTGCTGCACTCGGACAATCTGTGCGACTCTGTGGCTTAGAACTCTTGCCGCCAGCCAATGAACCATGGCCTTGCACGGGCGTGGATCACGCTCGTACGGTATCACGCCCGGATGGGTTAAGCGATCGTTCCGCGGGAGCGCTGGCGAGGGTGATCCCCGCCTAGCGGGAACGGCCGATTTGCCTGCGGAAGATCGGGGCGTGACATATTGGTATCAGAGCCTGGCTTCTACGCCTTTGGACTTCGATTCGATATCTCTGTTTCAAAAGCTCGTTCGTGGGTTATGTGCGCGCTCTCTCTCAATGCCTCGATGGGATGTTCCAACAATAAGTCTAAATAGTTTCAAAATATGTTTTGAATAATATGCTTGCTTGTATGTTGCTGTGCTGCGAGTGGCCTTTGTGCCAACCTGTGCGAACCCTTGAGAGTATCGCTAGTAGCTTGTCCGATTTTCACTAACCCTAAGTTTGGTTGAATGCATCTATTCGAGGGACGCCTTGAACTAGTGCACCATCCAAGACTTAAGAAAAGGTGAAACTCGAGTGCTGAGACTTCGCTATCACTGAGCTGGTTGACGTGTTCACGCTAGAGGGTACCTTCGAAAGTGCGCACGATCCAGTCTAAGCGATATGCTGATTTCGAAGCTTGTGCAAGTGAAGATCCAATGAACAAGTACAACAACTTGTCTAGGATTGCCCCAAACCCTAGCTCACTGCTTGTCCTTAGTAAGTCTCGAGGATGAGACTTTTTCTAAGTTGGGTAGGATGTAACACCCCGTTCCGCTCAAGCGGACTGCCGACTCAAACGGCAATCGTACATCTGTCCTGACCCGCTTTGCCTCAAAGGAGAAGCAAAGGATATCCAGACTTGCCCCTACAGGAATCCGGCTTGGACTTTCAGAGGCTCGCTCAGACGTATCGCTCTACCGAGGTGAATCATCGCTAAGGTGGGTGGCTACGGTGAACTTGTCTTTGCTTAGCCAGCACACATAAAATCTGGATTGATACATGCTAGTCACTAGGTGAATCACCCCCTGCATGCTAATAAATTCAACGCACCTAGCTAAGGGAATAATCCTAACTTGTATTGCTTGCTAGAACATGGAAATTGAAATACTGCTTATAATCAGACCCTCGCATGCTAAGTCCTTAACGGTTTCACTCCTCGGCTTACCTTCGGGTCCGAGCAACGTGCCTGCTTATGTTCCCATAGAAACGCATGCTTGTCTGCTTGAATGTTGCCTTGTTTTTATCCAACTCCGGGAGACTACTAAGTAGTCGTTCCGTGCATGTTTGACCCTGCAAGTATCCGGGACCGTTAGGTCACCAGGCAGCCCCGAACCAGGGGAATGCATCAAGGCAAGATATTCACTGTACATAATTATGATTCAAGTATCCCGTGTACTCGTGTACTCGTGTTCCCGTGCACTCGTGTTCTCTTGTTCAAAGTGCACGCATGTTCTCGTGTTCTTGTGTATCTCGTGATAATTGGAATGACCCAATGTCTTGTATGTCACGGACAACTCGGACCCGAGGTATTGTTCCACGGACGGTCACCGGGGCACCGGGGCCGATCCGATCCGGATGGAACTCGTGTGTAGTCTTCGTGTTCGGGACTGGGTAGCTTGCAGCTCATCGTGTACTCTTGTAGCAAGCTATTCTTGTCCCCGGCTACGTCCATATTGGCTTTGCCAGCGACCGTGTTCATATAGATAAGTCATCCTCGCTTAGCGGCTATCCGCGTGCGAGTCACTGCATCGCATCAAGAAAAAAACTAAACACCTGAACGATCATGTTATAAAAGACCCTCGTGTTTGTATATACTATGCCCCTGAATGCTTATACTTGCCGTGCTTGAAATTATAATATTTGCCTCAATGTTTGCCTTGGACAGGGAAGGAAATGGTACGTTGGTAAGTCTCGCCGTGTTTCCTCTAACATCGCACGGCGCACTGCCCGACACGATAGGCTATTCAATGTTTGCATGAAACTGATCCTAAGGCAACTAGAGAGACAACTTAATAGTTGTGCACGGAACCTGTATTACGTGTTTGGATTTGTCGAGCGGGCGAGTAGCTTCCCCACCAGTGCATTCAATGTACTAATAATCCACCAGTTTGTATGCAGGGTGCGGGAGAACCTCATTCGGTGCGGACGCCTCCTTCGTGCGTGCTAAGGCCAGGAGTTTCCTCTGAAGCCTTGCAATGGTGCGTCCGGGACTGAAGCACATATACAAGACATAATGTTGGAGCGTCGCCTGAACCATCGCCAGTACAATCATTCCACAGTTGTAGCCACTTGGCACGCTTTTACTGTTTCAGAGAGAGAGGCTTGAGCGACTTGTAATCTCGGCTATACGCCGCCTGTATCACAAGTTTATATCAATAAAAGAGCTTGCTTTACTTCAACTTGTGTTTCAATGCTTCCGCTATATTTGTCAACTCAGTGAACCTGTTATCGATCGCCTATGCGTTCATGACTCCGCTGCACTCGGACAATCTGTGCGACTCTGTGGCTTAGAACTCTTGCCGCCAGCCAATAAACCATGGCCTTGTACGGGCGTGGATCACGCTCGTGCGGCATCACGCCCGGATGGGTTAAGCGATCGTTCCGCGGGAGCGCTGGCGAGGATGATTCCCGCCTAGCGGGAACGGCCGATTTGTCTGCGGGAGATCGGGGCGTGACATGTTGGTATCAGAGCCTGGCTTCTACGCCTTTGGACTTCGATTCGATATCTCTGTTTCGAAAGCTCGTTCGTGGGTTATGTGCGCGCTCTCTCTCAATGCCTCGATGGGATGTTCCAACAATAAGTCTAAATACTTTCAAAATACGTTTTGAATGATATGCTTGCTTGTATGTTGATGTGCTACGAGTGGCCTTTGTGCCAACCTGTGCGAACCCTTGAGAGTATCGCTAGTAGCTTGTCCGATTTTCACTAACCCTAAGTTTGGTTGAATGCATCTATTCGAGGGACGCCTTGAACTAGTGCACCATCCAAGACTTAAGAAAAGGTGAAACTCGAGTGCTGAGACTTCGCTATCACTGAGCTGGTTGACGTATTCACGCTAGAGGGTACCTTCGAAAGTGCGCACGATCCAGTCTAAGCAATATGCTAATTTCGAAGCTTGTGCAAGTGAAGATCCAATGAACAAGTACAACGACTTGTCTAGGATTGCCCCAAACCCTAGCTCACTGCTTGTCCTTAGTAAGTCTCGAGGACGAGACTTTTTCTAAGTTGGGTAGGATGTAACACCCCGTTTCGCTCAAGCGGACGGCCGACTCAAACGGCAATCGTGCAGCTGTCCCGACCCGCTTTGCCTCAAAGGAGAAGCAAAGGATATCCAGACTTGCCCCTACAGGAATCCGGCTTGGACTTTCAGAGGCTCGCTCAGACGTATCGCTCTACCGAGGTGAATCATCGCTAAGGTGGGTGGCTACGGTGAACTTGTCTTTGCTTAGCCAGCACACATAAAATCTGGATTGATACATGCTAGTCGCTAGGTGAATCACCCCCTGCATGCTAATAAATTTAACGCACCTAGCTAAGGGAATAATCCCAACTTGTATTGCTTGCTAGAACATGGAAATTGAAATACTGCTTATAATCAGACCCTCGCATGCTAAGTCCTTAACGGTTTCACTCCTCGGCTTACCTTCGGGTCCGAGCAACGTGCCTGCTTATGTTCCCTTAGAAACGCATGCTTGTCTGCTTGAATGTTGCCTTGTTTTCATCCAACTCTGGGAGACTACTAAGTAGTCGTTCCGTGCATGTTTGACCCTGCAAGTATCCGGGACCGTTAGGTCACCAGGCAGCCCCGAACCAGGGGAATGCATCAAGGCAAGATATTCACTGTACAGAATCATGATTCAAGTATCCCGTGTACTCGTGTACTCGTGTTCCCGTGCACTCGTGTTCTCTTGTTCAAAGTGCACGCGTGTTCTCGTGTTCTCGTGTATCTCGTGATAATTGGAATGACCCAATGTCTTGTATGTCGCGGACAACTCGGACCCGAGGTATTGTTCCACGGACGGTCACCGGGGCACCGGGGCCGATCCGATCCGGATGGAACTCGTGTGTAGTCTTCGTATTCGGGACTGGGTAGCTTGCAGCTCATCGTGTACTCTTGTAGCAAGCTATCCTTGTCCCCGGCTACGTCCATATTGGCTTTGCCAGCGACCGTGTTCATATAGATAAGTCATTCTCGCTTAGCGGCTATCCGCGTGCGAGTCACTGCATCGCATCAAGAAAAAAACTAAACACCTGAACGATCATGTTATAAACGACCCTCGTGTTTGCATATACTATGCCCCTGAATGCTTATACTTGCCGTGCTTGAAATTATAATGTTTGCCTCAATGTTTGCCTTGGACAGGGAAGGAAATGGTAAGTTGGTAAGTCTCGCCGTGTTTCCTCTAACATCGCACGGTGCACTACCCGACACGATAGGCTATTCAAAGTTTGTATGAAACTGATCCTAAGGCAACTAGAGAGATAACTTAATAGTTGTGCACGGAACCTGTATTACGTGTTTGGATTTGTCGAGCGGGCGAGTAGCTTCCCCACCAGTGCATTCAATGTACTGATAATCCACCAGTTTGTATGCAGGGTGCGGGAGAACCTCGTTCGGTGTGGATGCCTCCTTCGTGCGTGCTAAGGCCAGGAGTTTCCTCTGAAGCCTTGCAACGGTGCGTCCGGGACTGAAGCACATATACAAGACATAATGTTGGAGCGTCGCCTGAACCATCGCCAGTACAATCATTCCACAGTTGTAGCCACTTGGCACGCTTTTACTGTTTCAGAGAGAGAGGCTTGAGCGACTTGTAATCTCGGCTATACGCCACCTGTAACACAAGTTTATATCAATAAAAGAGCTTGCTTTACTTCAACTTGTGTTTCAATGCTTCCGCTATATTTGTCAACTCAGTGAACCTGTTATCGATCGCCTATGGGTTCATGACTCCGCTGCACTCGGACAATCTGTGCGACTCTGTGGCTTAGAACTCTTGCCGCCAGCCAATGAACCATGGCCTTGCACGGGCGTGGATCACGCTCGTGCGGCATCACGCCCGGATGGGTTAAGCGATCGTTCCGCGGGAGCGCTGGCGAGGGTGATTTCCGCCTAGCGGGAACGGCCGATTTGCTTGCGGGAGATCGGGGCGTGACAGCCTTTGCACTAGTTATAGTTGCAGAGGAGCCAGAAGGTAAAACCATTACAGATACCATTTTAGTTGCATCATTACCTGCAACCGCATTATTTGATTCTGGCGCTACACTGTCTTTCATATCTAGTAGTTTCGTAGACATGCACAAACTAGCCACTTCCCCATTGCCTAAATGCTGGAAAATTCTTACCGAAGGAGGCATCGTACCGGTTACCAGCACTATTAAAACGTGCTCGGTAGTCGTTTGTAGTAGAGAGCTGAGAGCACAATTTTTGGTACTTCCAATGCCAAACTTCGACGTTGTCTTAGGCATGGACTGGATAAGCCAGTACAATGCTATACTAGACTGCGGGAAGGGAAGCGTCATCTTTAGACCACCAGGTCACCCGGAGTTCGAGTACATATGAGGCACCATCGAGCAAGGAGTAGGCCAGACACCTAGAGCTTACATGGCAATGGAGACAGCTCCCCCAGAAATTGTTGCAGAGTTCGAAGATGTATTTTCGGAGGAATTGCCAGGCCTACCGCCTGACAGAGAAGTGGAGTTCACTATTGAGCTAGTACCTGGAGCTGCGCCAGTATCCTCAAATGTGTACCGATTGGCAAAGAAGGAGATTGACGAACTGAAGCTACAGCTAGAAGAATTACAGATCAAGGGATTTGTTCGTCCTAGTGCATCACCCTGGGGAGCACCAGTGTTGTTTGTACCAAAGAAGGATGGAACATATCGTATGTGCATTGATTACAGAGCCCTAAATGCTTTGACAATCAAAAACAAGTACCCCCTGTCGCGGATTGATGATCTGTTCGACCAACTGACAGGAGCGGTGGTATTCTCAAAGATAGACTTGAGATCAGGCTATCATCAGGTAAAAGTACAGAGAGAAGACATTCCAAAGATAGCATTCAGGACTCGTTATGGTCACTATGAGTTCCTGGTGATGCCTTTTGGACTGACTAATGCACCTGCCGTATTTATGAACCTGATGAACAGAGTCTTCCACCAGTATCTGGACCAGTTCGTGGTAGTCTTCATCGACGACATCTTGGTGTATTCAATGAGCCACGAGGAGCATAAAGAACACTTGAGACTGGTGTTAGAGACACTAAGGCATGAAAGTCTTTATGCTAAGCTGAGCAAGTGCAAGTTCTTCCTTGATCGTGTCACTTTTCTTGGACATGTTATCACAGGAGACGGCATCTCGGTGGACCCAGCAAAGATCTCATTTGTAGAGACATGGCCAACCCCTACCAATGTCTCAGAGGTGAGAAGTTTTCTAGGACTTGTCGGATATTACCGAAGGTTCGTAGAGAACTTTGCAAGGATCGCAAAGCCGATAACCCGTTTGACCCGCAAGGAGCAGGAGTTCATCTGGTCAGAGAAGTGTCAGATAGCTTTCGATGAACTAAAAAAGCGTCTGACTACTGCTCCCATCTTGACCATATCATCTGGATCCGGAGGATTCGTATTATATAGCGATGCATCCGAAAAATGATTAGGTTGTGTCTTGATGCAACATGGGAACCTCTAGACAACTGAGGACTCATGAGAAGAACTATTCCACGCATGACCTGGAGCTTGCCGCAGTCATCTTTGCCCTGAAGCTTTGGAGACATTATCTATACGGCGAACTAGTGGAGATATTCATGGATCACAAGAGCCTGAAGTGTAGCGCCCCGTTCTCCTGGTGCGGAGAGCGCGGCTAAGAAACACTAGACGGTATCGTTCGATCGGGATAGATTGAATTAAGAACTCGTCCTCGTTATGGATTTGTTTCTTCGGAATTGATTCCCATATTCAGTGGACTGCGCCCCAAGGATCGTCTTAGCGGCAGAGTTAGGAGGGACCTCTCCGCTGCTATCTTTTATTGCCTCGGTTTTTGATGTCGCTTGTTGCTTTCGTGCTTTGAGTTAGTTTTGGGATTTGCTTGTTTTCCTTGAACGGTTTTGATGGTTTTCATTATTTTCATTCATTGAACTGCACTTCTATTCCGAGATTGGAAAGAGAGGAAGAAGTATTAATCGAGCTGTTCATGTGCAGGTGAACGAGCAGTAGGCGGCTTGCGAGCGGAGTCATGAAGCGCCTCTTTCCTTCTCCTTCCAACTATCTAAGTGGGTGGCTACCAACCCGATTAGCTAGCCCTGCTTCCAAGCTTCACTCCTTTTCCCGATCAAACGATACCAAATAATAATAAAAGAAACCAAGATAAAAGAGAGTAGGCTTGGATTATATTGCTTGTCATTTAACTTGGGAATGGTTACTCATATGCTTGCTTGTTCGTTTGGGAATGTTCTATACATGCTTCAATTTAGTTAGAATGCATCTTCTTTCATAAATTATGCTAAGCATGAAATACACTTGTTATGAAATAAACTGTTAGGAAGACTATGAAAAACGAATCATGTAATGTTGCTTGTCTCATGTTCATATTGCCTCAACGGCATCAATGTTAACGTATCACGAACGATTGATCACGGACAACTTGTGCACAAGGTAACGGGTTCCTGCGGACGGTCGCTGGGGCACTGGCACCGATCCGGTCCGGGCGGAACTTCACATTAGTCTCACGCATCTTGACAAGGATAGTCTGCAGCCACCAACGAATCTTTGTTGTATACTATTCTCGTTCAAGACTATAACTCGTCCATAATGGCTTCTAGCCAGTGATCCAATGTGTATATTTAAACCTGTTGCATACTAACTTGTGTCTTCGTGGCAGGGAAGGCAGGGTAAGTATTGTGCAGGTAATTCAGACGGGCAGGTAAAATCCACCGAACGGTGGCACGTTCATTTTCAGTAAATTCTATATGTTGCTTACTTGTAAATGAACTAAGGCAAGATAGAAACCCACAAATATGCATGCTTCAATAAAATAACGTGTTGATTGGTATAGTCAGACTAGCTCGCCTTCACCAGTATGTTTCGACATACTGACCCTCGTTGAAACAGGTTCTCCGCACCAAGGCGAACCGAGCGAGGAGCCGAAGTCGTCTTCCCGATCCAGTCCAGCTGTTAGCGCACCTTCACCGCGCCCTTGAAGCATTTTGAAGACCGGAGCTTGCAACTCTTCATACACAAATGCTGCTCCGTGGCAAAGCTATCCTCCAGCCTGGAGGTCTTTATCATTTTGAGTTTATAAAGGGATATAATTTATAGGACTGCTATCTCATTTTGAGTCATCTCTTTTGTAAACCGTTCGGCATATTAGCCTCGTTCAAGAGTTTATAATAGATGTTCATTATCAATAAAGAGAACTTTTCTATGTTTCAAATCTGTGTTTCAATTTATCTGCGTACTCTGAGTATGTGCTTGCTATGCAAATCATTAAAGCCTTGTGCGGGCGCAACCCCAGGCCCGCACGGCGGTCACGATTCGGGGGACGCTTCAACGATTCTACGGAATTGGGTCATGACATGAAGTACGTCTACACCCAGAAGGACTTGAACCTGAGACAAAGATGCTGGCTCGAGGTGATGACAGACTTCGAGATCGATCTGTAGTACCATCCCGAAAAAGCTAATGTGGTATCTGATGCTCTAAGCAGAAGACCCACGGCATTCTTTCTGATCACCCAACCAGATCTATTAAGAGATCTAGAATATTTGGGTATAAAGGTCATTATGCCAGGAGTTGACGGCCAATTGTCAAATTATCAGTTGCAATCAACATTGGTCGAGAGAATCAAGGCGGCACTGCCAACAGATGCAAGATTTCAGAGACTTCGATAAAGAACCGAAGCCGGAATCCAGACAGTATGTCACATACACGAAGATGGGACTTTAAGATGTGGAGAACGTCTTTATGTTCCAAATGGAGAACTTCGTGAGGAGCTGATGTCAGAAGCTCACAGCTCAACATACTCTATCCATCCAGGTGGCACAAAGATGTACAGAGATCTGAGACAATACTATTGGTGGCATGGAATGAAGAGAGAGATAGCCCACTTTGTGGCAAAATGCCTGGTGTGTCAGCAAGTCAAGGCTGAACATCAGAGATCCGCAGGTCTACTTCAACCCCTCCCAATACCTGAGTGGAAATGGGAGCACATTACTATGGACTTCGTTACGGGCTTCCCAAGAAGTCCCAGTGGTCGTAATATTGTATGGGTGATCGTAGATCAACTCACCAAGGCTGCTCATTTCTTACCTTTCAGAGTCGAAAAATCTACAGAAGTCTTGGCAGACATGTACATGAAGAAGATCGTACGTCTGCACGGAGTACCAGTCAGTATAGCATCTGACAGGGATACGAGGTTTACATCTTACTTTTGGCGAAGTATGCAAGAGAGTCTTGGTACCCGTCTAAAGTTTAGCACCTCGTATCATTCACAGACAGATGGCCAGTCCGAGCGCACCATTCAGACACTGGAAGATATGCTGAGAGCATGTATGCTTGATTTCAGTGGATCATGGGAAGATCATTTGCATCTGGTGAAATTTTCTTACAACAATAGCTATCAAGCGAGCATTCAAATGGCTCCCTTTGAAGCATTGTATGGTAGAAAATGTCGTTTCCCATTATGTTGGAGCGATATAGGTGAAAGACAGATCATAGGACCAGAATTGGTCGTTCGTACGGTGGAGAAAGTAAAGAAGATCCAAGGACACCTACGAGCAGCACAGGACAGACAAAAGTACTGGGCAAACGTACATCGACGACCTCTGGAATTTCAAGTTGGAGAACATGTGTTTTTGAAGATCTCACCTACCCGAGGAACTATCAGATTTGGCGGAAGAGAAAAACTGAGTTCGAGGTTCATCGGACCCTTCGATGTGTTGGAACGCATCGAAGAAGTTGCTTACAAGCTAGCCTTACCCCAGACATTGAAAGGAGTACATGACGTCTTCCATGTATCTCATCTAAGGAGGTACATTCCAGATCCAAGTCATGTGCTGGACCACTCAGAGATCACTGTCGGCCCAAGTTTATCATACCAGGAGGAGCCTGTAGAGATCCTAGGCAGAAGCGAGAAGGTGTTGCGAGGTCAGACTATCCCTCTAGTTCGTATTGTATGGAGACATCATACACCAGGTGAGTCAACCTGGGAACGAGAAGAGGATATTCGACAGCATTTCCCCCATCTATTCGAAGGCCAGGGTATGTCCTAATATTTCAAATCAATCTATAAGTTTTCACAATATGTCTGTTTTAATTTTGAGGACAAAATGCTCTAAGGAGGGTAGATTATAAACTCCCTCGACCAGATTTTAGCATTAAATAATAATTTAGGATTATTTTAGCAAATTAGGATATATTTGCAATATTTTAATTTAATTATGCAATATCTTATTTAATTGTGCACCTGTCCATCACATAAATTTTTAGAGCATTACACTGACTGTTATCCCCAAACAAAGTTCACATACCTCTCCTAGATATGCCAGTCTACTATTCTGAACTTGTGTAGCTCAGAAATACGCTGGCA